>OZ026626.1:11063059-11523059 GCA_964020975.1 Hermodice carunculata | reverse complement strand
TAAATGTTTGATGGTCCAAAATACTTGGAAATCGCCAGGCTTTACACTAAAAACAATTGTAAACCCTTGGGCATACAAATAGGAATTATCTACAAAATGTAAAGCTGAACTATAGATTTGCCGATCAACTGTTACCGATCAAGGCTTCTACTAAACCAAAAAACACCACGAATTTGATAGTTAGTGGTAATATCAGAATATGTGCAAGAGGTAATTCGTTTTTGTCAAAGTATATAATTTCAATATTAAAGTAGAATTTTTACATTAACAAATTTGAAATGAAATAAAAATGTGTATGTTGAAGATATCCCAAATAACGGTCTGCATGTATTTCATGTTAACAATACTGCAAACGAATTTTCATTCAGGCAGAGAATCAAACTGTGAACAGTTAACATGAAATATGTATCTTTCAGATGATGAACTATTTTTTCCCTTATGACGTCGTTCGTTCTTCCTTAGAGTGTAAATTGATACACTTCATAGAATATTTTGCCATAGGTTCTTCAATGTCCGGAATGGTTGTTATTAGTATTGAAAGGTGAGATGACATGTATTGCTGAGGACACAAAAGACTACTTCATATGCATATATATATATATATATAGAGGAATTAGAGGTAACCTCACCAAAATGTGATGGTTGTGTGTAGAAACGTTGGCAGGGAAACATGGCACTCGACCTTCAAGCATATTATTTACGGTGTTGCTGTTTCTTACTTGAAATGATCAGCAAACCCACAAAATATGGTATCTGCATTCACTGCATAATTTGCGACGTTACCAGGAACATACATCCCAGACGGTGTAATTACTTAAAATAATATTACAAGAAAGGCGGACAAAATCTAAATGTACAGAAAATGGGTGCATACAAAAGTAGATTGTTCAACTGTTTATGCATAGGCTTTACTGTCAAAAAAAAATATGCAGACCTTTCCAAAATGAGAAAATTACCAAAGTGAACAGTGCCCAAAGGAATGCAAAGTTGCAGTATTGTGAAGGGAAAAATCCTTTTTGATTCTGTAAAATGCAAGAAATACTATCCTTTACGCATATTGAATAAGGGTATTACTGAATCCATTGCTGAGTACATATATCAAATATGTAGTTGTCATGTGTGCGAATACACATACCTGTCATGGGGAAGGAATAGTTTAAGGAAATAAAATTTTTGACTTTATTTCAGTCAATTGTATCCATATTGTCTGTTCTGTCGCGTATTTCAATCAATGACATAATCTTTCGTTTATGATTATTTGGTATGTTTCAGATCCCGTGTTCACATTTCATTTCGGTTCACTTTTCCTGTGTTTTGAATTCTGTTACAAGTCTCCTGAATAGTCAATTTGAATTTTGTTGTTCCAGATTTTATATGCATATTGACTTTTTAAACAAATAAATCGAAATATCATTGATGAAGTTAAAATCATGAAACTGCAGCAATGAAAAGTTTGACAAAAAAGTATAAGTTTATGTCAGCTGAATTGTCGGCCGGCCGGGCATATCTTATTGTCTCCCATCTACAATCATCCACCCGCGTGTTGAGCATCAGCAGTCTGCAGTTTACATTTTCAACATCTATTCCAAAACCACCAGCCTGATTCACTTCAAGCTCAGTTGGGGTGTTCCTTTTGCAATTTTTTTCTTCTTTTTTCAGGTGCATGCTCCAATAGCTTCGTGAATTTTTTGTTCATTTTCTTCCACATTGTCTTTATTAACCCTTCTGGGACCCCATAGCCCTTACAGAGGGACCAAATGTTCCATGAATGTTAGCATGCTTTGTCATTTTTGGAACATTTTGCCAGCACACTTGGGTAGATCTAATTCAATCTATTCTGAACTGTTCTCGAAAAAATACTCTATGTTTCATATGATTAGAGTATCGTGAATACAATGTATGTGTTGCTAAATTTATAAGAAGAGCATGCTTTTTATGTTTCTCACTTTCCTGTCTATATGGACGAGTTTGCGTGCACAGAAGCACCTGCGCTTAAAATCGAATGTGGACACCCGTAGGCAAAACTTTCACCAAATGTATACTGCTCTGCTCATTGCAAAAATCTTATAACTCAAGAGTTTAAGACATCTTTTAGACAAATGCATGATGCATCCCATTCGGTCTTCAATGTCAAATTTATGGCTTAGATATTATTAATTTGTGCATTAGTTTTGCTGGCATAGTAATACCTAGGATATATCGTCTGGCATGTGATAGCTGATACGATTTTAGCACACAAGTCGTTCTCTCTGTACTACTTAGCAGCAGCTGGAAACATAATTCTGCTGGGCCTATTTAAAGGTTCCTGGCTAATGTGGTCAAAGCAGGTGCTGAATGATGGCACAAGAGATGGACGCAGAATGAAATATATACTCTGAGACAGACAGGTGTTGTGTAGTTATGAAATATTGTTTTCATCGATAGTGCATACTGGTTCTATATTGGCCTATTGTATCATTGTATTACAAGGGCCTGCACCAAAATATGATGCGCCCCCTGCTTTAAAATAGTACACTAAAACATGACCCAAATTCATAAATTCCAAACCCCACAATGACAGCAAGAGATTCAACAGTTACCGAAGCATAAACATTCATGTTCCAATGCCAATGTGAAGAAACAAATTTCACTCGTTACTTGAGACAGGCAGTCACCCATAAAAGGCAACTGGAAAAAACAATCAGACATCATTGAGGCAGCACATTGGCTAAACCTGTCAACCATGCCAAGTCAGTCTCAGATGAAGGAAGGGGGTCTTCACAAAAACAGGACCAATAAAATGCATTCTGCCCAAATTTGACTAATATAGCCCGTGTAAAAAGTATAATTTTTTACTTAATGCAACGCACACAGTCACTGAGTATTTCATGGTGTCTGCCGATTTCTCAAATCTTATCAACTTAAATTTTCGGCCATTATAGTTAAGAACCTACCAAAGCCGAACAGACTGTGATTATTTTAGGGATGTTCAGGAACACGGGCGGTGTGACTAAGGCTCCGAATGATCTCTGGCACTGCTCGTTTTGATGATCACAATCATATACTTCACTGTAGGAAGCAGAATAACACTAAGAATTGACGATATTTCGTATTATCAATTGTCATGATTCTATGTCATAAGGTCAGACATAGTTCATTTTTCTTTTGTTCCTTTTTAATAGCTGTGTGATTGCCAGGAGAGTCAGACAATAAATTTCTTCTTTTTTTTGTCAGTTCATTCAGTTGAATGTACCTAGTATTGGGCAAATGCTTAGTCAGTTGTTAGTCCTGGTACCTTCGATTGGTACCATATCCAGTCAGGAGAGAGATATTTTCTTTTATACCGCATTTCATGTCCATTCGCATATATTTCAATGATACTTAGGTGTTGGCGTGTTCACCTTTGGCATCTAAATTTTGACTTTGCTTTATGGCTGGCAGATTTTGATATTCAATAGTTCTTATTGCCTTTTTTTGCGATTCAGTGTCTCTGGCACTGTTGCCAATGTCCCCACCTCCACTTTATACGACAGTTAATGTTTAAGGTTGCCGATGTGACATATTTTCTTTGTTCCTGTTTCTTTTTATCTTTGGCTCAAGTGCTAAGAGTTGGGTTTTAAATGGTTAGGCCTTATGTGTTGGGGAAAAAAACTAAAGTGGATAGATAATGAAGAATGTTTCAAAGATTGTGAGGACCAGACTAAAACCACCAGTTGCCTTATATGAGTGACTGCCTGTCTGAAGACAGGAGCAAAATTGTGTCTCCCGTTTGGTATTGGGAGATGAATGCTGCATATTTAATAACTCTTGAATCTCTTTGATGTTATCGTTGGGTTGAAATTTCAGAATATGGAAAATGATCGGGTTTTTTATGAACTATTATGTGATCAATGGATGATGTATTGTTTGTCGGCTATCCAAGTGTGGCTGTTAATATGCTGTCTGGGGATATTCATGTGGATTGGCTTGTAAAGATTTGGACGCTTTAACACTTAGAAAGAATTAGAACTAAGGTATTGGCACATATTGAATCTCTAATACCACTCTTAAGTCAGGGGAAGGGGATATAAATCCTAAAATCAGGTTTATGTAGTAAATCCTCTGCTGGAAGTTTATGGGTGGATTTTTGCTTCGAGGCTAAGGCGTGGATTTTACAGATTTAACTGGTTTGCAGGTCAAAGTGACGTGTTGGCCTTATTCTTGGTAATATTATTCCCTGACCCATGGTTACCATTAAACACTTACAAGAAAGCACCTTGGGGTCCTTTTGTGTTGTAAGACTTAATGCCAATTGGCGTTGAAAGGTCATACAGACATGTTGACTTAATCTTCGTATAAGTATATCATACTATTTTCTATTTTTAAAAATTGACTCTAGAAGTGCGTCAGTGAGGACTCCGATGTTGCACAGTAAAGAGGTACTTGACAGAAGGTGAACGTGTATTCTTACAAGAGGTCACATGACAGTTTAGCCTTTGCATCCACGTTTAGCTCATCATAAGACTGTCACAGTTTTCTAAGGCAATAAAATTGGCGTGTCATATAAAAATGGTTTCCTGTAATATTGGTCATTTGTAATTGTAGATACCTTGTCATTTGTCATCCAGTTAGTTCTCTACAAGTGAGTGCTTCAAGACGGATATTTATGTTGACTGTCATTATGTGGGTATCTGGATTTATCATAGCCTTACCTCAAGTACATTTCTGGGTATGTATAATACCACATCTTACGTTTAACAATGGTACTGCAACAATACATAAGCCCTGACTGGGTAAAATACAGTTATGTACCATAATCATGATTTATATACACGAACAAGGCATATCGTAACAAAACCCAAGGCTCCAACACATTCCACAGTTATGTATCATAAAACCAAGGTTTTACAAATGAATCACTCAGTTATACGACTAATTGAACAATACAACTTCCAATAATGTGTATAAGTAGAAAGTGTCAATTCTAACTTATTTCCATTGCTATGAATAACTGATGTAAGTCTTGATGTGGTGTCATCTTTGGAATGGATTGCCTCAGGAGGAAGAAGAAGAAGAAGAAGAAGAAGAAGAAGAAGAAGAAGAAGAAGAAGAAGAAGAAGAAGAAGAAGAAGAAGAAGAAGAAGAAGAAGAAGAAGAAGAAGAAGAAGAAGAAGAAGAAGAAGAAGAAGAAGAAGAAGAAGAAGAAGAAGAAGAAGAAGAAGAAGAAGAAGAAGAAAGACGTGGGTATTATGTAAAGACATGTGGCGTTAGAGCTGCCTATCATCTTATCAATTTACTGTACTCTTAATTTTGGAAGAAACCACATTTAATGTGGCCCATTTGTTTTTAGCATTTCATCTCGAAGATAAGCTTTGGGTATTCTGGGGAAAAATATGCTTCCACATGTTAACACATCAACTACAAGTTATAATTATGCTTAATCCAAAAAGATTAACTTGGCACGACCGTTCCTATGTCTTTGTGTTATGGTTTTGCTTTGCACATTAATGCATCATGACACCAAAACCAGCCCCAGAACTGAGCATGTGCAGTGATTTACATACTGCAACCTGTGCATGAGCGTGGTACCATGTGCCTTTGAGAAGATTGGCAGGACGCAGTTGTACTTTGTTGCTGTTTTTAAACCCAACTTACTTGATTTTCATGTATTTCTGTGCTTGTAACGCCAATTTTAACCCATAGATTATGGTCGACCTTTCGCATTGTAGAGAGGATTGTAAATTAACAGTGCCAATCAATACCCCAGATACCGAGCTCTTCTTACCGGTACACCTTGAACGTAGTACAGGGGAAAATGGTCCTGTGACATGCCGGGCTCTTTCCTGTCGTCGTATTTGGAATCGTGAATGGTGCTGGTGCTTGTTTAACCCTCCCCCAATCCCCCTCAAATTACTTGGGTTTCGGTCCACACTGCTGCAATTAATTCCTCATTAGCGGTAGAAAGGTGCTATCAACACAGCAAATCAATCGTTGTCTGCTCCCAAATCGTCGGAACAGGTCTTGCCATGTGTAGGTAGTGTAACCGATTCAACATCATATTTTTGGGAGTGACATTTAATTTGCGGTACAATGTATGGATTCATTTGTCCATTCAGTATAAACTACCATTGATAGTCGTGTACGTCAAGAAAAAGCTTTGAAATCCGAAAAAAATGCAAGTTTCTACTAGTCTGCAATCCCAATGGGGTCATGTATGTTTTACAAATGTCTGGAATGCTAGATACCATGGCAAAGCCGAAAGCCTGTTCTAGTTCGTGATTATCTCCGACGACTGGTTAAATGTCATGTTTGTTGATATTTCCTGCCGTAAAAGTCTGTCAAACTGGCCGATAGTATACATATAAGCTTTGGAAACTCATTCGAAGTTATGGGGTCATAGATCCAAACATGGTACTAGAAATCCTTCAGGCATTATTTTTACTGTTATAATTTATTGCACGGTTGGCAGAGCTGCAACACGCTCGCCTTTCACCTCTGCGGCCCGGGTTCGATTCACGGCCGGGGAAGCATGCGGAAAGAGTTCCTGCCACTCTAACTGTGCACGGTGGTTTTCTCCGAGTCCTTCGGTTTCCTCCACCAAACATGCAGGTAGGAAGTATACGCCACGATCTGTGCCATGGAGAGTGATTAATATAGGCTTGGCCTGCTTCGCAATCCATGTAAAAGATATGGGTCTATACTTTTTTTTTTTTTTATTGCACTTCCAACCCTGGAGAAAAATTGAATATATCGAAATGAAATATTGCAGTAGAGACCGGAAAAAAGTAATAAAAGTCGTAATTTATGCCTTGTCAATAATTACTTTTGCACCATCGCAAAACACTTCAGGCTGACGACGATAAGTACTTCCGTTGCCGAAAACTGCCACGCAATGCATTGAGAACAACAAACATGGGTGCCGCTCTCTGGTGAACTGTCAAGATAGGGAGATAAATGGGACGCAACAAGTTTATTTTTGTGCCCATTTTCAATTTTTTATTGAGAAACATCCCGTACAATCTATACTAAAATGGGCAGAAGCATAGTGAACAAAACACGTTGACATAAGCCGCAGAAGACTCAAATCCATTGAACATGCTGGAGATACATTCCAAACAGTGTAATATTCATCGATTGTCTTCTTTGCACGATCGGTAATTTCACTGAACAAACGCTTCTTTCTGATTTTCATTTGCGATGTTGGTGTGGCCATGTAAAGATATGAAGCAAACATGACTACTGCAGCTGCTGGTTTTTGTGATTTTCCTATAAATTCAGGACATTGATGACACTCGTGTTGAAGCCTTCATAAAAAAAAACTTTCGTTGGGCAGGATAGGAAATTATAATCAATCCCCCCACAACAGCTAAATGAAACAACTGAATTCCTGTGTACTATATAGACATGTTAATGAGACTTATTTCTGATTTGTCATGTTGTTCAGTAAGGTTGAGATCTCCTCATCGTATTAGACTTATGTAACTGCCTCTGTTCTCTCTCCGTTTACGCGTACCTTATGTGTACGGAAAGAAGATATATATATATATATATATATATATATATATATATATATATATATATATATATATATATATATATATTTATATATATATTTATATATATATATATATATTTATATATATATATATATATATATATATATATATATATATATATATATAATGCATAGCCTATAGGGGGCCAGGAGTGAAGCCATGCCTGCGACAGCACATGCCGAGTTTGACAGAGAACTAAGATTTTCTTCCAAAACCCTCATAAATTGCGTTCTCTTCAAGCATAATTGTTCAACGATTTCATATTAATCACTAAACAAACAACGCTTCATGATTACGGAATTGTCAAACTGGAAGAACTGCGAGAGAGTGCCTTTTATCCCTTCAAAGACGGTTTGACTTTGAAACTCATTTTTCACACAATTATGTTCACAACAACATCCTTAACTGTTTCGTTTTCGTCTTCTATAGTTTTGCTTGATAAAACATTTAGCTTTTGTCAATGTAGTTTAAAAGCTTTGCACTAAATAAATGGGTCTTAAAGTTTTTGCATAAGGCCTTGTTTTTTCACAATACTGGAGGAGAGTTGAAACCTTTGTTGTGTATATACAGTGTCAACACATCAACTTCAGACAGAAACCATGGAGAAACAGAACAGGCTTTTGCGTATAAGCTATGGCACATTTTTTCAAAGAACGTTCTTTATTGTATCAAAACTAAAGCAGTTGAATCCAAATTATCGAAAAAATGAATGCTTTATTTGTGTAAATGCTGTACAAACATATAAGTGCATCTTTGAAAAAAGTGTTCCTTTATTTCCTGGCAAGTTTACTCTTCAGAAATATACACTTTGTGGGGGGTAAACGAGAGCTATAATTTGTTTCTCCGAGATTTTGTACAAAATGTAACTAACCCATTAGCATTTCCTTAAAAATCCCTTAGCAGACTCGAACCCTTTCGGTGTGGCGCGTACTTTATGTATGGTACTATGTGGTACGCCACCCAAAACAAAGATGCAAGCTTCGTCCTGTACCATTCATGAGTGCAAAATGTGGTTTATGATGTTTCACCTGAAAGGCGTTAATTGATATTTACAACATTACCACCTAGCTGTCTTTTCTAGATGACACAAGACCAGAAATATTATATCTAATAAAGACACTCTAACTTGCATAAGATAGGTTCTGCAACACAACTTTGAAATACTCGCATATAAGCAGGGTGACGATGTTGTGGAATAATTCACCCAAACTAACTGAGCATAGCACAAAATCGTTGCAATTACAAGCAATTATAATAACAAAAGTGAGTGCTGGTTGGTGAAGTGCTAGGTTTCAAAATTATTCTACACGCTTACTGAGTAAGGAAGCATTATGCCAGGTTGAAGCACAATACATGAACTATTAACTGGCGGTTATGCATTACGTTGACATGATCATAAATAGTTATCTAGTCACCCGCCCATTAAATCGTTTCTGATCAATTGCCATCCGAAATAATTCCATCTTCGTTCCTCTTTCCAATCGTCTTCGTGTATATTGTACATGTATCAAAAATCCTGAATAAACCTTAGTATGTCATTGAAATCAACTTACTGGAATAATGCATTTACGTGTACGTCATTCTCGAATTAAATGCAACGGGATCACCAGTTCTTTTCAACATTTTACAGCATAGGCTTTTATAATGGCAGTATGAATTTTTATCAGTACGTTACATGTTGTTGTTTGTTTAAGTCTCGTATAACCAAGTTTTGGACTGATTCAACAACATACTTTAGTGCGCCTATACCTCGCCAAAGGAAAGTTTCTTGACCTCGATTATTATGTTTTGCTGTGATTATAGGTATGCTGATACTAGAAGAAAATCCGTCAATATGAAGAATAATTAAATAGTCTGTGTTTGGCAATTCAGAGAACTATATTTTTAGTACTTTGACTTTACTGACAGCTAGCAATGTGAGTTAACAGGTCTACAAGTTCAAATTCCCTCACATTGCTGGCAGTTCACCTAGCATACTATTTATTCGTGAAAAAAAAACATCTGTCACCTTCATCTCTGTAAAGAGATATAACCTTTTTCATAAAACAAGATGCAAGTACATTTTGCAGCTAAGTTTTATAGAGAATTTCCATCGCAGAAATAGTGCTGCAGTTTGCAGGGGAAGAGTGAAGTAACATTAGGGCACATGTGACATTGGAAATTACGTGATGGTCACCAAGCCTTTCTACCGGGACATCACCATAAGCAAAATGACCGCCTTGACAGAGCTTGAAAAAGAAGCACCCCAACCCCCCACCTTAGGACAATTTGATGCAAAGATGGTAAAGGAATATTCCCACCAATTTGAAGAACAACAACAACAAAAACAACACACAAAAAAACAAGATAATATATATATTCTTTCAAAGACATTTTTTCTCACGTGTTGATTAGTAATTCATAAATTTATTTTGGACTTTTAATCCATGTGATAATATTTCTGATATCCGGATATTTCGCCGGTGATGTCCCCAGCTTTCTCCATGGAAGTAAAGATGTATTTTGACCGTTAGACTGGTCAGTTAGGCCTAGCACGTGATTTTATGTAATGCTAAGAAATTCTTCCCCTTAGCACAGGAAAGCAGAACACAAGGCGAAATTAACAAGTCGGTGATAGCAGAACACTGTCTTAATTGTGGAAAACGAATATGTTGGAAAGAATGCAGACCTTTAACCTTTGAGCCTAATTATTGGAAAAGGAAACAAACGTGAATCCATAAAAAATAAAATGTAAAGGACTGGTCCTGAAACTGGTATGAATCGGGATAATGGATTGGAGATAGGATTTGTCTGGGACTCTATTGTGAAGCAAAATAATTGATAAATTCCTTAGTATTTTCAGCACGTAATGAAAAGTTCTACGTCATTTCATAATTTTAGGTACAAGTATGTTATATGTATATATATATATATATATATATATATATATATATATATATATATATATATATATATATATATATATATATATATATGTATATATATATATGTATATATATATGTATATATATATATATATATATATATATATATGTATATACTGATACATAGCATTTAGAATGGACTGTGCAGAGACACCTAATTCATATATTACATTACATTGAAAGAAAATTGTGTCCTTGTGCATGTACATTACTGTCCTTACATTATTCACATTATTCACCCTTACACCTGCTCTTAATATTCATAATATAATTTTAACAAAACATCGTATTGAACAGCTAGGCTTTGAACCATAGCACCAACCAGTAAAGTTACGGGTCCCGAATGATGCTACATTACGCCAAGATTGAAAAGACTCCACTCTGGAATTTTATATAAGGAGTCGAAAATCAAAGATACATGCACCAATTTAGTAAGCATGAGTCAGAGTGCAATCCCTTGGACTCATCGGGGTGTAGCCGAAGTAAAAGCGTTCCTTTCTAATTTTGAACTAATTACTAGTGGGTTAAGATACGTTTGTTCTTTCAAAACCCTCCTGCTTTTAAAAATGAGGATAACAAACCATGCAAAATGATAGCAGAGCAAATCATGTCAATTATATGTAGTATAGTAAAACACATGGTGAATCATTACGAAGTGTGTGTAATATCCGGGTGCTCGTATTTCATGAGTCAACGATATGACTTGCGGACTAAAGGATTGATTATTGTTGCTCAGCCAGGATAACAGACCATAGACCATAACGAAATCCCAGTTGATTGTGAAATTATTGCGGTGGCAAACTGATTATACAGGAGCAGTGGTAACTGCTTCTTTTACGTGTATTTTAATGATCTTCATTGGTAGTTGGTAATCAGCATGACATACTCTTTGTCACGAAATGCACACACGTAGCAGTTGCTTTCAATAAGGCACCAACTTCTGAACTTAAATGAACAATTGAATTTGCTTACAACGTGCAGTAAAAAATTAGCTACATTACCTTTGAAAGTTTTAATAAAATAAACCAGTACTTCCTATGTATTTTTCAGACATTTGATGATTATTCCTTCCTGGTTGATCAGTGTACGCAACACACTATTGTATTCGACATAGAATTGACATTCATCCAGCGGAAAAGCTTATAAAAGCCCTTTACCCAGTCATCGTGCAAGTAGCCATACCAGTTATTGTGATGGCATACACTTACACCAGGTCTTGCCTGGTCATTTTGAAAAGTTTGAAGCAATGCGTTGCGCTCTCGGGTATTGATAAAAGGTATGAGCAGCCACCAAAAAGTGGCAGACCACCGTTTTATGGACTAAAGCAATATACTGGACAGTGGCAGTAGCTTCCTCTTTTTGTCCCATAAAATCATGGTTTTATAGGTAAAGCACTTCGAATTCTTTCAGTGGCAAATTTGAAACAAGTGAACAGCTTTTCGCGGCGCGCTATGGTATTTAGTGTGTTCTCAATACAAAATTTCTGCTGATTTCATCGGCCGAATGTTGTCAATGTAATTAGAATAAATTTTGATCGTTATATAATTATTTGATACCAAAGTAATCAAGCGAATCAAATGTATAACGATTGTACATTAATGGTTTGACTACAGGTAATTCTGGCATCCAAGTCACACTGTTACACATGAAACATTTAGAAATAGAAGATATTCATTATAGGAGTGAAATAAAGAGTCATGTGCCTCATATTGTGCCTGAACTACACATACACAACTGACAATACCAACACACAGTAATCGCATCATTTATGGGACCTATTGTGTGAAGAGGGGGTCAAAAGAAGCCAAATAGATCCAAAATGAGTTTTTATAAAGATTGCGAATTCTGCTTTGTTTTATTTAATTTTGTTAACTTCTTCAACTGTAATACCATGGGAACTGATATTAAATGAATAACTATGTGACCTTGAAAACACAACAAAGTCACCAACTCAGTTCCAATCAAGATACATAAACCGGCCAAATTTCCCCAAATTGTGTTAAGAGTGTCAGTACTTATACTGCAAAAGGCAAAATCACAAAAGTGACCTTGTCGTCTCTAAAATTAGGTGAGCTCAGTTGGTGATTATTTTAGTATACAAATTGTATGTTATAGTGTGCAAGGTGCAATTTGTGTCCGATACAGAGCACCAAGTGTAATGCGTTTATTACACCATTAGGGGTGGGAGCTGTTATTTTAACAAGCAAAATGCCTATTACAGCATTCCAGGTACAAAATGTGGAACACAGTCCTTGACGGCACAAAACATGGTTGTACAGGGGAGAATAAAGGTAAGCAGCATAGCTGCAAGGCTAAGATTGCTTGAATTATATAATCTGCGGACACATTTCTGAAACAATTTATCGCTAATTTGACAAACAATTGCCTAAGTATATTTTCAGTCAAGTGCTCTTTCTTTGGATAGTGATAATGAATGTAGCCAGCACCAAATGTCCAATGGCCTGTGATAGTCCATAGAACGCTTGTCATCACAAGATGTATCATTTCAATGTCGTCAATTTACCGAAAAACACAGCTATCCCCTTTGCATTTCATGTACACCTGGTATTCAGTAGGTTAATAACATTGTTTGAATTAAGTTAGTAACATTCAAATGTTATTCAAAACCTAAATATGAATTTCTTATATGGTTTCCAATGACAAAATGAATGAAACCATAAAAATTAAACATAAATTAAAGTTACACTTGTAGTTTGTGTTACAAAATCCTTTCTTTTCACGTTCAAAATGCTTTGCTGGTGGTTAATTGATCAGTATGCATTGGAGCGATATAGTGTGCAGCCTTTATATTTTTTACAGATGTGTCGTTGACTTTTTAAAAATTATGGTAGTCCGTATGAATGACCAAGGTGTGCTGGCTCAGACCTGGTTCGCAGAACATTTTTTGCCGACGATGTGATCGTAGCTTTGATATTAGACTCCAAATAACAGTTCGTTTTACTGTTGCAGGTCATCAAAATGATGCTGCTGGTATTCTTGTGTTTTTGCCTTTGTTGGGCACCTGCAATAATTTTTGATATCCTTGTAGGTCTGTGCTTTTGCCAGAGATACAAAATCTAAGCGACAAATATGGTATAGAGTTTAACCTGTATATTCTGGGGTTGGCAAATAGTTCTGTAAATCCATACATATACCCCCTCTGTTCTAGGTAAGGAGCATTGCTGGTGTCAATAACAATAACCCCAGTACATGGAAACATCTGCCACTGAAAAAATATGCAGTCTCTCTCTCTCTCTCTCTCTCTCTCTCTCTCTCTCTCTCTCTCTCTCTCTCTCTCTCTCTCTCTCTCTTCTCTCTCTCTCTCTCTCTCTCTCTCTCTCTCTCTCTCTCTCTCTCTCTCTCTCTCTCTCTCTCTCTCTCTCTCTCTCTCTCTCTCTCTCTCTCTCTCTCTCTCTCTCTCCATGACTGGTAACAACAAATTTAATTGAACAAAGTTGGTCATTAGTTGTGAAGGTTACAACTGGATTGAAATCCTGAAACGGCCACTTATTAATTGATTTATTTATTGAGAAGAGCGTGTGGAGGGGGTGGCGGAGGGACAATTACACACATGACAATGAAGCACGATGCAGCACGAGGCACATTAAGATGAATAGACCCATTCTGCATCTGATCTTTATTGATTCGTGATAAATTGTATTACTTAGCGTTAGAGAAACGTTGACCCGAAAGTTAATTGGGGATTTGTTACCGAAAAGTAATCAGTGACCGGAACTTATCAAGATCGATATCCAAATTCAGTCCAATTTTGAATCCATCCAAATATGAAAAATAAACATGACAAAAACCAACAACATACACATTCAAAACAACTGTCAAGTCATGTATCTGCTATCAAAGCCAAACAGACAACAGCAACCAAAAAATAAAATAATGACCGTCATGAAAGATAGAAGCGAGCGACAGTTTTCAAAGATAGTAACAAGACTGCACCAAATTCCCTGTTATCAAGATCAATCCAAAAAGCAAGCCGTCAAACAAGCTATGTCGAGATGCAGTGAGCTCAAGATTCATACTCTAGACATTAAGATAGTATGGAAGAAAACATATCTCTTCTGACTTGAGACAGCTAGTAACTAAAAGATAGTAGTAGATTACATCTATTTGGTGCATGTAAATCTCAACGTTAAGAGGTATCTCGCTCCATACATATACCATTAAATTGCTGAGTATATCAATCCCCTGTATATAACCTTTCAAATTCGCCTCATATTTGTGCAATGAGAAGTAATTTTGTATAAAATTCACAAACGACTTATTCAAGTAGGGCGGTATTTGAAGTTGTCAAAATCGGTGCATACTCTAGCAAATGCAATCAACCGTGACACCTGTACGCCATAAGGAAGCACAATAGCAATATTACTATACATGCCAGGATAGTTACCGATATTAACTAATTCTGATATTGTTTGTCTCATAGCTGAGATCACTGACCCTCCATGTGCGTTAAACTGGATTTCTCAGACATAATTAATGCATCCATCGATACATTGGCAAATTACCTGACACCAATAGTTATTATGATTTTGCTCAACTGACTTGAAAGTGAGCAGAGATCACATTATCGGTTATCCATCTTCTGCTGCTTGTCTGTCATCGATCTGTTGACATCTGGCATCCGCACTTGTCACTTTTGCCTTTGTTTCAAAACCAATTATTAGATCAACTTCAAACTTTAAGGATTAGAAAAACCTTCAGCGGATCTCAGCCAATTGTGTAAATTATTCCACTTCAATTTTTTTTTTGGGGGGGGGGGAGGGTGTTTCTTTGACTTCATAATCTTAGTTCATGTTCCCGTGAACTTTAACGCAGGCATAAGCTATTAATTGCTTGTGCATACCTGTGGCCCTTGGAAAATAAACCTAACACAATCGCCCTTATGATCATTATTTTCACTTTTGAGGGTTTTTTTTCTTTGTTTATTTGCTTGTTTTTTTGTTTGTTTGTTTGTATTTCCTTGGGGAGACGAATTCAATGGTGGTGCCTTTTTGGAATGGACCGAACGTATAACGTTATGACCGAAAAAGGTAATCCAGGTGTTAAGGATTTAATCTTATCACGCACTTTTTCTTAAATATGTAGGTATATATATATATATATATATATATATATATATATATATATATAATATATATATATATATATATATATATATATATATATATATATATATATATATACAACATGAGCACGCAGATCCGATTATATTGCTGTGATTATATATAGCACAACCAAAGTGCATTAACAGAGAACTAAACAATGTCCATTTTTTTGTAATCGTGATTACTCATGAGACTTTGACCAGATTCAGATCAAACTTGGCGGGGATGCAGGTTTGATGAGTTTATATTCATTTGATACAAATCGCCATGTCCTAGTGGTTTTAGCTTTATTGAATTTAATTTTACTCATGTTTCATTTTGTCCATTTTTCAATGTTTTATTCATTGTTTGGAAAAATCCCATAGCCACATTGCCAATTGATTTAACAATGCACAGGGACACTTCTCAACACCCATCAAAAGGGTTTTCTAAGACTGGAAAGTTGTGGCGTCGTTATTCTATTTGTAATTCTTTTTCTTTTGGGGGGGGGGTTACTCTCCCCTCCCCCCACCCCCACTCCCATTTATTATGAGCTTTTGATATATGTAATTGAGAACCAACGTGGATTCTCTTGGTATAAGTTCAGCACGACTTAAGGTTATTTATTGGGTGGTATAAATGTCTTTTCTTATTTTGAACGAATTTTCAAAATGACGTGATGATTGAATGACAGCATGGCAACTATAGGGACGCTAATGTAAACGCATGTACATGTAATTTTCTCCAAAACTGTGAACAGTATTTTAATCAAGCTTGGTAGGAAGTATAGACAGGTCCAGCCAAAGATGGGCTGTTTATTCAATCCTTTGTTATATGCATACATTGCACCGCTTAACATCTATTTTGTTAAGGCCTCTTGTTCATGACTCCCAGACATCACATTTATTTGAGGAAATATATTCTCACATTCTTGTTATCTACAATTGAAATTTCAGAAAGTTCAGGGAAACATTTTCAGCCATTTTACTTTGTAAAAGGCAGAAAATACCTAGCGCACAGTCAAAAGCTTTCCGTGGAAAATGTGAATCTACATTGTCAACAAGGATAACAAGCACAATGCTTAACCAGAGTGATATAAAATAATGATAACGCTATACAGGACAATCACTGAGAATTGTACTGTGACAAAACAATGTGCAGAAATCGTTTTTGAACTACACCCTCTATTACGCAAATAGTAAAACGTATATACATCAACATTGTGTGCAGCCATTTCCACAGGCTTGTGAGAAGTTTATTTGCATAAATGCAAAGGATAGCGAAAGAAGAAGTAAAAATGGCTGTCAAATGCACTCGTCAAACCAGCAGTGTTTAGGAAGAAGGCAATTCATGATTGATTGTTATTGGAAGTAACGTAGTAATGGTGGTGCAAAGTAAAATACATTGTGTGAATCAGACATTTGTTACTCTGGTTCTCTGCAGGAAAATACTCTTAACATATGGAGCCAATGTAAACAATAAGGTTTGTGGTTTTATACATTTAAATGCACAACACGTAATTTTTTCGATAAAATGGTTTAACGCAAAATGATAAGAACTGATTACAAGCCACAATATCGGTGGATGATTACCAACATTGATGATCCATATTTTCTCATCTTGCTTGCATTTGACAATGGTTTCGCTGAAGTGGCGTCAGGTTATGAATGGAAACAACAATTCATACTATTGTATGTGTTATATTCCTGAACAATAAACAACTACTGCCTTGTGATTTTAATTGCAGTTCGCAGTTCTTAGCGGAAATGTGAAAACACACACACACACACACACACACACACACATATATATATATATATATATATATATATATATATATATATATATATATGATTATGCATGTAAAGACATTTGTATGTGTGTATGTATGTACGTATGTATGCGTGTATGTATATATGTATGTATGTATGTGTGTAAAACATGTACAAAAGTAATGTCAGCTAGCAGAAAAGAAAAACAAGAATGATCATATATGTTGTTTGTCAATATGTCACCTTAAGCAATTGCCTTGCAAGGCGGTTTATTATAGCTTTTTAATATTAAGATATCGAAATACTACATTTACACGTGTTTTTCCATGATCTGTTTAGTGCATGAACTGAGCATTAAAAGAAGGTAGGATCATTATACGGAATTGAGGAAACATCGGTTGGGGTATATGTAAATGTTAGCTTTCTTACTATAAGAATAGCATTAACTGTAATCAAATTATCCTTGTCATAAGTGGCAGCAATTTACCGTTTGGCATATTTCAAGTTTTGACTGCACAGCTGTGTGGTAGAGGACTACCTATTTCGCCAGAAGTTCAAAATACAACCAGTTTTGTGCTTAAAGGCAAACAAAATTTTTGAGCTCTTGCAGGTTATTGTGAACCTGCACATAATGCAGTTGGAGAATTGAGGCTTTGGAAATGTGAAAAAGCTTACGTGAACGTTCCCATGCTCATGTGACTTAGGAAAAGTCACCCAAACAGTCTTATATCCTGAGGTGAGCAGTGAGCTTTGCTTCATGGTAACCTGAATGGAACTAAGATAAGTGTGCTTGTGTGTGTGTGTGTGTGTGTGTGAGAGAGAGAGAGGGAAAGAGAGAGAGAGAGAGAGAGAGAGAGAGAGAGAGAGAGAGAGAGAGAGGGGGAGAGAGAGACACACAGAGAGAGGGAGAGATACAGAGATAGACAGAGCTATGCAAAACTTGCCTGATAGTAACAGATATTGTAAATCTTCATAACTGACCTAGTTTACAACAAAGCTGATATGTTGCTCCTTATTCGTGTGTTATGTGGGGTTTCACGTTATTGAAACACACCGAAGTTACTGTCCATAAATCGATACTTCATGAAGATATGACAGAGGCAAAAGACCTAGTGTCTCAAATACAACATAAACATAAAGCATGATATTTATCCTATTACGTCTAATAACGCAAGCAAGACGGAAACGTATCATATCGCTTGGAGATGAGGCGTATATAATGTGTATGTGAGATTTATATCATATTCTCTTATTATCACTCTAATAGTTTAGACACATGGCTTAAACTTTTTTTCTGTTTTTGTGTTTCGATCTCTTCGACAAAAAGTTAAAATATTGATTTTTAATACATAATAGTATATTTTCAATCTAAAAAATTGACGCAAAAGCAATGATTCACTAAAATGCTTAGAAGATATATTATGATTAGACATTATGGTTCCTACATTTTCTACTTATTTCCATATTGACAAATTAGAGTTTGCGTGTATGTAGACGTTTTCTTTTTACGACATGTGCTTGGAAACACCATCTATGCACACTTGAGCATGTAATTTCTACAGTTGCCCCTACCCAGGCATTCCTAACTTTGACAATTAATTGGGAATCCTTACAGAGTCCGAGGATTTGTTAGCAAACTTCCATTAGCTTGCAATGACATATATTAACAAAATCACGTTTTTTTGCAATTATTTCACACAGTTATACGATACTCATATCATTTTTATTTGTCAACAAATCCCTTGGTTTTGTTGTGATAGCTTGTGCTCTGTCCTTCAATTAAGGAATTAAGTATGGCGTGCATGGCATTGAGTTTTGCAAACATATCACGAAGGAGGCGGTGAGATCAAAGTCAAATTGCGAGTCGATAGGCGAGCAATCTGACAGAGTTTCACCGCCTCCTGAGTGACAATAAATTTGAGAACTTCAAGATACAACTGAATACAAATATTGGAGTTCCATAACCTTAAACTGACTATGTATGCTGCTGTCCACAATGTCATCCACATCTTTTTTCAAACCTAGTACATGTACTAGATATATGCTAGAATGTTAGATAGTGTCAGAAAGAAACTGCGGAATATAAATGTTGACTAAATTTGAAAAAAAAAAATCAGGGAAATACTACTTTTTCAGCAAGAAATGATATTGATCTCGTTTGCGTCAGAGAGAAGAAATACTTTAGTCAGCGCTTTATTAAAAAACAATAAGGGTTAGTATGTACTCTTCTTTTGAAAATCTATAAAATAAATATACTTTGTCCCCTGTAGTATTGCAGAAAAACCCTTGCACATAACACTTAAATCTTGGCATTTTAAATGGGATTTTAGGAGCGCCAAAGGCACATTCTCCCAAAGTCCCTAAGCTTGCAATTTTTAAAAAGCACCGGACTATACGACGAAATGAAAAAAATTTGCACACATATTAAGTCTTCAGAAAGTAGTTCCTTTTCAACTACACAATAGTAAGCAATGTATTGGGCGCATGCATGCTTTTAGACCTACCTAAAAGGCCCTTAGCAGAGTCGCAAGGAGTATACATGTAGTGTACAAAGAATTAGTCAGCAAAACCGCCAATAAAGATGTATCATAATGTGCTTGGCTTAAAATAAAATTCAAGGAGGCAGCCACATTATTAGGAACAACATAAAGCTATATGAAAAGTTAATTGGCACTAGAATCTGAAAAAAATGTGCCAGAGGACACAACTTATATTTAATGCTATAGTCAACAAGGGAATCTCAACAGTAGGACCACTGGTAAGATATTGGGAAAAGAGAAGTGTAAGCAGATTTCGTTACACAGACTCAACTTAAATTATCAGTTTACCAGTATTGCCATTTTACATCATGTCTAATTTTACGACAGGAAGCCATGGTAACAAGATAAAGACAGTAATATACGCACGAGCTCTGCCATAGCCATTTAACGGCGTGAACTATAGAGAGGTTTAAGCCGTACATATGGGAGGGGAGTAAACATGTGATGTACTGTGTCTGACATACTTGCAGATCCAACATGTACGTGACCTCGTCCGTGTAGTATATATAGCACACGACATCACTCCGAATTTGCTAACATATTTACAGTCTTATCTCACCAATTTTTAACTTTCCATATATTTTTTCATAGATTAATGCACAAACACCTACTGATATATATATATATATATATATATATATATATATATATATATATATATATATATATATATGCGTGTGTGTGTGCCTGGTTGTATGTGTTTGCATGTGGTTCACTTCCATCACAATATTTGTTGGTGTGTTTTTACATGCAACAAGTGCATACATGGTCATTTAATATACGTGTTACTATACTGTGTGTGCAGCTTATTAAGTCCCATGTTGCATTTGGGACCTAGTATCTCGTACACATGAAGCAACTTATACTTTCAATGTAGCTTTGTGTTTCTTGTACATACGACTCAATATCTTCAAAACACAACTTATTCCCTGTGTATGACTCACAAATGCCGTACTCGAATCGATCGCATCTACTCGATGACCTCGCATTTCATGTATGCGAGAGAGACTTGTGTCTCTGTGCGCAAATACAATTTGTATAAAATGAAAGAATACACTCAAGTACTTCATACCAGCTCTTGTACAAACATAGCCTCATGCTTGTTACGCTTGGCATTATGGGTTAAAAGGGCCATGCGCAAACTTCTCTGCTCACTTGTTATGGATTGTATTACTGTGGTGATTCAAAGTAAAACAAAAAACGTCTTTCGTGATTAATGTTTTATTGCCTTATTGGGAAACCCACAAACACATAAATGATGTCTTACATCATCCAGAAATAGCCACTTTCACAACACCAACTAATATAATTCAAAATCAAAACAAAAATAAACAAAAAAAAGAGGGTGATAACAAGAAAAGGGGCGGAGAAGTGCCATAGTGCTCAAAACATTTAAACACATTGACAAAACGTTTGGAGTTTTATACAAAATTTCAAACGGTTGGAAAATTGCCACATCTCATTATTAGGTCTCCTAGCACAGTTTTGCAAAACGCACACAAAGCAAATAGTAATCTTGAGTGTATATGGTCTACTCTACTGATGTCCAAGTTGTAGGATATCTTCACCAACTCACTTTCTACAGGCTTGCAGGCCTGCGGACCTACAGAAATGGGTCTGGGGCAACCATATTGCATTAGTCTTTTACATAACCTATACATTCTATAAAGTTGAAATTTGAGATTTAATTGTTTTTCCGAGGTATTGCATTCTATTCTCATTCACTAAATACTGTTTTTCCACTTTTGTGAAGCTGTAGCTGCCAAGCAAGATTTGTACTTCTTCACATTTATTAAATATCATGGCAATCTTTTAAGATTTACAGACACTAGAAACTTCACAACATTTGGTATTTGATCCGTGCCGTGCTACTATGTCAATTTTTTTTAAGATTTTCATAAGATTTAAGTCCTGAAAGGTATATGTATTAACCTGAAATATGTGAGGAGTATCGTGTTCACAAGCAACAGTGGACTGAGTGTCCTTAGGGCTAATATCATATAAAATATCATAAAAAGTAAACAACACTGTATTGTGTATTGCAGCTTATGCAGATCCACATTGAAAAAATTATGCCCAATTCATTTTTGCCTCAGCTGACTTGTCAGTCAGTTGAGCTTATCTTATGGTCCTCCGTCTTTCGTCCGTTGTCCATCTGTGGATGAAAGAATTAAATACCTGAGAAAAGGACCTCTTCAAATGTGGAAACAGATTGAACAAGTACTGCAGGATTCACATTGTAGTCAGAAATTGCAAGACTTGGATGACAAGTCTGTCATCACACCTGTTTACAAAGCTAGTGATGACCATGCACTAACTTATAAACCATACAACATTAATAAAATACTGAGTGAATTGAATAATGGAAGCTATCAAAAGAAAGGAACCTCTGATACTGTTATCAAGGACCAAGTGGATAAAATCAAGAAGATGAAATGCATTGTCTCAAATGAGGAAAGGAAATTACCAATTATGTATGCAATTGTCAACATGCATAAAACCCTGTTGGACTCAGGTTCATCATTGCAGCAAAGAAATGTGTTTCGAACCAAATTGCCACACGAATCACTTAAGTTCTCAAAGTTGTCAAACTTTCATATACTCACTAGTGCAAAAAAGTGAAAATGTACACAGGAGTGAATAGAATGTGGATTAGAGATAGCACAAGAGATATTCTACTAGACATTGACAAAATCAACAATACGAATGGTGCCAAACCAATTCACACCTTTGATTTCTCAACATTGTACACAAAGATTATCTTGACAGACGTAAACAATGTGTTCATTTCAGAGTTGGATAAAGCGTTCAATGGTGACACATGCCCATATATTAACAATTATGGTGCTGAGGCTAAATTTGTTAAAGGTAAGAGCTAAGGAAAATCCTGCACGAAGCAAGCGTGTGCTCAAATAACACAATACATTATCAACTGTGCATACTTTTGCTTTGGAACCAGAGTCAATCAACAAATACTGGGCATGCCAATGGGAACAGATTCAGCCCCTATATATTGCAAACCTTTTTTTTTTTACATTATTATGAATCAAAATAGATGGAGGAATTGACAAAAAGAGACTTTACAGCTGCATGAAGATCATATTCACACGCGAAAAAAATTATAAATGGCCTGTGTGCTTTAAAGGTTGGAGATAAAATAAAGGGAAATTTGAAAAACATATATCCCAAAGAACTTATATTAAATCTGGAAAATGTAAGTGATACTAAAGCTACTTTCTTTGATCTGGATATAGAAAATAAGAACTACCAGTATGTACCAAAATATTTGACAAGAGAGACCAGTTCACATTTGATATTACCTCCTACCCTGATCTGACAGGAAACATTCCGGAGAAACAGGCATATGGGGATTTTATCGGACAAGTGATACGTATTGCTAAAAACCCCACACGTTTCAGCGACTTTGTCAATATAGTCAGAATTTTCTTGCAAAAACTACAACGCAAAGGTTATAAAAATCAACAACTATACAAAACACTGTTGAAATATTCCAGAGATATGACCAAAATATATAACAAGTACAACACTTACTCAAGAACATTTGTCAAACAATGTCAAGATGGGGCTTGAAATGACAAAGTGTAGTCCTCAAATAATAAGAGTGGTATGAGGGAAAGTATCTGGGGTAAATTATACTAAACCCACTTAGAGAATTTTCCCTAGTCTGTCTTAAAACCTTAGTGCACTGTACCTCATAACACATGTAGTCACTTTTATGGTGCTAAATATATATAACTATTTACCTGTTTATACCAGTGTCGGTATAGTGGAATAGTGTATGAAGCTTTTAAGTTTCAAAGCAGATGTCCATCGTCTAGCCTCTGTAGTCCGTCGGCCGTCATCAACAATTCACATTTTCGACTTCGTCTCCAAAACTGTCCGCCAGATTCACTTTAAACTTTGTAGGTATGTGCCTTCGGTGAGTTTCTACCAAATTTGTTCCAATGGTTATGCGCCAGTGATTTTTATTTGTTTATGAATTATTTTGTTCTTTGGGGGGCAAATCTTAAAAACTCTCCTTCTCTGAAAACGGTCACCCAATTGCTTTGATATCGCACAGGGATACTCCCATGGACCCCTAAGTCTGAATTTGTTTACCAAGTGGCACTGCAATCTTATTCTTTTTTTTTTAATGAATTTTTGTGTGCTTTTGCTAGTTTTGACTTTTCTCCAGAACCAGATTGACTTCAAACTCAGTGGCAATGTACCTTGGGTGGATTACTACCAGGCTTGTTCAAATGGTCACGCTCCAGTGACTATTGGATGTTTAGTGAATTCTTTTCCTCTTTTTTTTCAGACAAATCATACAAAATCTTCTTCTCCACAACCAAATACCCAGTTGATTTGATATTACATAGGAACACGTCTAGGGACCCCTAGTTCTTAATTTGTTCATTTGGAGGGGCTGCAATTTTTTCCCCTTTTTTTAATGAATTTTTATGTGTTTTCGTTACTTGTCTTTTCTGTAGAACCGTCTATCAGATTAATTTGAAACTTTGTGGATATGTTCCTTGTAAAAGGGTCAAGCAAGGGTGTTCTCTAGGTGGCACTGCTGTGGGTTCCTGATGTCAAACGATTTTTTTTTTTTTCAATTCGGGGACTTATGTATAATCCACCTTTTCTATTGCTTACTATGCAAGTCAAAGGGCATTCTAATGCATTCTAAAGGTAATTCACATTTTGAACTTCTCTGCAAAAACCGTGTATCAGATTTACTTCAAACTTGGTGGCCTATACCTTGAGTTAGTCTATACCACGTTTATTCAAATGGTCACGCTCCAGTGACTTTTTTAATGAATTTTCTCTTCAAAATTTAGTAGGAAAGAAGTTTAATTTGGGAATTTCTTGTAACGGTTACAAGTAAAATTATTTTGGCCAGATTTGTGCCATGGATGTAGTTTTTATAAGTGTCTCCCTGTTTTGTGCAAATGGTGATGCTGCGGTGATGTTTGGACCTTGACCTCATTCTCAAAGTCACAGGGCAACTGACATGAAGTTTACTGTTCACTTCATAACTTAAGATCTGTTTTGAGTTAGAACCTTGATGTTGCACATTTCAATGTTTCGCTATGAAGGTCATGCATAGACAGTACATGAATGACCTTGACATTGTTTCTGGGCTAACATTGCAACATCATGAATTTTACTCTTCACAATAACTTGAGAACTACTTGAACTTGACATTAATGTTGCACATGTAAGTGTTCATCTATGAAGGTCAAACTTACTCAGTACATAGGTGACGTTGATCCTATCCCAAATTCACAGAGCTGCAAGTGTGATGAATGTCTAAGTCAGCTGAGCATGGGCTGTTTAAACAGCATTCTTGGTTAAATCTTGACTCAAGGAGTAAACTTATGCTTATCAGTTGACCATCCATTCTTTCACAATGCATATCAAGGTTGATGAGATAATTATTTTCTTCCTTTACATCTCTTTGCAATAGTGAATCAATCTTACCATCCGTCCTCCTATACCCCTATCTAGTCAAATAGTTTACACTGGTATTTTAAAATTACCAGGCCAATACTCTCTTCAATATCATCAAGTATATCACAAGGCTAAGGTTTATTTTATTTTTGATTGTGAAAATTTTACTTGTGTGCAGCCTTAAGGGAAAAGGAGGAACCAATGGGATTTCCTTGGGTTTAAACATGAGGTGGGCAGATAGCTTAATGTCATTTCCGGGTGTGCATAGTGGCATTCAAACTGCCTTTAAGTTCTCTTTTCCTTCATGTAAAATAGCAGCTAATTTGAGTATCTGTGCCGATTCACATGTCATGTCTAATATTTAGTTGATGGCATTGCTTGATCATTAAAAAGTAGATTGGCACTAGGATGACAGCACTAAGAGCAGGATGGAAATCTACATAGACCTGGCGACGAAAATGCTATTTAAATTCTCTCAAATCATCATGCCTCTCTCAGAATGCATTTTGACACGTGAAGAAATTAATGCAGTTGCAACCCATTTCAGAGGTGAATACAAACGTTTCCTTGGCAGTTAAAACATTTTAGATAATATACAAATGTGAAATGCAGTTAAAATTGCCACATGCATTTATCCATTCGAAGCCTGTGAAGGAATTTTTGGCAGCTACTAGACTATATTTTAGATACTTGTGAATAAATGCAATATGCTGAAAGACAAAGAATTGTCTATACCTTGTTCATAAGCTGGTGTGCGCCACACACAGGGCTTCTTCCTAACATTCACTGAAAATGTAATTCTTATATATCCACCAAATACGTTTTGTTAGTAATGCATTTACACACACATGTAATGGACATATATGTGTATGCTATGTATCTCATGAAAAATCAGAATAAAAAACGTATTTTAGGCTACTGCCCAGTTTGCAAACCATTCAGCTAATATTTGATTGGCCACACCAATATGTGTGCTCCCATATGTCAAGACATGTCATAGACACCATTACAGAAAATTCGCTTATTCGAGGCTCAAAATTAATTGGATAGGAATTTTGATTTGTGATGCTGAAATGTTTGTCTCTACACATGATACAGTTAGGCGACTGGTACTGGGAGTTGCAGGTTTGAGTCCTGCTCGTTCCGAAGATAAAAAAATATATATTTTCGGCATTTCCTTAATGCTGGTATATTTAAGTCCCTGATTCTGGAAATGAATGCCGACTCAGTACTAACACTGCATGACCGGGTTGATATTACACTCGCGCATAGGTACCTCCATTGAGCCATTCCCGGGGATTTGGTCGAGTGGATATGTGCATTTCCTATTTCAGCTGAGTGACTGGTGGCGGGGGCTACGAGTTCGAATTATGCTCGTTCCGAACATAATGTACAGGTCCTATGCACACATGACAATTTTCATGATATCAAAATTAATTATACATATATCTGAGTGACTGCTTTGTCATATGTCTGAGAGACCGAAAGCAAAATGAAAGACACTAATTTTTCTTTTACATTATCATATGCTTTTGTTATATGAAGATATTAAAGAAAAAGTTAAAGATAAAGAGCTTTATTTCAGACCATCAGTTCCATATCTTCAATACAGTGCTGGTTAATGCGACAATGATTTGATATAATATATGATGTATAATGCTAAAAAGTACCCATCTCTGTCACTCTAGTCCAGACACAGTCGCATCTACATCCGTGCACCCGCCCGATCCCCATGAAGCGCCTCCATCCATAACTGCCATCATACTGACGTCCACCTCATATCTGATGGACAAATAGTACTGATCAGTATATTGCCACTCTGTTCTTTCCTCAGCCAAAAACTCTAAATTATGCGCCTGTTAAGTTCAAGATATGACAGCACATAATTATTATACCACTGGCTGAGCAAAGTGTTGAGAAACCCATTACAGAGTGACAAGCATTGTTGTAGCAAACCTTAAATATTTGCAGCTGTGCTCTAGAGTAATTGACCCATAATTGTAGAGAATACAAGGGTGTGCAATAAGCTTGAAAAAGTTTGCCTTTCACTTTCTTTGTGCACACATAAAAGTTATGTTTCAACATGTTTGCCCTTGCATATAAGGAATGGTACTGTCTAGATATATCACAATCATCACAAAATGAAGGGAACCGAATATGCCCTAAATTAGTAAATTTAGCTACAAAGGCCAATTTATCACAGCAAAGGTATGCTATGGGTTCAAAACCTTGATGCCATCAATGAGGTTTGAAAAACATACATTCAGTCTTGAGTGCATTATGAATAATATCATGTTTATCTGCATAATTTTCACAGATATTCAAAAAATTACGCAGTGCTCTCATAGAAGGACATAGCAAAGCAAGAACATCTGCGTGACTCAAGTCGTTTACAAATTCACCAGCTACATTACAACGTATACCACTATTTCAAATTTCCAAATTTAAGTCATTCACATAGAGATTTAAGAGGTGCGGGAAATGATTCTACCCTGTCGCACGCCGTTGGATACCGTGAATCAGTAAGAGGTCGCTGGTCCCATGCGTACACAACTTTGCTGAATAGATAACCAAACCATCAATAATCTTACAATATATATCTTGTAAAGACACGTTTCAATAATATATATAGAAGTGCCCAGTGATGTGCAGGGTCGAACGCTTTTTTTGGCATCAATGAATGTAGTATAGACTGGGTTACCACGAGTCAAGTAATACCGAATGGTCTCTTTTGGAGTAAAATTGCACATGCCAGTACCATGTTTGCCCTTGTATGCAAACAATAAGCAGATGTAGAAAACATATTGACACATCTGTTTAAAACAATTTTTAAGTACCTTAGACATTATAGTAGCGAGGGCTATAGGCCTATAATAGTCCAAGTCAGTAATGGCGTCAGCCCTTTTGTTTTTGCCAAGTGGAACAAATATAACCTTGACAAGATTTGCCGGTATAAAACAATGTACCACAGTAGCAATGAATAATATTGATAACAGGTCACATATAGTGTCGCTAGTGTTCCAGACTTTCTGCTGTTAAGCGATTTGGTCCAGCTGATTTACCACAAAAAAGCCCTTTAATAATGTCTTCTATTTCTGATTTTGTAACCTGTATATTATCTTTTTAATCAATCATACGGATCTCAACAAGAACTGATTGCTTGCAAGCAAGATTACTCACACAATTTAACAAGATACTAAAATGATTAGCCGAAATGGTAGCAATATTCACACGACCAGTAGTTTCACCTACATTAGAGGAAAGTGGAAGTGCATTAATGGCAGAGACTGCCTTCCAGAAGGATTTATCATCTTTATTTAACAAGTGCTTTGCCATCGCATCTTCTCTCATTCTATCTTCATCCCTCTTACAGGACCTAAAAGAATATTTTAATTGTGCCCAACTTTTCCTCATTAACTCGTAAATTAGGCCATAACCTGTTTAGCATTTTTGGCCCATTAAAAAAAAAGCATCTCTAGCTGCAGAATATAAATCTCTCGCATACTCATTCCATCCTGGTACAAGTTTGGACATGCATTTTTTCTGATCTCCGATGGCCGCATTACTAGCCCATTTTAGAGCATTAACAATGTCATTATAAAAGTTCGTAATTTGACACAGGTCACTGCACTTACAATTCTCACATTTTAAAGCACTAGTAGGTAACTGCACCCTTGCGAGATAATTATAAGACAGTGATTGAAAATGTTCACGCTGCTGAGTATCCACTATGGACCAGTCTCCAGAGTTCACCGAGCTTGCATTACCGTCTGATACATCATGTAGATTATCAAAACTCAGGATCACAGACATGGATAGATGATCAGATGAAAGTTTTGTTTTTAAATCTTGCACATTTGTTTACATAAAATATGGTCCAACCAGAATACAGTGCCATAAGCATCGTTTATATGAGTGAAGTAGCAGATCCCAGACCGAGTAAATCAATTTCCATAAGATGTAACCCATGATCTATAGAAGAAGGACAGCTCACGTCCAAAGGACGAGTTTACATTAGCATTCTTTTCACCTAATACAAGAATATTAGTAATACCGGGGTGTTGCTGGTTTCTACAATTGCATGAATTTTCCCCAAGTAGTCATTAAACAAGTCAAACTTTATTGAACTGGACAACGGTAAGTAAACACATATAATAAGTTTAGTGGTCTTAGTGTCTTAACAAGCACCAATAACTCTTGCATCAGCATAAGTAGTAATGTCCAAAAATTAACCATTTTTTTCCGCCATAGGACTGCAACACCTCCATAAGGTCTACCAGTATCAATACAAGCATCCATGTTCATAGCACTCAATCCATGTGCATAGAAGTCTTTATGTATGCTTACCAGCATGGGGGGGAGCTCCTTTTTAGTTAACCAGTGCTCTTGCAAAACGCCAATGTCATGAATATTACAAAAGTCCCTCACTGTCTCGATAAAACCCTTAACTGACTGGCAGTTACAAGTCACAATATTCAGATTATTTCTGTCCTCAATATCGCTCACCGCTGCTTCCTGGCATAGTATTCCATACCTAGACATGTTCAGGCCACAGCTTGCCATTCATTTCACGGTGCAAGTCCATGCGGTTAACTGTGACCCTGAACGAGGCATCTGTGTCATATTTTGTGCCCAAATTTAAAAACAGTCAGCATTTACCCACAGCTTATTAAAGAGGAAGGCACTCAGCTTGTCCATGTTGGTGTTTGAGGCAAGTCTTGTGAGAAACACTTGACTGGTTTGCACCATCCCATGACCAGGTGTATCTCCCAGAAGTTCATCACTATCACAGACTTTGTCCTTTACCTGCGTTTTCGTTGCACTACCCACATTCTTTTTCTTGACACTAGTAGAAATTCATAGCCTTCCAGGCTGTGGTCATCTCGGACACTTGCACCAGCTTGCTCGGACATGATGAGATAACATGTGTCCAACTGTTAGGCACACAGCACTATGGTGTGCTTGTGTACCTGACGGTCTTCCTTTTTGTGTGCACATACCCGTATGTACAACTGTTTGCTTTAGTGGCAGTCTGTCAGTTACACCAAAGGCTTAAACTGTTTTTTGCTGGGTTACATACAAACTTGTCCTCGAACCTGCTCATGTAATACACCCTCAGCTCCCGCACGATATGCAGGTACACTTGGGCGCCTATCTAGTACAGAAAAACATGATCCATATTCATAATTTCCAAACCTAACAATGACAGCAAAGAGATTTCAGATTTACCAAAGCATTGACATTTATCTTCCAATGCCAATGAGAAGAAATACATTTCACTCCTGACTTGAGAGTCACTATTTAACTTGTCCCGCTTTTATGTGCATTTGACGCATTTACAATGTTCGTAACAGCCTCACATTTGTGCAGCCGTCTGAGAAAGTTCCCTTGATTCCGATTGCACGTTGTCTCTCAACGTAAACATTTTGTATTTAACAGAACAGTTATCTCATCAGTGTGGAGACATCCAAATGATTAGTGGATACTGGAGGTAGCTCATTCAAATCTAATGCCACAAAATGTGGGAGGTTACCTGGGTCAGTCTCATAGATGAGCCCTTTTATTAGCACAGATAATTGACTGTGCAGATGAATACACAATATTTTATTGCAGATATTGTCCTATGCGGGTCATTGAATGCATAGATTTTCCAGGTTTACCCTCTTTACACCCCCACCCCCCGCGTATTGGCACGAAAGCTTGACTGACTGAACGTTACGAGCGCCTGTGGTTGGCCCTGATCAATGTGAGACCAGTTGCCTTTTATGGCTAACTGCGTGTCTCAAGTCAGGAGTGAATTTTTCTTTTCCACATTGGTATTGAAAGATGAATGTGGAAGGTTTGGGAACTCGTGAATCTCATTGCTATCACGGTTGGGTGAAATTAATGGATATGGGTATATTTTTCTGATCTATTGAAAATGCTAAGGCTTCAAGCATGGCGAGTTTTATCTCCCCCCCCCCCAACAAAACCTATCTAATTACAAATTCGACTCCATCTTAACGACAGCTGTTGTCATTCTTTCTGTTCGTGTGTTACAAACATTCTGAGCATTCACAGCTCATTTTCTTTATTTTTTGTTTGAATCAATAAACGAATCATATAAATTTGTGCTAAGTGGAGAAAAATTACTTATGAGGTATACACTAATGGAAACGTCTAAATCAAGAAAACAAACTCATTTAGGATTCGATATGAAAAAAGCTTACTCTTATTTTTAAAGGATAAATCAACTAAGCAATTGTTAATTCCGCTTGTTGTGCCACGTTTGATCCAATTCTGTACTTTTGTTAACTGGGGTTTATACATATGCAATCACTGTGATAGCATTTTATATTATTATGATGACTGGGTAATAAGCAGCATAGACCATTTTGCTAATGTTTGTCACTAATCGATTTTCCAATGCTTTTTAAAATATTGCATATCCTGCTAGCACACATTGAAACAGCCTGGTCATATACCTGATTAACGTTCCTTGGCCTCAACAACGTAAAAAGAACAGAACTTTGGGTTCCAATACAGATGCTTGGATTTGTATACAATTCTTGGGAATTCTGACTCAAAACAAGTCAGCATAAGAGAGATAGAAAGAGATAGATAGAGAGAGAGAGAGAGAGAGAGAGAGAGAGAGAGAGAGAGAGAGAGAGAGAGAGAGAGAGAGAGAGAGAGAGAGAGGGAAAAGCTGGAGAGGGAGACAGATTGAGAGAATAACTCTCATTCACACTGATAAAAAGAGACCGTAGTGTTAACAGCCTTTCATCTCTTGACTTTGACCTACACTCCATCCGCAACCTCACCCCCAAAATAAGTCCCGTAATTGTCTGCACATTTACAGTAATGTCTGTGAAATTTATAAGCCATTCTCTAACTGTGTTTGTGTGTTTCTGTCCTCAAACATTAAAAAGAAGCCTATCAGCCTGATGTTCCGGAGATATGCAGTCAGAAGGTTATCGCAAAAATTATTATGTAAAGGTTAGATATTTTCATGACTTTGAAAAAGTAGTTAAATATTCTAATGTGCTTTATCAAATTTCAGCGCGATATGCATTTCTGGTACGTTCAGTATCAATATATCTCAACATGTTGAATTTAGTTGCTAAAGTGCTTAATCTCCTTGAACACTGGGTCAAGGTCACTCAAAATTTTACAAGTTTCAACAGGCGTTTTCTCTATACTAAATATAAATGGTTCTAGTTCCAAATAAAACAATTAGTGGCGCCAACATGACCCTACACACCAAAAACGTTTGTATGTATAATGTTTCGATGATATATGTATGTTTAGAAATGGAGACATAATGGCCATGATATGAAAATTTGTCCCTGCAATGGTTTCCTTCTGTAATCTTCAGAAAACAGGTGAACGTCATCCATGATGCAAAATCAAACATCCATACATGATACCCATCCGTGGCATATTTGGTGTCCCTAGCCTTATTATTTCTCAACAAATTAAACATAATGCTATTTTAAGAAAAGGCTTCACGATTATCATCTCACTCTATAAAAATGATGAGTTTGATGTTTATTAAAGCCTATGAAATAAGGTCCAATTATTGCTAGGTGTTGTTCCACAATGACTTCACACATCATGGAAATCTTTTGTGTTGTGTGTATATATATATAATCAGAAATTAAAAACTTTTTTTATGCATAATCATGATATAGATATTCCAATGGTATAATAAATTATCGTGTGACAAGCCAAAATTGCAAAAGGCTTATCTTGTTACCATTTCTGTAGATGGACTAAACAATTTGTCTGAATTATTATATTGATATTACTAATGTCAACACTCGCCCCCCCCCCCCCATTGAAATCTAGACATCACCAGCAACAACCCTGCGAAAAATTCTATTAATTTAGAGGAGGGTGCCACTAGTATCATAAGCGACTCAGACTTTGACCTCCTCTGCGATCCCATTAAATTCCATAAAGATCTTAACATAAGGGGTGCGAAACCGGTCACCAAATACTCACATTTTGACCAAAATATTACATAATGTGCCATTGGCGCCATCAATATGGAACCCGACCTTGATTATAATAGGAGAAACACACTACCCTTATAAATCCTGCTATTTTTCATGGTAGCAGTTTTCAGTCTGAAACATTAGCATTTTGGTACTTCAAAATTTCGTAAACAGCATTTAACAAACAAACAAAAAAAAAAAAAAGGTCAGAAAACATAGATTTTGGCCATATAATGCCAAGCTTACTAATATGTATTGCTTTAAACACACACCTTATTGATACAAAATTCGCCTGTCAACAAAAGTACGTTCTCTGTTTTGTTAAATAAAATCGAAAGCATTAGAAGTGTGATGATTTTTGTTTTCCTCAAAAACACCATCTACAGATTCTTGTAACACATTGTATATGCAGTTTTCGAAACGACGTTTGTTGTTTCTTTTATTATTATTATTATTATTATTATTATTATTATTATTATTATTATTATTATTATTATTATTATTATTATTATTATTATTATTATTATTATTATTGTTATGTTAAGGGTTCTTTATATGTGAAATGAAATCCGTGCTTTGGGAATAAAGCCAGTCAATCACGTAGGAAACAACGGTACAACTAGTGACATATACCCGTGCAGTTCAAGCCCCCTTTATGTTAAATGCATGATTAATCGAAGACAAAAAAACAAACAAACAAACAAACAAAAAAAAAACGTTATTCTGGCAGCCTTGAGTAGTCTTCTTTGCTGAAATTTCATGAACTTTCAGAGACACAGAATCTTATTTTTTGCTCACCTGCATGCTTGAAATGAGACAAGTTAAGCATTATTACCGATATTCATGTTATTTGGCCAAATGAATGTTTGGAAAATAACTTGTATGATAAATTGGCTAACTTTTTTATTACAAAAAAAAGAAAAACAACTAAAAAAAAAAAAAAAAACAAAAACAAAAAAAAAAAACAAACCCAGGTCAACTTCCAGATGGACGCTTTAGCCCATATACCAGGGAACCATTTCAATAAAGAGTATATATAAATGTAATCATCTAAGGTTTTAAAACAAAAGCGTTATAGCAACATTGGGGCTTTCGTGCTGCTCAATTTGTGCTAAAATTCAAATTAAGAATTGTAATCAAAATTTCCCCGAATACCGCCTCAGGTATCATCTGTGAAGCTGATATAGCTTTTCATTTTGTGCAAAAAATATTCTCAAATGTGTTATTGCAACGGCTGATATATATATATATATATATATATATATATATATATATATATATATATATATATATATATATATATATATATATACATACGTACGTCCAAAACGTTATGATCGCTATAAATGGGCACTATCGTATTTCTCTTGGAAGACATTTTGGTTAAAAACCCTGGCATTATAAACAGAGTAGTTTGTTGAATGTTACTCCTGTTAACATGTAATTCAGTTTCCTAACTGCACTTGAAAAGACAAAAAATTTACCGTTCTCCTTCCACACTGTATGATATCTTTTGTTCATCGCTCTGAAATTGCTGATCACACACACTATGATATGAGTCAGCATGACGTGATGAAATCGCAAGTTATGAAGATGGACTGTAATACGGTCTGTGTTTTCTGGCCCACTGACTTCAATACGGCCATTATCTTTGCCAACAGAGCATACACTTGCATGTATTAAGGAAGTGGTCCTAAAACGTACTGCCAATATTCTACATCAGGTGCGAATTAAAATGTTAATTATAATGAGTAAATTATACCTGTTTACCCGCTGCGAATTTTTTCTCCTTTATTAACTCCTTCAGTATTTACCATGTTTCGTTCCTTTGCCTGCACATCACATCACAGATCACTGATGGTGTATAAATAAGTCACTCAAAGGAAAGGATATTACCATATGTCATTCAGTGCAGCAGCATTACTGTCAGCTTCTCGCGTATGGTAGTATGCATTCCTGGCAGTGCCTTCAAATGGATTTTAAAAAGTGTGTCATGAGAGGCGCTCTTATGCGAAATATATAATCTTACGGGACTGAGAGTGAGTTACCATTTTTCTGTCACCCACAATGATCCCGTTTGAGAGAAAAATATATACTCACTCTCCAAATTTTGTTTATTTTATGTTTAATCTGGTATTCATCACACAAATTGAACCCTAGGTCTACTTTCAACGCCGACCTGAATGTTGTGTTCATTCACATTTGTTGTAGTTATTCAACATTAGGTGTGATGCATAATCAGAAATACCTCGCTTACATTTAATTTTGTCCGGGTGTTTATGCACTACGTCACTAGTGCAGCTGCGTCACAATTAAGTTGTAACAATTTCTAGTTCATGTAACCACTGTGAGTTATTACATATTATGAATTTTACTTTAGAAAACTGAGAATTCACACTCAAACATAGAATAAATACCTGTCTAAAATACATCTCCAGTGTATCAGTGATGAATGTGAAGCTTGGAGTACTGCGTCAATCGGCGCAATTGCGTTATCAGTCATTACTTAACCCTAATTGGCTACGGTCCGTCACATTCCCTTTGATGTGTCACCAACATCTTCCTCAGCTGCCTTACCAAATGAAGGTCAGGGGAAGAAATCTTTCGAGTCTTTATCCAGGTATGGGTAGCTGAGGTGTACACCAGATAGGATAACTACATCCACAGAGTGCTCCAATCGATTAAAATTTCCAACAGCATTACAATTTTAAAATGAAAATACTTAGATGAAATAGAACAACATATCACATTTCCTGACTCAGTGCAGCACACTTAATTTAGCATGCAAAACACAACAGCCCTTTATGGTGGCATAATTATGCCATTATAGGAACACATTGTGAAACTACAATACACAGGCGTTTTACATGTATGGCAAAGCAGGCCGAGCCTTTATCACCCATTTTGATGGTAGAGCTGTTGGCGCGTACTTTCAACCTAACAGGGATGATCTGAGTTCTAAATTCACCTAAAGATGGTGCTGCCCATCATGTTAATGGTTGACTGCCCAAATCTTGTGGTCACTTTCCATCACCCTCACTTTTTCTCCATAGATTAACATGGGGAATTAGCACATATAAATTTAACCTCTCTATATGTTTTCAACTAAGCATTAAACTTTCATTTTATCATATCTGGGTGTATTTGAAAGATAACAATATGTACTTCAGGTGTATTAGAAGATGGCAATTCCAACAATCATTCTCATATGCAGGGGGTGGGGGAAACTTATAGGTTCACTGTGATGTAGTGGACTTTGCGACTGACCTCCTATTGCATGGGCTACTAGATGTCACAAACATGCACCATGGGAACAAAAGGCTGTGAGTCAAGAAATTAAACCAACCCAGAGCACCCCTTTTGTAAAGTGGGGGTAAACTGAAGCACTGAAAGAAAATCACCATGTCGAAGTCCGAGTACAGCATACTGCAGAACCCTAGGAGATCATATACAGTACTTATAGTTATACTTTACATGAGCGCATTCTCAAACTCAATCGCAGGATGATGAATATAATATTAAGTGTATCATGCACATAGTAGCTTACAATTATGAAAGTAACACTTGATCATTTTGTCAAATGTTGTCTCAGCCAATGTTAACCATTTTGTTTTGTTGTTATAGATAGATAAGCATGTATGTACCAATGTGAGTTATATGGCCTTTTTGTAATTTGGATTCACATTGATAAACACAGTGCGGTGCTCTCCTCTTTCTTTTTTATACTTGTGGGGGCCACAATATGTCAATGACTGACAGGTCACTCACAGTCTCCTCTGCAACACTAGCCAAGTCACATATATGCATGGGGGTGTCAAACATATAATACTTAGCCATAAGGGTGTTTGACAATGACAGTCGAATAATCAGTCGATAAACAAGTACAGAAAAACATGACCCATATTAATAAATTCCAAACCCAACAATGACAGCAAAGAGATTCCAGAATTACCGAAGCATCAATACTGATCTTCCAATATCAAATTGAAGAAACCCATATCACTCCTGACTTGAAACAGGCAGTCACCCATAAATGGTAACTGGTGCTTTAACTGGTCCTCTCAACCTTTGAAATATTCTTCATTATCTACAGATAATAGTCTTTCTCCAAAATGTATAACATGGAGTCATTAAGAAAAAGTGTACTCAGCCACTAACGAGGATCTTACAACGCGTACCACACGCCATAACTAAGTTATTATTGAAGCAACAGGAACATATTGGTAAGACCAAAGACGTAACAGTTGGAAGTATTGCAGTCATAAATCAAAATCTGTAATCACTTGAAGGGAAATTATTCAAAGTTAAAACATTTAAGACGCTGAAGACAAAGGTGAACTTGAACAAAAGACAGTTTTGCCCAACAACTCCGCGAGAAATTCAATGGATAGAGGTAACATGGATAAAGAGAAAGCACTTGCGAAAAGGAGGTAGGAAGGACTCGCCTAAAGGAGGAACTGATCGCAGAGATTTTGCAAAAATTGAACGGAGAGGAAACCAGCAACAAGAAGTTCGAAGTTCAATCACTCAATGCAAAGCCACAGTTCAGACACTGGCGTAAAATGGATAGTTGTTCAAGGACCATTTCATTGAGGAGACCTAGCGTTTTTCCCCATTACCCAACCGTGAACAAATGGTGTTATCCCAGGAAATTTTCATCAAAAAGGCATACATTTTCACGAAAGAAGAGTTCAGATGCGTGTTACAAAATTAGTTTTCCTTTTTTTTTTAAATTTCTAAGCTTGCGTAAGCATCCATATAGATCGCACCTATGTTAAGCACTCTAAATAGTGATGCATAGTTTTTAAACAAAGTTTTTTTTTCTGCAGCAATCAACTTTCAGAAAAGTCTTAAAAATGTCATTTTGCCGAAAGCTAACCTACATATCAAATTCATATAAAGTGGATTTCACTCTGTTCAATTCCTTTGTATGATTTACATTCTTCATGCATTTGTGATTTTGAACAAAAATAAAGAAGAAATAAAACAAGGCCTATACTATTTATTTATCTATCTATATTTATTTATTTATTTATTTATTTATTTATTTATTTATTTATTTATTTACATTGCTTTGTACCTGTAGGGATACTAACTGAGACCATAATTACCATGCAACAGAACTTTGGATCTGAAATATTTGTACAACAATAGGAAAGGCTTCATAGTTAATTTGTCTGTGTGTCTAAAATTGTTGGATTGTTATTCAAATTAAATGTTTCTTTGAGACAGTACTTAGACCTTACATGTGAAGAGCCCGTCAATAAAGTAAGAGGCATGGATGATCTGATTAAAACCCTCCAAACACCATATGGCACATCTGCAACTGGAGTATTAATTTGCCTGCAGATGAGTCTTAATCTAAGGTCTTTACTTGAGATATCTATCACTTTTTTAAACATCCACACAATGAGATTCACTGTTACTATAAGAAAATTGCCAGGACTCAAGTCAGATACGTCAAACTACAATCTGCTTTTGATAGTAGGACATCACCCACGGTTAAGTCAGGAAAACCTCATTTCACAGGCCAGCCCTCCCATATGCAGATTTAATGGATAAGACAGAGAAAGTCATAGTGACCATCACCAACCAATATCCACACACTCTCCAAGAAGCAAAAGCAAATATAATAAGAAAGTATTCAACGAGACTCCTAGGAGATATTACTCTGCACGTATTTTCCCAGAATATATGTAACTTCAAACGTCCATGTTGAACCATTTGAAGGTCACGATGATGCAGCTGCTGTAGATTCCCAACACAAAAGGAGGCAAATAGAAAATGTAATTTGCAAACGCATAAAATCAATATTTACACTGTGACGGAAAGTCGTCAAAATCACTTATTGCTACAGTCACTATAAATATTCTCATATCCCCTTATATCAGGGACGCTTCTCCCAAAGTTTAATGTTCAAAGCTGAGGGGGATGTATGCACACCATATTTTTGTCAGAGCAAATGGAAGAAAAAAAAAACGGGTAGGGTAAATGAAACCCTATGATACTTGAATCAACTTCTTTTTCATGTTCTACAATTAATAATATAATATGATATAATATAATATAATATAATATAATATAATATAATATAATATAATATAAGATATATAATATAATATATCTCTTTATGATTCTGCAGATGTTGCCATTCCCTTTCCTTCCTGCTTACATATCCAAATGCGACAAAAATGTGCCGTTATTTTAGTATATTTTGGTCAAATGCTTGCCTGATTATCAAACAAGCAGGTTGCCCTGTGTGGTGCTTACTTACATGCCCATTCAAATTAGTAAATGATAGAGATTTTCTGCCAACGTGCTTTGAATATTTTTCAGTATCTGAGTAAATGATTATATACAAAACACCATACATACTGTAACATAACGCTAGGTCCTTGGGTGACCCATTCAGGGTTGTGCATATGGCCCAGAGGTCTGAGTATTGGAATTTGACTTTGGCGAGGCGATGGTGCCAAAGGTCGACTGATATAGAACCACAGTACTCTGGCAAAACAGATGATATTCTCTTTATTTGTACACTTATTATTTGTTTTGAATAATGATTAGAACATTTACCCCAAGTCAAGGAAATGAATTTATAAACCATAGAAATTGTTCAGGCTGAAACTAGACACACCTTGGCAAAAGCTTACTAATGTGCAATTGGCAGTGTTAAGCCCACCTTATTTGTCCTATTTTAGTTCCTTGTTTTTTGGAACTTTCATGTCTATTCAAGTAAAAAGCTGTATTGGTGTTGTCTCCACAATGTACTTGCAGCCTGACTTTACCTGTACGCTCAGCCACCAGAGGGATGTAGCTGCCAAAATACGGTCCTGAAACTTTATAGGGTCATTAACCAGCATATAACCATACGTCCATATGTGTGGCCATACAGTTAACTTAGTGAGACTTAGTAAAAATTACATACTGCCCAATTTCAAATGTCTGGTGAACGTACGTCCAGAAGTGCTTGACGTACTGTCATGAACCTTTATGGGATTATAAACCCACATATAAAATGCACACCTCACGATTTTGTTGGTGTGAAACTCTCTGTGTGTTCTTCCGGTACTATTGGCTCGGCACAAATAACTGCGGTTAATGGCAAATTTACGTTGCAAGTATCGACGAAGGTGTTTCACGTAGAATCTGAACAATGTAAAAGATGAACGAATGTATGTAAAGATACGCATACATTTCGTTTTTGTACCTCTGTGCATCTATCATTGCGATATAAGCTGACACTGTTGGTTGCAAAAAATAACCTCTCCATGAAGCAAACGTAAATTGCCTTCTGTCACAATTTGGTTAAGGTACAGCTATGAAACATCACAGGTACGTGTATCTGCATGGGGTTATGACGATTTGATGTATTGTTACTGATTTATGTGGGCATGCGTTAATGTATAACAAAGTTCCGGGCTTCTCCGTCCTGTGGATATATTTCTTGTTAAACATGATATAAATGGGTAGGGTAAAATTTTGTTCAGAAACTGCTTTTATTTGCAGTTTTGCTAAACAATTTCGGAGGCCAAATCTGTCCCTCTTTATATAACTGATGAAAGCTGAGGCAGAATTGCACTTGGTTACTTGAGCGGTTTCAAGTCAGCCCTACGATTCATGACACAGCAATGGGATTCATTCATTTGACATTCAACACGATCCACAAACACTTGGCTGGTTTTTCCGGTGGCTACACAAGGTGGATACATAGCATTAATCTTCACATAAAGGAACTGGAGGTCTTTATGTGGAATTATACGGTCTCGTGAATTATCTTGTCCTATGGAGATATATTTGCATCAAGCGGTCTATCTAGAAGGGAGGAGCGGCTTATACACTGAGCTTATTTGCACACAAATAATACAGAAAAATATGATCCATGTTCATAGATTCCAACCCAACAATGACAGCAAAGAGATTCCGGATTTGCCAAAGCATCAACATTCATCTTCCAATAACAATGTGAAGAAACAAATTTCACTCCTGACTTGAGACCTTGAGACAGATATTCACCCATAAAAGGCAACAGGGGGAAACCGGTCGTCTCAACCTTTGAAATACTCTTCATAAACTACGGACTATAGTGTTTCCAAAATGTATAGGCCTAACCATCCAAAATACAAATTTTATTACTTCTGCCAAACATAAAGGAAACCTGGTAGGCCTTTCACTTTTTATGTCTCCCGACTTGCCAGTCAGCAAAAGAAGAACGTAGGCCTACATCCTTTTTGTGATATTTATGAATCTGGAACATTATAAACACATTCTTTCTCCACTATAACTATGAGTCATCGAAGACAGCCCACAGTACAACGTAGCTACTGAAGTATGTATCAAACAGTATAGAAAAACATTATCTATATTCATAAATTACAACCCAACAATGACAGCAAAGAGATTCCAGATTTGCTAAAGCATCAACATTCATCTTCCAATACCAATGCAAAGAAACAAATTTCACCCCTGACTTGAGACAGGCAGTCACCTATAAAAACTATCCATGAACTCTTTGAGAAGGAATTCAACTTTTGCACTTGCCGTAGCTGCCGATTGGATGTTAAGATTGCCAACAATTTAGGAAATAATGCAACTCTCGTATTCCTTTTGTATGTATTTTGAAGCAAAAGAAAAATGCATACTTACATGTACCCCTATGAGCAACTTTTGTTAATATTTGATATCTATTTTGAAGGAATTGAAAGGACTGGCGACAAGTCAAAAGGCAAATTGTATCACTAATGCAAGTGAGGATATCTAAACCAAAAGGTAATTCTGACTGACAAACAGGAGAAGAATATACCATTACATTATGTAAACTTAGACAAGTATTACCAAAGGGAAATGAGGGTATCACAAACCTTGGATGTTTTTCCCATTGAAAGCACTACTTTCGTCGCGAAATGCAACAAACATTCACATCATAATTTATATAGAACATGATAGTATGCAAGCCATGACATATTAAAGTTACAAAATTATGAAAACACTATAATGTGGGTGATATCAGGCTTTCGGGACTTCTGTGAATATGATAATGACGACATTTTTCTGGATAAATTTGGATGAGTTATTTGAAGCTTATTTCTACCTGATCTTCGGAAGGTAACCATGGGATGCTGATAGACAGTATATATTTGAAGACAAGTTACAACAGTTTAGCTGAAAAGTGAGGAACACCAAACAGTGACACAAGTTACAACGATTTTCAGTTGTACAAATCATTAAGTGGCATCAAGGCTAGACGATTAAACTAATACAAACTTTTGCCAAACTTAACACCTGTGTTCCTCAACTCTGAATTAGGTATAATTGAGGTTGAGTGTTTTTGTAAGGTTCTAGATTAAAAAATATCACAAAAGCAATGTAGGCCTAATTTCTTCTCTTGCTGTCGGTTTAGCTGACTGACAAATGAGGAAACTAAAAAGTGACTGGCTTCCAATGTCTCTTTTAATCTTTGACCTATATATGCTTAAAAAAAATAAAAAGAAACTGAAGTGCGTGGTTCATATAAAATATTTCAAAGGTCTAAAAGACTGGCTCGAAACCACCAGGTGCCTTTCATGGGTGACTGCCTGTTTCCAGTCTGGAGTGAATTTGTTTCTGAACATCCATATTGAAAGCTTAATGCTGATGTTTGGTAGCTTTTTAATCTCTGCCTTTTGCTTTACTTGGCCTTTACGCTCGTTGTTGGGTTGGAATTTCTGAATGTGGGCATGTTTCTGAACTATTTAGGGTTGCTGTTCGTGTTACTAGCTTTTATTAGTGGTGCTCTGACATATTGGCTCATATCTTGGTAATAGTGTATAATATCACTTTTCATTTGCAAAATGATTTTTGCAAGATCTTTGTCAACGAAGAAGGTTCATTTTGCAAACGACAGGGATGATCTTAAAGAAAGTTGGGATTATTACTCTCCTAAAGGTCGCTGAGCCAATTCAGTTATTCATCTAAGGTCAACTGAACATAATTTAGTGAGACCAAAACATTTAAATATCGTAGTCGAAAAACAGGCAAAGTCTAAAACAGTCCAAATATTGACAAGTTGATCAACACGGGCATAACAGGACACAACAGGAAGACCTGGACAACACAGCACACGACAGCAAAACTTGAACAGTCATCACGAAAAATGTCATTCACTGAACATCTAAAGAGGATGCGATGCCACATTGACAACGAAGGAAAAATGGAAGTGGATAACAGTTTTCAACCATGTCAAGGAAGCTGCACCAAAAATCCGAGTAGGCAATAACTCCCTATGATGAAAAACCTTCAGCGTCACACAAGCCATGTCAAAATCCAAAGTTCAAGGCAAACAAACAAATAAATTTATGATATGTTAATATATCATGATATGGCACTCACACATAACTACCTCCATTAAACAATTCTTTTAAAGAATGGGGATTTGGTCGAGTGGATAAGTGCGTTTCCCATTTCAGCTAGGCGACTGGTGCCAAAGGTGGCAGATTGGAGTCCCCCTTGTTCCGAACATAATATATATATATAATATATATATATATATATATATATATATATATATATATATATATATCAGTCAGCGAATACAAAATGCACTCAAAAGTAAAAAATCTCTCTCCTGACCTGCGATAGGTTCTCAACAAGGTGAGTGGTAGTTTGAATCGACTTGATGCAAGTAACTGTCACCTTTAATATCATGCCTCCTACACACCTTGTATAAAATGTCAGTTGCAATTGTTTGGTCTGAATATTCATCACATCATTTGTATAACATCTGAAGTTCAGGGGATATCAGTATAACATTTTTTTTTACCTAGAAACTTCAGAATTAATCGTTTTGATTTAATTTTCCTATATCCCTCTTTCACACAATTTTTGAAAAGTAAATGACGGGCGTCAAAGTTGTCAAAATTAGTGTATACTTTTGCAAAGGCAATCAAATAACACCATAAGCTGGTACCAAGGGAATAATTCTATCCAATTAGGGGTAAACTACTATATCAAATTGAAAATCATCACTTTTGTCTTATAATTTAAACTTCAATTCATGATTATCATTGTACATTATTATGTCTGAAGCCATGACATTCTTTGCAATTTCTTTAGTTCTAAATGACAAGGGTATATTGATAGAACATATTTGGGAAGTGTGCATTTAATATGGCGGCAAACACCCCCAAAAGATGCTTAGTTAAGCAGAGACCCATCTCGCGGTAGAACAAAGCATAGCCTGCTATTTTTTATGGAAGATGAGCCTATGTTACATCAGAAAATGATGGTTGTCGTTTTCTGTTTTGGTGACAGGACTATTTAATTACCATAAATACAAAAAATTGCAATTAAGTCTGGAGAAATAATAAAAATGGAGTTTGAGCTCAAAGAGCCTAAAACATTCGACAAACAGAACCCCAAAACTGACCTCTAGTATGCAAGATGCATTTGGTGAAGTAAACGAAAGATACAAAGTCTGGCTGCAGTTGTGTAGATATATAAGTTTCAAATTACTAACATTTTGGGGGGGGGAGGGGGGCAAAAAACGCTGCAGGCAATACCTTGTTCCAGACATAAAATATATCTCAGGTTTTCAAATGTTGGCACACAACATGCTTGCTTTATACACCAAGAACTCCCCAAGGGTCCCGGGATACTGTATATGAAAGAAACACAGCTCTATATACCTTTAAATTAGATTAAGTTGAAAATATATTATCCCATTCCCCTTTGTTTCGTTTTGCTGAATTAACATTTTTAACCCTGTTCCCCTTCTTTTTTTAATGTACACACTATATAAAGGTTGGGACAAACATAAAATTCCAAAATATGATGTCTTTTTAAATACAATACATTCCGGCTATGATATTTGATTGGCAGAGTCTCATTTTAATGTAATTTGCAGTTCTCTCACCATAAATCCATATATAAAAGCCTGTCACATACGAAATAGTACTCCTGGCAAAAAACGTACCATGCCCCTGTTCTGTTTTGTACCATAATCCAGTTACCTTCACGGGCACCACAGTTGAATTTGAAATCCGTTCTCTTGGTTTGAAGTTAAAAGATTTCCAAGGAGGTTTATGTAGATGGTGTTTGTAATCAAACTGCAAGGATTGTTGACGGTGGATTTTATATGAACTTTCATCCTGTGATAATTTCATTGAGTCGCTCACAGCCATATGAGTTCAAAAAATATAATGTAAAGATACACAAATTATGCTGTCATTGCCTATAGAATGTGTATGTAAGTCAAAACATCATGATAACTAACAATATTCAAAGTATAAGTCATATTTATACATGGATGGTTTCGCTTCTGATAGGGACGTGCATGTCTCAATCTATCTCCCTGGTTGTGATAAACGTCTTGTTGCATGAATACACATAATTCTTGATTAACAAGATTCCCTGTGGTATTCCTATAATATATTTGCACCTTAAATACTCAAGAGTAGTGACCATTAACGACCCTCTGTATTTTATCTTATAATGGCCTCTTATTTACGCCGCAGCAACAGAAATATCTATCTGCTTTTCAAACCTTTTGGGGGTAGGTTTACAGAAGTGTTGAGAACGTCATATGCGAATGTAAAATATGCGGTTAGTCTGAGGGAGATTGAAGGGAATGGAGAGGAGCTGTAATTTAGACAAAAAAAGGCTGTGTCATGATACCCTTTTTGTGTTCGCATCATATCTATGTGAGTTATGTGAACAGTTGCAAGAGAGATGAAGAGGTTTAAGGTAAGAGTTGAGAAGATATCAGGTTTGTTTTTTGCAGATGATATTATTTTTATAGGTTACACGAAAAACGCAGTGCAAAATCTACACAGAATGGCAGGGGACTATGTGGAGAATTAGAAGCTCTAAAACAGTGCGAATATGAGTAAGATCATGATACTGGGTCAGAAGCACAGGCAGGGAAACCACTGGATGCTTTGAAAGTGGCATCCACTGGGGCATGAGAAGGTTATCAAGATTGGAGAAGTAGATGATTATTAATATTTGGGTGTTAGAACTAAAGGTACAGGTCAAGGGGTGTTTAGATATTGTGTCCATAAGATCAGGCAGAAAGTCAATTGAGCAATAAGTATGAATACACCAACAGCAGCAAATAGTTTCCATAGAGCATTCATAGGGAGGGTGCTTTGCTAGAGGGTAGCTGTCCCAGGCTTGCTATATGGATTAGATGAAATGAGTGAGGAAGATCTGAAATGGTAGGAAAGGGCAAAGAGAGAGAGATGAACAAATGGACACCCGGGGCCTCGCCATGTGTGGCAGCTGAAGCAATATTACGGGAACCTGGCTGGTTAAGTGTCCAAGATAGATTAGGAAAGGCACAGTTCAGCTAATGGGGCTACATGTACTTGCAGAAGACAGGAGTGGATATGTGATTCATGAAAATGGGTATTGAGACAGTTAAAGAACAGAAGTGGGTGCTAGACACATACAAGTTAGCCGAAAGGTTTGACCTGGTGGTTCCATGTACAGGTTAACACAATATATGGACGACAACTGTTGGTTGTTTCAAGAAAGCGCGATGAAGAATAAAAAAGAAGGGTTGAAGAGAAGCGCACATTGAAAGCTGACCAAGCATTAGACAAGCCAGTGAAAGAACGGTGTTGGAATGGAAGTAAGATTTCAAGATAGGTATTCCAAGGGAGAGTATGCGCAGTTACTCTTGAGAGGCAAAAGCAAAAGTGGACAAAGGGAAGTTATGGGAAATGCAAAATATGCAAGGGAAACTGTAGATTATTTGCTTCTAGTGGTGTTCAGAAACTAGAACTTTAGAGATAGATTGTTTGAAGGTTGGGATGAAAAAGATCAGGCATGTAGAAGCATAAAACAAGTTCTCACTGCAACATAAAGTAATAGATTAGCGTGGGCTGAAGGGTTAAATGCCAGAAAGTAGACCAGGGATAGACTTAGAGAAGGGCTTTCTACTAGAGTCCTGGGGGAGGTGATGTGATGTGTTGGGTTACAGGGGGAGATGGAAGCCACGGTGTGCAACGTAGGAAAGGGAGGGCAGCAGGTAGCCTCTGATAAAGGCTCCCATGAACCTGGCTGTAGCAACACAGACGGGGGCTATCGGTGTGCCCAGTCTGAGATGAACAGTGACAAATGTGTTCGTTTGCTTCTTTATTTTGTGTGTGTGTGTGTGTGTGTGTGTGTGTGTGTGTGTGTGTTGTGTTTTTTGTGTTTTTTGAGGGTTTGGTTTGTTTTTTGTGTGTTTTGTGTTTTTTTTTTTTTTTTTTTTTTTTTTGTTGTTTTCTGTTTGTTTTTTGTTCTTTTCTTTTTTGTTGATTTGTTCTGTTGCCGTTTTTTTTTTCTTTTTTTTGGCGGGTTTGCTTTTGGGTTTTTTATTTTTGTTATTGTTTTTGCTTTTTCTTTGTTTTTATTTTTAAGGTTTTTTCTTCAAAAAATCATGGGAACAAGCGCCACGCCACAGAGAATTGTCAAACGAACAGCTATGTCAAAAAAAGAGTTTCTACTGAGGTTTTCCACTGTTTCATTCCCTTTGCCTCTGGTTAAACTCTCCTTTCATTACCCCGATCGCACCTTTTCAAGACTGGAATTCCGCCCACTTTTGCCTAACCAGTGCACGAACAAACTGCTGATGTTTAGCATGTTATCCTTACAGGTCTTGTGTAGATTTCTTTTTCGAAATAGTTTGATCAGCAACATATGTTCAAGACAGACAAGAATTTTCTTTTGGGTGGGTTTGCCCAAGCGGAGCCCATGAGGGTTAGCACCGCTTACCTACTTCATATATAGCGTCATGGAAGCATGTATTATTTCGAAGATGAATTGCGTACAACAACCACGGAAAGACCACTAAATTAGGTTTAAAGAAATGTCAAACTGACTTGTTACTCGGTTTGTATGCCTTGGTCATGTATTTTTCCCTACTCTATCCGATTGTGAGGACATTAGTCATAAATATCGGTCATTGTTCTCCAGAGCTAACATGCTGCTGAGAAAATTCTGGTTTTGTAGCTCAAATGTGGAGATCTCTTTATTTAATTCGTACTGTGCTAAACTGTTTACTTTGCATCTGTGGACTACTTTTAAATCTTGCACCATGAAGAAATTCATTGTCTACTTCAATAATGCATTTAAAATTATTCCTTGCTTTCGGAAATCTTGCTCTGCAACCTCGATGTGTGTAAACAATACTGTGTTATCTTTTTGGAGCGTGAATTGTATATAGGTTTGTGTACAGACGCAATGTGAGAAATAATTCCTTGATACAGAAACTTTGTTGTCTTGACTTACGTGACACTATTTTTACAAGAAGGGAGTCGTCGGTGCTTTACACAGGCAGGTTCTCTGCGTCCTAACTTTATAATGTCAGTATTTCTTGCTTTTATATCTATTTATTGATACAACTAGTTGTATTCTTCTAACTGTCCTGTCGCATTATGGGCAATTAAGTCTGAAATAAAGCTCTCTTATCTTGAAACGAAATTCTTGAATGAGTAGAAATGGATGTTTATTTGCGCTGTTTTGCTTAAAGTTACACCTGGGCCAGAAATACACAAAATCAAAGCTGTGGACACGGGGCATTGGTTCAAATCCGCCTGGGTCGTGGCTATCATTCGGGTCACAATACAAATATGTAAAATTAAAAATACCCTTCGCTAACAAGTGAAGACGTGAATCAAACCGTTCACTGTAATAAATCAGTAGCCATGTGTTCAAGTGAACTGTAAATGTCAACGGCCTGGCTTGGGAAAAAACCCACGTACCTTCAAATATCATATGTTTGGCTCGCATGTTGCAGTTTCATCTGATATTGTCGACTAAGCTGGAAATATGGTCTGTCGGAAACTGAGTTAAACATGTCATACTGTGGATTAATATAGTCCTGCAACTGAAAATAACTTCAATAAAAATAAATTTTACCATTGCTACATCAAAACTTTGTATCCAGTTTATAAATATTATTTCAATCGCAACAGCAGACCACATAACAAAAGCTGTCGTTATCATGGAATTTTTGTTTGAACAACCGAGTTTTAAGATAAATCGATCTTTCATCTGTTAAAATGACAATTAAGAGAGCAGTCAAGGCCCCAAACTGTCAGGGTACCCCCACTGTAGAACAAGTTCAAATCCATTTTTGAAAAATATCAATTTGCCACTAGACAATTTGATAATAATTATTTGCATTGCATGCCCTACTGGGCCCATACGATATATATATATATATATATATATATATATATATAAATTACTAACAAATGGCAGTGTATGCATAGCTTATCCCCTCTTTCTTAAAAGCAATCAAAAACAAAATAAACGTTTGCCCCCTGTTATTTCTGTTTTGGTTGGGTCGATGATGTTATTCAGTTTTACTTTGATATGTAAGGCTGGAAAGGTAGGAATAAGATTGGCCAAATGATCACAGAATTAAGATCTAAATGGCTCATAAGCTGAACAATAAAAAATAATATGTGTTTCAGATTCCACTGAAGTGGGATTACGAAAATCGACATGTTCTTGCATTCCCTTTTTCGTTGCAGTATCTAGGAAATCCTGAATATATTTTCATATATTTTTCAATTATTTTCCAAAAATGAGAATTTGGATGTTAATCATAATACACCTGCTGATCCTTCTTAATTGTGACTAAAGACATACCTACCCCCAAAATGGACGACCACAACCATCATTTTCTAATGTCAAATTGAATAAACTTTCCAGAACATGGTTTTAACATTGGTATGGAAACCCAAACTGTGTGGGGCTTTGGCAGGGAGCCTAATTATTGATGCTTACTATGTGATCAATACATCTTAATGTCACCTTGAAACATTTTGCATGAAAATTCGTTCGTTTTTAGCAGTTGTACGAGAAACTAATACTCATAGTCAAATAAACACAAATTGTCTAAAATAGGTGCTCAATTGGAACCCATTGGAATACCAATTGTCAGTCCACGTATGGATTCTCCAAAATTAGCATAAATATTGTCAATTATAAAGTTCAACAACTCAATTAACTTAACGTATTCAAATAAAATAAAACTAGCCATCCATTATATAAGCAAGATATGCACCTTTACTAGATATGAACATTCTTTGAAAATTATTTTTCTAATATGTTTTATATATGGGAGACTTGATACATTCTTTCAAATTAGAACGAGGAACAGCTGTATATGAAGTGAAGTTCTAAGAATTTTTTTAAAAGACAAATGATTTAACAGGATCTCCGAATTACATAAATTGAAAAACCTTAAAGTAGCAGAAGATGCTGATATATGATCACAGTAATTAAACAAAAACTGCCGTACCTTCTTTTAGCCTTTAGATAACAAAAATGGCGATTTTTTTAGTAAAGCAAAATTTAGAACCTGCTATGAATCAGAACTTTTATGCATTTTATGCATTTTGGGGAGTGTATAAATGTTGGCCAAATTGATAAATCTGTCTACTTAAGAAAATAATATAATTTGATACTTTGTAAGCCGGTGGAAAAACATATCCATTACTCATCTCTTGCAGGTACTGGAAAACGTCATGATTTGTCAGAACTGGATGTGATGCACGTGACTGTTTGGTTCCTTTCTAAAATTTTTTGCATTGGGTTTGTAATGAGATGACTTATTTTGCAAAATACAAGACCATGAATTTAAACTTCTCTACGTCCAATTCGCCTGGCAGAGTATAGAACAACGTGAAGCAAAACGCCACAGCTTGTTCCGAGAAACAATTGAAACCGTTAATCACATGTGTATATGATATAACGTTTCAGGAAAAACCAAAATAATTAATACTGATTCATGGTAAGCTCCCTGTTTAAATGTACAATATAATCTACTTGGAAGGCCTGGATTTCCTTGGCATGAAACGCACTTCGCAAACACACTATATTAAATGATACATAAAATATATCAAATTCACCAACTACAATGTACATTTGTCGATGAACACCAGTCATGTCATACACTGAATACGGCACATAGGGGGGGGGGGGCAGTTTCTGCCTGTGCATAGCAAAACAACGATTTATATCAGCTTTTTACCAACATGCTCACCACCCTTTAATAACATCTCTTTTGCAACTGATTTTTATATAAATTATTAATGAAGCGTAGTAAAAATCACCATGGAATTGACCTTATATATTTTGTACATACTAATAAAAACTTGACCTATATCAATAAAAAATCAATCTCGTAGCAGTAGAACGCAAATCTAATATCAGGAATATTAAATGAGCCAGAAGGTGCTGAAGCCCCGATTTTCCTTGCCTCATTGGAAAGGGGTCATGGTGGCCTCTATATAGCAATAAATTAGCCTTAAGAGAGAACCAGAATGAAGGAAATTATTTATGCCTTCATATAAATGGTTCTTACTTTAAAATCAAGATTAAAGTTTTCAATTTTGCTCATTGATCGTACAATTTTTTGCAAGTTTAGTGAAAAATTTAGTGATAATCTATCCCTTGCATCTCTGTGTTCAACAGTTCAGAACTATTAAGGATTATCAGAGGCACAACGCAAGTCATTTGAAGCGGCAACATGAACTTGAAAATTAAACCAAGGCCACTTATTGGCATTGGTAACATAGCCCTTAGAATCGATCACTATCATGTGTTATGTGTAAAACTCAGGTTATTTGTTTCTGAAGTTATCCAGTGAACAGTAAAACTCACACTTTGCTTTTTGATTTCAAGAACCTAAATAATGTAGCCCTTCTGTAGCTTCAGCTTGCTCTTTTGTGAAGCACTGTTATCATTTTCAATACCAAATATAGTCACCTTGATTCCAGCTAGGATGTTCTTCTCGAAGATTTTACGTGTGTCGCGTGGCCCAATTGGGCATAAATATTAACTCAAATTTCCTCATAACTTTCAACAGCTGAACTAGATATTGATTCCAGACACTGTCAGTGGTAGTTTCGTTGATTACGCTAGCTTTGAGTACATATAATCATATTTTCTAAGTAAAGATTCTGTGGGTACCTGCGCCAAACTAACGTTCTATTCTCCAGAAAGGTGGGCTTATAATGAAGTGTGATGTCAGTGCAGTGGAGTGGAATACATCTGCACCCTTGTGCTTTTATAGACTCCTATATCACATCAGGGAGCTGAAGTGCATACCATGATACGCTGTATTTATTTCAGCCTTTTAATGCACATTTTGTCATTTGTATTCTTTCAACACTGTTAATCGGAGTCTGCAAGACGCTACCCATGATTGTATTTTAGTTTACCCCATATAACATCAATGTACTTTCGCCTGCTGAATAAGCCCAACGTGTTTCATATTTTGGTCTTTTTTCAAAGGCACCCTTTGACCACGACGTTTATCTTTATGCTTCAACAAAATTGCAATTAAATAGCAACACAAATCCATATCTTCATAAGATAAATGTTACATATGTGAATACTTATTGATGTAAGTCATGACCATCAATGTTTCAAAGTTTACTCTTTCGTGCCTCTAATAAGATTTTTTTTCTTTAAAAAATGATTCAGGTTTGGTATTACCTTACGAGGAACATACACTATTTTCAATGTATGGACAGACTGAGACCTTCAGACACAATCAAACAGGAACAAGGGGCGGGTCATATTTACGTACACAAAGTTTCTCAGCATTTAAAACAACAAATACAGCAGAAACATCAACATTGCGGAGGATCAAACAGAAAATTAATGGTCTGGTGGTGGAGAAAATTAGGGTAGACTTCCATCATGTATTGCACGTTCCGTCGTTGAAATTGTGGTATGTGAACGATAACTATACTCTTGCAAGGATTCTCCTTGATGGAATTGGCAACGAAACAGTTGAATATTGTTTATCGCTACCAGGAATTAAACAGCCTATTGATGGTGTGAAAAGAATATCAGAAGATGTAGTGTGTAAACTTTATTCACGCACACAGCTTCAAATACACGGTACTGCAAATCATCAAAGATTTAGCATCTCTTCAAATACTGTTGTTGCATTTTCACTGACCATATCTTTGTGGATTGTTGTAACTTTACTAGGAATTGTAGGTACGTAAGCTTATCGAATGAACATGTGAGGCTGTTTGGCCTGGCAGGAAGACAAGGAACATCTTGATCACTTCTTTAAGCTACATTTCTGCTTTTATCAAGACAAACAAGAGATATGGCGTTATTATAAATATCGAATGGTCGTTAGTGCAAATACCACTGAAATTGTATCTGGGAGTAAGGGAAAAATAATATAAATCCCTTCTTTGCTCAACCAAGTATTGCACAACCAAGAAGACACAAATAAAAATTGCAAAAATTGTGGCATTAGTGACGTATGCATATCAAAGCTCTAGGCATATCGTACTGATGCCAAATGTAGCACATGCCCCAATAAAAAACCACACACCCTACCTTTTAATATTGGGGGGGGAATAAATATTTCAGTATTTCTTATATTTGAGGAAAAAAAACAGATTCGGGGAAAAAATTGCTGTAAAATAATGCTATAAAGATTCTATAATAAGTGTAATTGTTTGTGCTGTTGTTATCATAAAACTCCGCAAAAACCATGTCTCCTCCAGGAAATCTTTGCATTATCACAGCGTGCTTCTTATGAAATAAAAAGGGTAGTACTTATAGTATTTAAATTCACATTGCCTGCCAGTGTGAAACGCTTATGTATTGACCAGAATCTCTATGAAAAAATTTCCGTCTGATTTCTGCTGCGAGTCTATTTTGGTGTTTGAAAAAGATTGACATGTACTCAACAGAATTTTGTCAAGAATATTTACTTTAGATAAACTGGACCTGCTGTCAGGTATAATCACAAGAATCAGCCTTCTTTATTCTGACCAATGATACACTAAAACTCTTGGTACATTGGACGGTAACGTACTTTTGCTGATGAATGACTCATAAAACACAGTTGATAAGAAATATTTGAATTTTGACATGCGTGTATTTTTGGCGGCACAGTAAATTACCCTCTTCAGTATGAGTTAATAAAACATGTTGATGAGTATATTTTGTCTGATTTTAGTCTCACATAGTCGTACCTAAGCCTTTGAAAGGATGAGAGATCCCCTGAGGCACTGTGACAAAAGAGAAAATTGGAAGGAACCCTTTGTATGAAATCCAGATGTTTTAGAAATATATCTTATTCAAACGATATGAGCGGACTTACATAATGTGCGAGGAAATAGGAAAAGGGCCAGGCCCTGCTTAAATATCTTGCAGAATGAATATCACAAATAAACGGGGCTGAGAAGAGCGCAAACGTCATGCCAGATGACAGAGACTTTGGAAAGGACTGATTAATCATGGAACAGACAAAACAATGAAGACAGCTACGATTAGTAGAGAAGTATCCTACAAATCGAGGCAGCGAAATTATACAACTATTATACGTGCTACCTCCATGGGTATCCAAAACAAAATATAAAGAGAATGCATCATATCAATCCATACCTGTCCGAATCGATTGAATAGAATCATATAAATATTGCATTTCCAGCAAATTTTGGAAGTTTTGTAAAAGATCACACAAAAGAGAACTACAGAGTATAAGTTTCACAGCACATAGAGCATATGTCGTAACAATCGTATGGAGGTTGGATCATGCAACAACATACAGCAGAAAAGTCGTCCTATGTGTCTAGATATGTTGCAAGGGTATGAAGGATGAATGTATAAGCCTTACGTAGGTTACACAACTCCGAATATACATTTAGCGGGCCATTATGCTTAGAAAATTTCGGTTTAAAATATAGAATGAGATTGATGGTTATGGATACGCAGTGGTAGCTTAATCCAAGGACTTATACCTTACAAGACGGAAGAGTCCCGGAATAAGTCTGTTCTGGATTTGAATGGTCGCAAATTTAATGTCTGCCAACTGTTATAGTTCAGATTATTGTTGGATTTAATATAAATGATAGTCGCAGAATATGACGTGATAACGAAGCCAAGGCAATACACCAAGCTGTTAATTTACTCAAAAATGCAAGGGCAGATTGTAAATAAAACCATGATGTGCACCACATCAATAAGGTTCCCGTTTCTCAGCAATTTCAAAACTGTATTCAAGTGTTGACGAAGATAATGTTGTACCGACACTTTCCTGATGAGTGCGAGTCAGTATGAGGCAATTAAGGGGCAAAGATGTAAATATGTCACATTCTAAGCCTAGTAATTCAATGAAATAACGAGTGTCACAGATTTGTACATTTCTGCCTGCTCTGTTTGGGATTCAGGTGGATGCAATTTTTCTCTGAAAGGAAGAATGTGTTCTGAAGTACAAGGTTGACTGTACATCAGACTGCTTGTAAGACATCATGGCCTTCATCATCATTACCTTGTCCGGACAGCATAACAACAGTTGTTTAGTAAATAAATTTGTAGGGATCTAGAAGCAAAATAACAATGGCCGACAATTCACTCAATTAGGTAGACACAAAATGTAAAATCCTGTTTGGACACTTCCTCCTTTATCTATGTCAACATATAAATGATTGTGTAACTCGTGGTCATATAGGCAACTGCATTTTAAAGTTGATTATCCTGTCGTGTGATTAAAATCATAGACTCATCAAGTATTTAGATGATCTGGGATTAAATTCACAGGCTAATCAAGTACCCATTGTAGTGGGATTAAGATAGTGGGTCCATGAAGTGTACATATGATATTTTTGTTTCATTCTGTATACTTCTTGGCTGCTAGTCAAGAAATTGCCTTTGTAAAATTTACAACCTAGCCATGTGCAAAAGGCCATTTTGTAAAACCCCTCCAAATGTTTGTATGTTACTTTTTTGTTCTGTAGTTTGTGAATAAAATGGGCGATGTTTGTCTTTCTGAACATGACCGAGAAAAAGGAAAATCTGATCAAAAAGAAGTGTATGACCTTTATCAGCGAAACTGGATGCACGGTTAGGTCATCTATCCCCCACTTGATGAACTTCTATACTTGGCAAGGAGGGGAAGCCAGTGTTACCCCATAAACAGCCTGATCTTCAGGCAAGGCCATCTGTTCAATGAATGCCAGAATGTTGATGGAGCATCAGTGACTTTGGTCCTGTTTCGGTATGAGAGCAAAAACTGCTAGTCTGGCAGCAGCTGAACAGCCTACTTAACAACACTCTTTGGTGTGGAGGGGCAAAAACAGGAGCGACCTTAACCACTGTGTTCCTCAAACAATACTAGCAATGCCTTATGAGTTGATCTGCCCACATTTGTAAATTGCAGATTTTCCACATCATATTTTAACAGGCGATTAATGTGTGTACATCTTTAGTTGCTACCGTTTGAAATCTTGCCAATACATGACATGGATTACAGAATGGAATTCAATGGATTTGTTGTTCAGTCGAATAGGCAGTCAAAATACAGGTCATTTTTTTCAGAAAAAAAAAACACTGATTGGGGTAGAAGTTTAGCAAACACAATACAGTATCCTTGTCTGTACACCTTTTATTTATATGCAAATTGCCTTGTCACCTAAAGTCCTTTTCCTCTGCAAGTGGCCTAGATGCGACAGGCCTTTCAAAGTCTGAAAATAATTCAACTGTTGCAGCTCCTTTCTCACGAAGCTACTGTAAACTTCAGCTTGGTGGGTTTTACACAGCTCCACTTTTTCTATAAGGTGAAAAATATCACTAGAAAGCGTTACCTCAGCACAGTTGTTAGTTATATTGCTCTTAGGATCGAAAGAAGCAATGGTTTAAAGATGATCACTTTGTGAAAACCTTTTCAAACAGCTATTTTATACAGGTTCCCGTGTTGCGATGTTCTCAATGTGCCAAACTCTTTAATACCAACACACATATGCATGCGCATCAATCCATAAAATAATGTGTAAATAGGGAAAAAATACAGTACCAAGCATTGATCGCATTGCACATGGCCTGTAACAAATAAACTCGCAAACAAAAGGTAAGTAATTTAAGGGAACAGGTATCTTGCGTCCCCTGATAAGTATAGCTGATTAATTTTTTAATGTTGCTGTTCCTCCAACCTTAACCAAAAAAATGCTTTAAAAAGGTTGTTGCAGGTAGTTTGGGTTACACATTCTGTCAGTTAGTGGTGCCGACAATACTGCTCTGCAGTGTACCCCGGATAGATTTTTCTAGCTTCAGCGATATATGATTTCAATTCATCACTACATTAGCTCTCCCTGTTTTTATAGCGGTTGCATTTTTATATCGATTTTAAATATTTGAATTAAGAGTTTTTAAAAAAGAGTTTGGTTTGCCTGATAATGCTTTTATCCTAGCCTAAACTGAGCATTGGAATTTATTCAAATTTCATCACATTGGTGATTTATCACGCTGCTGACTGGACAGCATGGTCAGTTGTGTAAGGTCCGTATCATGATATTGTGGCCCCGCTGCTGTCCACTTATCTTTTTTATAATATAGCCTCAGTTGTATTATTGCAGGAAATGCATTGGTGATCTTATCCATAACAAAGTTTACGTTTATGAGGACACCAACAAACTTTCTCCTACTGAATTTAACAATCACAGATTACATTGTGCTTTTCATCGCATTCCCGTATAAGGTAATTTTTGTTTTCATGTTGCAATGGCTACATGCGTTTACCTACTACTTTGAAATATGTACAAATGTCGGTCTGTGTATTATATGTAATCAAATGATCACGTACAAAACATGGTCTTATCGCCGTAAAAATGCGCATGTACCTTCAGTAAAATGACCCTTCTGTATAATTACAGAGGCGAATTTAAAAACAAAATGGATATCAGAGTGACTTGGAGCTAAGCAAGTTTGACATGTATAGTAATCATTACGATAGGTTCGTTTACCGATAGAAAAAAAATCGTTTAAAATCAGGAGTATACAGCAGTGCCACCCAGAGAACAACTTTGTTTGACCCTTCCACACGGACCATATCCACCAAGTTTCTACTGAATGTGAATCATGGTTCTGGTAAAGATGTCAAAAATAGCAAAACCACACCTAAAAATTCATAAAAAATTAGAAAACAATTGCATCGCCACCAGTGAAAAAAAAATCAGAACTAAGAATCCCTAGGGGTACCCTGTTAGATATCAAAGGAAGTGGGTGAGCGGTTTCAGAGAGGAAAATTTGTTACGATTTGCCAAAAAAGAACAAAAAAAAATTGTAAAAACCCAAAAATCATTGAAGCATGACCATTTGAACAATCCTGGTAGAAGTACATCGCCACCAAGTTTTAAGACTATGGCTGACGGTTTTGAGTAGAAATAGGAAATTTGCATTGTCGACGGACGGATGCACGACGGACGGCAGACCCTCACGAACGCTCAGGTGATTAACAAGTCAGCCAAACTAAAAAGCTATATATAACTTTGTAAATGGGCCATGCTCACCTGAACAGATTTGCTGATCATGAATGAGTCTCATATTCTCCATTGAGTTGTAATTCAGCTTTATCTAAAGCTTAAACTGAGCTGTGAAAAGAGAGATAGAGAGAGACAGAGAGAGAAAGAGAGATAGCAAAGCTAAGTGCAGATGGGCCAAACGGAGCTTAGGGACTATAGTATCAAATGGCAGATCCTTACGTGTACGTTGTGTAGATATCACTGTTATACAGATACAGATTATAAAGTAGCCTGGACATTCATGCATCAATGTAACCTATTTAATAAAAAATTAGTGCCATAGGTTTAGTTCATCGTGTGCAATTCGTCTCGATATGTGCCCCTGTAAGATTTTATAATACAACGGTCAGGAACAAAAAGCATATTCATTGAGGGTGAAAGCAACATGCTTTTGACCTAGTGACCTAGTTTTCTTAGCCGGCACACTCATGGGCTCAAATTACTCAGCAATACTTTGCCAGTTGGCATGTGTAATTATCTACGATAAATAAAAGTGGAGGAAATTAAAATTTACATATAAATCGGGGACTACTTGCAGTCACTGTTAGCATTTGGTGAGGATCTACCTTAGGTGTGATCCCATTGGCTCTGAGGTAAAGTGGTTCCCTAGAACAGATCAAATATTACAAAAAGAAAAACTGTCCTCTATTCACAATTATAATATTCCAAGTAATTTTGCTAGAGTTTTGGAGATGCTATTACCGTCTCCTTCATAATGACAATGATAATGATAATAAAAATCATGATGATAATAATAACAGAAGTAATAATAATTATGATAATGATAATAGTAATAAAATGAAAAAAACACTGATAATAGTACGAAATGTAAACATTTTAATAGTACTAGTATTAAAAGGAGTAATAGTACCAGAAATAGTTATAATAATCATCATCTTCATTTTCACCACCAAAATCATAATAATAATAATCAAAGATTCACAAGGGTATGAAATTTGAAGATTTTTGTTGAAAACCATCAAAGTACATGCCTATAGATTGGGGAGGAAGTTCTATTTTCATGTAGCACTAAACACGAAATGTTAATCTTTCAGATTATGGACTACTTTTTCCCCGTCAATGTTATTCGTTCTTCCTTAGAATGTAAATTGGTACACTTTTTAGAATATACTGCTATAGGTTCTTCAATGTCGGGAATGGTTGTTATCAGTATTGAAAGGTTAGTTCTCCGCATTTTCATTGGCGACGCAAAAGCCTATTTTTATCTTATTTTTAATGAAAAAATATAGTAAATCGCATCGCTTTGCAGTTAAGCATTCAATGACAATTTTAAAGATATTATTGTAAGCCCACTTGCATGGGATTGTCTGTCATAAAGGAGAAAAAAACACCCGGTTTTTCTTTTTTTTTTTCTTTTTCTTTTTGATTGATTTATAAAATCTTTTGTATGGAGCTATATGCACCACAGTATATGTATAAAGCGTCATCAAGGAACACTAGTTAACGTTTGATCAAGTGTGGTAACAATGATTTTCCTTAAATTGTATTACATCGGGAATTTTGTGATTATTGTGTTCGTCGCACCGAGTTACTGGGCCTTTAAAAAAATCTTGCTGGAGGCATGTTGATGCAATTTGCAGCCAATATGTCTCAATGTGCGGATCAGCAGACTTCATTTTTTTTTTAGTTTTAGAACCACCACACTATCCCAACAGAGCGGCTCAAACGGCAGACCTAATACTATCCAAACAGTCACGTTCTAAAATATATTGTGTGAATGGTAGTTGTTCTTAGAGGAAGAGAGGAAGCTATGTTAGGAGAACACAATTTGATTAGTACATAAACATGTCAGAAAGAACACATTTCAGTCAGTTCACACACACACACACACACACACGCACACACACAGATATATATATATATATATATATATATATATATATATATATATATATATATATATATATATATATATATATATATATATACAATACATTTTTAATGTAAACGGATTATTAACATTGGAATATAATACCAGATATTAGAAGGATATAGTTAAAGCAAATAACAGTTTAAGCTGACGTTAATTCATAAATGCCAGTATTTTCTGTCATATGGCATATTTAACTAATTGGATTTTTAGCTCAGCTGCCTTGTCGGTCAGTTTAGCTTTTGTAAGGGTTTGTCGCCCGTCAATCCTTCCGTCAGTCCGTTGTCTGTCTGCGCGTCTACAATTCACATTTTCGACTTTTTCTCCAAAACCGTGAGCCAGATTCAGTTCAATCTTGGTCGGGATGTGTCTTTAGTAGGTCCCTACCAAGTTTGTTGAAATGTCACGCCTTAGTGATTTTGATTTTTTTATGATTTTTTTTTGTTCTTTTTTGGCGCAAATGTTAAATTATCTTCTCAGACCTCTAGCTCCGAATTTGTTCACCAGATGACGCTGCATTTTTTTTTCATTTTTTTCTATTTTTTATAATTTTTTGTGTGTCTTTGCTTTTTTAAAACTTCTCTCCAGATCTGTCACTCAGATCAAGCTGAAGCTTGGTGAATATGCTCCTTGTGCAAGGATTAAACAAAGTTTTTTCACTAGGTGGAACTGCTGTGGATTCCTGATTTTTAACGATTTTCACAATTTGGGTACTAATTGGTCAATGCAGCATTCGTATCGATTACTATGTAAGTTGTTGTGCATTTTAATGCTATTTCGACTTCTCCAAAACCGTCATCCAGTTTGACTTCAAACTTGGTGGCAATGTACCTTTAGTGGGTGTCTTCCTTGCCTGCTCAAATGGTCACGCTTCAGTGATTTATGGATTATTTGTGATTTTTTTAATTTTTCCTTTGTTTATATTTTTCATTTTTTTATTTATTTATTTATTTTTTTTTTTTTATTATTTATTATTTTTTTTTTTTCTTTGTTCTTTTTTTGACAATTTTTTTTTTAATCTTCTCCGAAACCGCTCACCCAATTGCTTTGATATCGCACCGGGACATTTTCGGAGACTCCTTGTGCTGAATTTATTCACCAGGTGGCGCAGTGATTTTTTTCTTTTCTTTTTTTTTTTTTTGCGCTTTTGCTATTTTTGACTTCTTCTCCAGAACCGTCACTCCAATTAAGCTGAAACTTGGTGGACATGTTACTTGTCGAACAGTTAGACAAGGTTGGTCACCAGGTGGCACTTCTATGGATTCCTGATTTTTAACGATATTTTTCAGTTCGGGTATTTATCGGTAAATGCAGCTTTCTTATAGATAACTATGTAAGTCTATGGGCATTCTAAAGCTTCACATTCACATTTTCGACTTCCTCTCCAAAACTGTCTTCCAGATTGACTTCAAAGTTGGTGGGAATGAACCTTGGGTGGGTGTCTGCCAGGTTTGTTCATATGGTCACACTCCAATGAATTTTTTAATGATTTTTTTTTTTATTATCATATTTCTTTTTAGTGTGTGTGTGGTTTTTTTTTTTTTTTTTGTTTTTTTGTTTTTTTGACAATTTTTTTTCAGAACCGCTTATTGAATTCAGTCCTTTCCGCCGAAGCTGGCGCTGCAGTCGACGCATGCGCATAGACGCGCAAACTCGCCTTGCGGGTTCAGGCTTGTGGCACTTTTGTGAGGGGGGCAAGGGGGGGGGGGGTCTTGATCACAGTTCACAGGAAAAAAAAAATGTTTTCACAGTTCACAGGAAAAGTTATTCAGCTTATATGCATATTCACGATTCACGAGCAATGGCTTAATCACGAATCCCGAAAATTAATTTCATTGTTTCAAAGATCACGGAAAATAAAAAAAATAGGATCAGGAGTCACGAAAACACCCTTGCGCCCCCCCCCCTCCATTGTGAATGAGTTGAGAGGACACCACTTTTTAATGCCTGCAAAGTTGTAAATATGTATATATATATAGTTAGTTTTTTTACTTAGCGATATGGGGAGTAAAGATCACTGTGCAGTGTTTGGGTGTTGCAATAGAAGAGGGGAGGGCGGGATGTGAATTTTTGTCTTTTCACCGATACCGGCTCGCCAGCCTCAACGCGCCCGGTGGATCCACGCCATCTCCAGAAAAGAGGAACCCACCGATAACTGGGTTGTTTGTAGTAAGCATTTTGTAAATAAGAAACCCTCCAAAGATAGCAACAATGTAGACTTTGTACCGACATTATTCATGGGAAAGCAAGAGACTGGGGAAACGCCAAAACCATCATGCAATATTTAAAAGCGGTTATTATACTGCATTAAATGGCTTGACAATCATTGATATCGACTCTACTTTAGTGAAAAGATTGGCTAAGAAACTTGTCAAAATTTATATACTCAAGGCTTAACTGCTCTTAAGCGGTCACCCTGCGGCAAACAAGTTAATCGTCTGACAACAGTGGGGTAGCACACGTAGCTGCTACCCCACTGCGTACCAGTAAGTCACGGTAGCCGTTTCAGCCTCAAGGTGTCATAATCCCATTATCAGGTTATGAGCGCTGGCTTGGGCCCCATGGGTGTGAAATACACAAACGTGCGCTCTGTGCCTGGACTGTCCTACTGGCATTAACTGTTACGCTTTCCTTGTCATTTTACTGCTTTCCCATTATTCTGATAGAAATTTTCATATTTGGGCAAAGAACCGTTTTGGTACTGAGTAGATATAAACAATGAAATAATCCACAAGTAAATCTACCTCAATCATGTGCACTTTTTAAGCGAAAGTTGTGCCGCTGAGTCTCGCCTTGGGAAGGTGACTGCCGTCTTGCAAGTGTCAATAAAGGGACGAAACAAAATTAATACTCTGGTTATGATCACAAGATACAATGTAACTATTTTGATACATATTAAACAACAGTAATAAGTTCTAACTAAAAAGCAGAACCATGCTAAGACCGAGTAGAAAAAAGACGCAACTGACCAGGAAACACAAAACTTTTTTCACTTTGCCGGCTCTGAATACCGCACCTGCCCTGTCTAACACCCTTCGCGTAGGTAAATTTTCAATGTCTTTTGCTTTTGCATTTATCAATTCTCCATTGGTTAGATAATCTGTTACAAATCCAAGGCTGAGTTTGGTATAACGGTCGCCACATCGCTTCCATAGACCATATGTCTGCAAAGTTGATACATTCATGACCGGCAACTTGATCTGATGTTACTTTTTTCGCGTTAGTTGCGCACAAAATCCTGTGAATGAGGCTTGCTTTTTTCCATTCTTCTTTCTCCCAAGATTTTGTAATATTTCCTTCAGTTCTGCGTTTGTTTTTTTGGCGACATCGCCCTCTGTATAATGTTCTCAGCCATAGGAAAATACACTGTGAGTGAATGGGCTCGCGTACCCGACCCCGCAAAAGCAATTTTGGCCGCGAGAGGTCTCTAATATCATTTGAAAACCGCAGCGCTGCGTGGTGGCGGCAAGGACTGAATTGCTTCGATATTACATAAACACGCCTAGGGACTCCTGGTTCATAATTTGTTCTCAAGGTGGTGCTATAACTTTTTTCCATTTTGTTCTTAATTTTTGTGTGTATTCGTTACTTGTGACTTCTTCTCCAGATCCGTCACTCAGATTAAATTAAGTTGAAACTTTGTGGATATGTTCCTTGTGAAAGGGTCAAGCAAAGATTTTCACTATGTAGCACTGCTGTGAATTCCTAATTATATACGATTTTTTTTTTCAATTCAGGTACTTATCAGCAAGTGCACCTTTTCTTTTGGTTAATATGCAAGTCAATATGCATTCTAATGCATTTAAACAGTTATTCACATTTCGGTCTTCCCTGAAGAAACTGTCTGTCGGATTTACTTCAAACTTGGCGGCAATGTACCTTGGGTGGATTTCTACCACGTTTCTTACAATGGTCATGCTCTGATGATTTTTTTATATTTTTTATGATTTTTTTAATGTTTAAGAAATTTTCAACAGGAAAGTTTACCATGGGGATTTCTTGTAATGATTTTTGAAACTTTTGGCAAGATTCGTGCCAAACTTGGTAGGGATGAACCTTTTATAAGTACCTACCTATTTTGTGCAAATGTTCATGCTCCAGTGATGTTTGGATCTTGACCTCATTTCCAAGGTCACAGGACTACCGACACGATGTTTACTGTTCACTTAATAACTTGAGATCTGTTTTGAGTTAGGACCTTGTTGTTGCACATGTTAATATTTCTCTATGAAGGTCATGATTCGACAGTACATGAGTGACCTTGACCTCGTTTCTGCGGTCACATTGCACCATCCATGCATGTTACTCTTCACTATAACTTGAGAACTACTTGAACAGGGACGTTGATGTTGCACATGTTAGTGTTCTTCTATAAAGGTCAGACGTACTCAGTATATGGGTGACCTTGATCGTATCCCAAGTTCACAGAGCTGCAAGTGTGATAAATGTCTGGGCCAGCTGAGCATGGGCTGTTCACACAACCCTCTTGTTATTGTGTTTTTGTCGATAATTATAATCTTGTCCTTAGAGATAAACTCCCATGGTTCAGATACTGAGTTTACATTTTCTTAAATTACTTTACCAGAGCCTTGTCGTTTTTGCATTGGACAGTCGATTTAAATTATGTTGTTTTGAAATTTTATCGTATATAAAATTAAAATATGTAATTTTAAACGTATCGTTATTCACGTCGAAGATATAAAACTGCAGCAAAGAAGGTTTTACAACAACACTTTTTTTTGACTGGCGTAAAAATATTGGCATATCAGGGTTAATACGTGTTAGTTGAACACTGTTTATTTATAATTGTAGATATCTTGTCATTTGTTATCCAGTTAGCTCCATGAAAAAAAGTGCTTCAAGTCGGATATTTGCATTGAGTGTCATCATGTGGGTATCTGGTGTTACTGTAGCGATACCACAACTATATTTTTGGGTATGTATTATATCCGAAAAAAGCTGTCCACAATAAACATGCAACTTCGAGAAACATTGTTACAACTCACTTTAAATTTTTCACTTATTGTGTCTGAGCAATGATATTGTGAAGCATATGTTAACCCATGAGGGAGACTATTACTATATGAAATAGGAAAAATGCAAACGACCAAATAGCAAAGATAATTCAAATTTCATATTGGTCAGTCACATTGTGAAAGTCAAAAAGTGTCATCACATACTTTATTAATTAATTTTGCTAAGGTTGATGATGTCCAAGTTAGAGTAATACAACGCCTAGAATTAAACTTTGTCGTCGTCCTCATCACCATCATTATCATCGTCGTCACCATTGTCGTCGTCATCATGATCATCACCATCAACATCAACTACAACCACCACCACAACACAACAATGTTAGACATATTCTCTAAGTAACAGGTTCGTAAGTATTGCTGCTTCCTCGAATCACAAAGTCGTTTCTGGACTTGTACAGGCAGCTAAAGAATAAATAACAATTTAAAATTAATGTCAGTTCATAGAATTGAGGTTACACTAATTGAAATCTTGATCACAGCCATTATATCGAATTTTCAATTCTCTTGATACTGATTCATGTCATGAAGGGAAATACGGCTGGATTCATGTTACATCATCAGAAATGTGAAAATGAATTAGACGCAAACAGGCAACATATCAAATGCCCAAAAGCGACCCAACACCCATAAGCCAATTATGCTTATCCAACATCACCCATCATGTACATATCCAACTACCTCTGTATCTCCTTGCAGCATAAACATCGTTATTTTATTACGGGGCTGTATGACAATAATGAAAATAGGAAAAAGCCGAGAATATGCTCTCTCTCTCTCTCTCTCTCTCTCTCTCTCTCTCTCTCTCTCTCTCTCTCTCTCTCTCTCTCTCTCTCTCTCTCTCTCTCTCTCTCTCTCTCTCTCTCTCTCTCTTTTTCTCTCCCTTTATCTATCTATCTATCTATCTATCTATCTATCTATCTATCTATCTATCTATATATATATATATATATATATATATATATATATATATATATATATATATATATATATATATATATATACATTTTTTAGTATAGGACCAGTATGTTTGTTTGTGACCCTTAGCTACACATTTGCACATGGATGTGATCTAAATCACTTTAAAGGTAAAGAAAATGACAACAGAAAGAGGGTGCGATACACTTGACTAATCGTATTAAAGGCAGGTACGAGCAAGATGGGGGTATGCATATGTTTTAGAGACCACAGTAGGTACAAAAATTGAGGTAGCAGCTAAATTATCAAGCTACATGTCATTTGAAGGTGAAATATTTAAACATACGAAGTTGGGTTTGATATCCATGAAAACATAGGTCCCTGGCATATTATTTTATTTTTTCTTTGGAATGATACAAGACACACGAGACGCATTTCCTAGAGAAACTGTCCCTCTGCAATAGCATTAAGTCGAAGATAACAGCGGTTAAGTGATATTCCACTTCAGCTGAGTACGCAAACATCATAGGGCTCCTAGGCATATAGGAAGCCGTAAAGTGAAGGAAATTCCCTTCCAGCATTTGCGTTCCAATGGAAAAGATATGACGTGTCAGCATCATTTTTGGGCAGACCTGTGGGAGCAGCATATGCTACAGTTGCTGACTGTCCATGGCAGACAATCGTGTGGACTGGGTTTGTGAAGAAAAATATTTTTGTCATAAACTAATTCCCCTAAGGACAGAATCCCATGCCCAACGGGACAGATGTGAGAGATGAGTTACATTGTCATAAGCAATATGATGCTATTTTTCATAATTTAATACAGCAGGAAAGAGTCTATTCTCCTCATCCTCTACCTGGTTTGCGTGTTCTGATGAATCCTTAACTTCTCCAGCATTAGCTAGACGAATACGTCACCTCCACCAACAGTTACCACGTGGTCTTGCTCAAGAATTCTCTCTTATATATTCACATGGAACCCTAACCACATGTTTGAGAATAGTAAGCTTGGTATTCATAAAAACACCTAAATATATCTGATACGTCTACCAGCAATAAAGCTAGATACCCTATCACAAAATGCTGCAATTCACCAAGGACCCAAAGCTTGCCAGCAAAGCCGACATGCCCAGATATATTTTAGCTTAAACTCAATTTCAATGCCAGCTGCGACCTATAACGAATTGCAGTGCCGACAGAATGTCTAGCTCCAAAACTCTGGGGGTCACCAGTGGAGCCACTTGCAGGTACCACTATTCAAAGGGTAATAAACATTAGGAATTCTGACACCATAACCAGTTTAGGGCCAATTGCAGGCCACAAGTAGGTACAAGAAGCATACTGATTAACTAACATCAAAACTCCTAATAGTGTTCCCTGCAGGAGTCCCTTGTACAAGTTGTACCCGAGGAGGACCACGCACAGGGTCCACCAGAGGAGATGGTGCAAAACTTTTTCTGGCGGCACTGTATGGAAGTGGAAGGAACTACTCTCAATTATAATAAGGATACCAGATCTATGCCCCTTTTGAATAAAACATTTCATTCACGTACCAGTAGCCTTTAGTTACAGAGAATACAATGGGTCGTGTCAATAGCTTTCCTCGGCGCACTTTGGCCTTGTTGCAGCAAAGCACGACGAGGACAACTGTTGATTCAGCCCAAAATTTGGCAGTGAAAGAGTCTTAGAAAGGTGACTGTGGTAACCGACAGAAGACTCTATACCATGTGCCAGTTGAAATTCCTTCGCAGATATGGACATCGACAGTTTTCTGCGTGAGTGGTGTAATTTATCATAGAGTATATTCTATACCAAAGGCAGAGGTTTGTGATTCTTCAGCTGTAGAGGAAATTAACTGCGACGACAATCATTGTCAGATAGAGAGAGAGCAGTGTGTATAGGGCAAATACAATGGTTAACACAACATGGAGAACAGTTCATATAATTTTCCTAATGAATTATGTTGTGGTTTGCCAGGAAGGATGACCAGGGAATGTGCTGATGCTTAAGCTCCTTCCCTGTATGTTCTTTTCGACCAAACTAAAAAGCTTATATTTAATGCTTGGTGAAGGGTAGCTTTTGAAACGGTAGGTGCTATCTTAACGCCGAACACCTTCGCGCGGTTTAACGTTATAACCTGAAATATTATCAGACAGTAACTTAAACGGTCAACCTCATGACACCACATGTTTTGGACTATTTTCTACCTGGCGCACACTATACCTGATGTCTCGCCAACAGCCTCTCTGTCACTATCCTATCTTATTTCCACGACCGTGTTCTTCTCACATGGATTCCTACTGCGTCACAAAATCCCGAACCAAGCGTGGCTTGTCATTTCTACATGAATTAAATTGTAAAATGTGTGTATACTGGAATGTTGCTATTAAATTAAATAAACCAGACGCAGAATTGTTAAAACATACGTTTTCAAAGTTGTTTGTATTGATGCCTTTCATTTTCTGCATTTCTTAAAGGATCTGTGAATTCAAATTGCCAGCATCTTGCATTAATTGGGTTAAACACATTGGAGCAACACCTGCATTTTGGACAGATGCAACTTGTAACACCGGAACACACTCGAGAACAGTGTCTGCCAAGGAAGCAACCGCTACTTAGATAGTGCGAATTTCCCAGTGAATTTTGGAGTCGAATCATTTAAGTGCTAATCATTGCCATGTTGTTTTCTTATTACCGTTAAACATATAATGGTTAAAAGATTCAAATTCCCCGGAAAGCCCTCTCATTCAGTGACCCACAAGCCTAGTCTAAAGCGAAAAGTAGTCTTTGTCATTATTTTTTTTTTTTGGGGGGGGGCACTTTGCCCGCAAATTTTACCAAAGAAAGCCGTTGACTCAATCTTAAATCAGCGCTTCAAGGGTTTATTATAACTAAGGCAATAATAGTAGCACCACACAGTTAATAGTAACAGAGGGGGGGGGTCAATGAAACTCAAGCAGCACTCGAGAAGATACATTCAGCAATTTGGAACATTATCTCAAAATTAACTCACACAAACGCCAATACATAACAGGAAGGAATAAACCAGACACAAACCGTTGGACATATTTGGATGGGAAGATGCTCAAAGTGTTCCCTTGCAATTTCAAACCAATAGGCATCTGGTTTAGAGGACAATCTTTTTTTTTTTTTTTTTGATTTGCAAGTGTAGGGCTATAAAGATTAAAATAAAAAACATTTTTCAATTTCCAGCGGAGCATCACCCTGTGTGTCTCCACACCTATTGCACACCACTTCCAATTTGAAAAAGTGCCTGACCAACAAATTTTCTTAGGTCAGTGATATGAATGATCGACTCCAGCATTGGTGGCTGATAGATAGCTAGGATGAAAGACCATGGGTCGTGACAAAAACCACGTAGATTGACGAGTTGGCTCGTTAACAAGTTCAAATATTCAAATAATGTGGTACATCTGTCGTTTGTGTTAATTTTCTGTATGATGATTAATGGGCGAATAAACTCAAGATACGCACCTGAAAGTATAAAATGTACACATAATTTGGTTGCTTTGTGTATGGTTCCAACATTGGGCAAAAAAAGCGTGTTGATGTCGTTGTCAGCATACCACATTACAGTAGCTTCTTTTCTGTGGAAAGTTTTGATAGATTAACTTGTCACTTCCTCTCTATTTTTAGAGATTTGTTGATTTGTCAATTTTGTTTGAACCCGGATATCCAACACACCAATGTGTCCTACGTATGATCAACACACCCCCGGTAGAAAAGCTGATAAAGGCTCTGTATCCAGTCATCGTGCAAGTAGCCTTACCGGTTACTGTTATGGCATACACCTACACCAGATCTTGTTTAGCCATTTTAAAAAGTTTGAAGAAATGCAGTGCTCTCTCAAATAGAGGTAAAAGGTATGATATGAGGCTTTACATGCAGAGGGTAGGTCAACGTGCTTTTATGGACTATATGACAGCGTGGCAGAGGCTTTTATCATTTGTTCCATATAAAATCTAGTTTTATAAGCTATGTACTTTTAAGAATCAACTTTATCATTGTTAGCAAATTGATAATTTCCCTTCTTGTTATATTTTTGGAACAAAATCTCACAACCTGAACACCTATGGAAGATTCAATTTACAAAAGTGGTGAGTAAAATAATTTAGGTCGGCACAGGATCGTCCAAGCTATGCAGAGGCATAAACTGTGCTAAATTCAATATGTGCGTTTTAGATTTTGGAATTTCCCTTCATTATATCTTTATCATAGGTACATTGTTGCTTGTTTTTATACACATTAATCATAGTGGCGTAAACGTCCTGAATTTTCTTAAAAGTGGTTTCAAGAATGTCAGATTGTGAAATTTGCCTTTAATTCATTATTATTGTGATGGCTTATCGTTGACATATTATGTGCGTTTCTACTTATTATTATTATTATTATTATTATTATTATTATTATTATTATTATTATTATTATTATTATTATTATTATTATTATTATTATTATTATTATTATTATTATTATTATAAGCTTAGCATCAGCACCTTTTACAAATACAGGTTTATCAAAAAGAACGAGAAGGGCATGTATTTGAAGTTAGCAATATATTTTTTTTTATTTGCTACAAATTTCAAAATCAATATTTCAGACAGAGAAACCTAATTCTATAAATTATGGATCAATATTAATTGATTTTGTATAGACTAGTTATTGCTATGCAACCATTAATATGCAGAATGATTCTGTAAGTGACATCAAATATACTTTTGCACGTAAAACATTTTCATTTTGCAAGAATTGAAAAAAAGGCTCCCGGTGAATCGTAGTTGTGTCTGAGGAAGAATATAGATAATAGAGGGCAAAAATCAAAATCAGATATGTGGTCACTCATGGTAACAACTATGTTTATTACAGCACTCAAGATAAGATCTGTGGATTGCAGGCTTCCATGCCACAAAATATGGTTCTACGGGGAAGAATAAAGGTAATTATTATGATAACGCCAAGGCCCATATTGCTGTCATTATGCAAAGAGAGACAAATGTGTGATAACTATTTTTCTACCTTTTCACAGAAGTTATATAAGCGTCCGTGCCAATAGAGTAGTGTGTTTTTTTCAGATATGGGGCTGAATGCAATTGGTTCCAAACACTCAGAGATAGGAGTTCAATAAAACAATTGCAGCAAAAATTACATATTTACTGTGTTTACCAAAAAATACAAAAGGTTAGGCCTTTTGCATGTTCCATCTGAGTATCACTACATTTTTTTAATCAAAGCATTTTTACTCAAACGTTATTCCAAAGGTCATTATCGATTATCTGATATGATATCCAATGACCACATGAGAGATACCAGAAAAGTGAACAAGAAATGCAACACTTGGCGTTTATGTTTCATTATACCTTTCCGCCCTTTCTTAAGGCTTCGTCCGTAATTGTTGCCTCTGTATGGTTTAGAAAGACGTAGAATATACGTGCCTGATATGCTCGATAGATGGGTGCTTTGATGTGAGCCATTATGGTTACTAGCTTTCAAATGAAGTTTGCCTGGATCACAAATGATAATAGTGCTTGCAACACATCTATGCCCATAGTGCCGTGAGTGCTTTGATAATGATTCGGAACTAAAGTGTGGTATCGTTACTGTTGCAGGTCATAAAGATGATGCTTTTGATAGTCCTGTGCTTTTTCATCTGTTGGACACCTGCGATAATTTTGAATTTCCTTATAGACTTGTCGATAGTACCACATACAGTAGAACAAATCCATAACAACTTTGGTGCACCGTTTATCTTATATCTTCTTGGGCTAGCAAACAGCTCAATTAATCCCTACATATATCCTCTTTGTTCAAGGTAAGGGACATTGGTGGTGTCACGAACAGAAATTCAAGTGTTCCTATATTTGAGTATCTGCTATTTTCTATCGTTGTCATATCTGTATTTTTTCTTAATGTGTATGTATGTATGTATGTATGTATGTATGTATGTATGTATGTATGTATACATGTATGTGTATGTGTGTGTGAGTGTGTTTATGAATGTATTCATATATATATATATATATATATATATATATATATATATATATATATATATATATATATATATAGATCCACCACAAGGACGCCTGCCAGTTTGAATATCTGGGCAAACTATACACATAACACAAACATGAATGTGTTTGTGTGTACACATGAATGTATATATGTATAATGTAATATTTGCCTTGATGAAACTATCAGTTCCTATTAATTAAATGCGTTCTTCACTTATTCTGGTTAATACTTGTCATATTTGAAATGCCACTACCAAAAAAAAACAACAGAACATCAGCGGCAATCACAAAACTTCACCAGAATGTCACAACACACTTGCAAATCATGGAAACTAAGATATTAATGTAATAGAAGAAACACAAATATATCAACAAGCCACAAAACAAATCAGCATAAAATGGTTCTATGGAGAAAGAGTAGCTACAGTGCCACATCTTCTGCACAGTTCTGACTTCACAATTTTAACATAAAACGTACAGGTCCACATGTTTTGCACAGATCTGACTTCCTAACCCTAAAAAATAAATAAAAAAAATTCTGGACTGGAAAGTGGACGAGTCCTGATCCAATTGATACAAATGATAGTCCAGAAAGAGTAGCTTGGTAATTATTGAAGGATGTGTCTGGAAGTATATTACTACAAGAAAGATTTGCAATTACTAACATTGATAAGGCAGGTGACAATTTTGGGATCATTTGCAAACAATAAAAAAAACTTCATGTTTTGAAAAGTTAACTTGTCATAAAAATATTGCAGACATAAGAAAAAATTACCGTATATCAATTACACAAATAATACACTGATGATTTGATAGATTCACATAATGATGAGATTGAAGGGAATTTTAATATCAAAATTTCTAAAGAGGACCCGTCTATTCAACTTTTGTTCTTGATACCCAAATTACATAAAAAGGCACTTCGAATCTATATCATAATTTGTGCAACAAAAGAACTATCAAAGAAAGAAACTCTGTGTTAGAGTGCAATAAGGGATCTTTTCCGTAAATATCATTATGCAATTTGCTAGAAAAACTGTGAAAAACTGAGTACCACCAATGTTTCCAAATTTGTATCTAGAAACCGAAGATTAAGCAGCAAAAAGTATTAACTGTTTTGACTTTTTTTAAACTGTACACAAATCTACCCATAGATGAAATCAAAGGTTCTCTTTCAAAGTTAATAAGCAAAATGTTAAAACATAATGGTAAACCATACTTGAAGAGTAATTCATATTCAAGAAATCCATATTAGTCACACAATTAATATTCACAAAGTGGCATGAAAACTGACATTATTGAAACTTTTATAGTTATAGCTATAAAATCTTTCGCATAATACTTTTGTTCAACATGGACCATTGGTTTTTTCAACGAGAAAAAGGCATCCCAAAGGTTGCCAACTGCTCCCCGTCGCTTGCATATTTATATTTAACTTGGCCTGAATTTTAGTACATGATAATTTGATGAAAAAGAACTTTCAAATGGTTACAATATTATCAAACAATTCAAGATACATTGATAACATTGCTTGTGTTTGTGTACAAAAGTTCAGTGAAATTCAGAAACATTTATCCGAAATTTATCCCTTTGGAACGAAACATTTTAGATGGTCTTGGACTTGGATAATCAGGTTACTGTTGGCAGGTTTCGCAGCTAAGTCTATCACAAAGCAGATGAGTTTACCAAGTAGTTAGCTATCCTTTTCCGGACAGTCATATTTCATAAATTACTGGATTTAATACATTTCTGTCACAATATTTGAAATCTCGCGCCTTTCTAGTTCTAAATATCAGCACTGTGCACCTGCCACTACATGTATTAACAATAAACCTGAGTCAAGAGAATTTAAACATGTAATTTTGATTAAACTTTTCAGCAAATTGTGCTGAAGTACCTATATATTTTTTGTAAAAAAGGTTTGGCTTAAATGATGTTAGAGGTCTTAGACTTGCCTGCTTTGCTCCTTAATTTAACTTTTGGCATCATTCTGCTTTAATATTCACCTTTCAAACATGTTAGGCTTACATGTTTTCAGTCAGGTTATCCCCCTTGGTATATCGGTAGCAAGCAGCGTCCGACAATAGATACAAGTTTATCTAATTGTACTTAAAATCTGGCTAAAAATTTATATTTTGGTTACATGTTTTTGACGTAAATGCTTATGACTTACATTCTTTTCTGACATAGTGAGGGCTATGTGTCATCATTTTTTTTCCTCATGTTTTATTACATTTCTGGTGCAGGATGTCCATTGTTGCAGTACTTGTTGAGATTTCGTTCCGTTTTTACAGGTGTTCTTGCTGCAACTGTCTATTGCACAATCATTGGGACTGAACATAATGCCCAACTTTAATTTTTTTTTCCACTTCAGGTATACACTGGCAGGTGGTTAAACTAAGATAAGCTATCCAGCTTGAAAACGTACAAACTGGTTCAGGGGTAAAACAACTTGTTCTTATCTGAACTTGTACTATCCAAATAAGTAATTATGTTTGGTTTAAGAGGCATTGTTCATTCATAATAAAGCTTAGCATTTGTAAGCGAAACTTATTTGGTTAATTCATCATTTACCACCCACATTTTTGTTCATTATTATGGGAATTGATGCTGCTGAATATTTAGGTTAGACCAGGAGCCATTCTTCAGAAAGATATGTACGGGTACATGCTCCGAAACATAATCTAAAAACATACTTGCTGACCCTTAAATTTATTTGGGTTGATGCAGCCTATGTCAACATTTTACAGTAGAATGTGTTCAATATGGACAGTAGTACTTCCTTATGCATATAGATTAGGCAGTGACAGGTAAGCTGATCGAGAGTAAAGAGTTGGGACTACGGGCTAGGGTGGTTCTGGACAAAAAGACGCAAATACAATACAGGTGTACATGCATGTATTCATCATTTTGTGCAAAACTGTAAACTAAGTGCAATGCAACCTAGGCGGAAAGGTTAAAGAAGAATAAGCCTCTATTAAGTTTTGCAAATGGTTATGCTACAAAGGGTTTTTATTGTTATGGTATTTTGTCACTTTTGTGGAACAGTGCAAAATCTTGTCTAAAATCTCTTTTCATGTCTTTAAAATAGTGCTGCTGGGTACCCCTAGAGCAGAGTGGTATTTATTTGCGTTGGATGTTAAGGCTGTCTGAGGCTTGGCTGTTTGAAGAGACCTCTTTGTATATGCTTCCATTGGAGCACTAACTACATGCATTGTGAACACTTCTTGAGCAATACGCAAACACACATTTTTAGGGAAAAAAGGATGTTTTTACTTTGTTATTTTTCTTATTACCATGTGCAATTTCAGGAAGTTTCGCGAGACATTTGCAGCTATTTTACTTTGTAAATGGCAGAACGTGACAACCACAAAATCAGATGCTATAAATGGAAAATGCGACTCTACATTTTCAACAAGGATAACAAAGTCAAGGCTATCACAGACAGAAGAATACAATAAAGGCAAATAAAATACAGAGAGAACAACTGTAAGTTTCACTGAGGCATCAGAAAATACGCAACAGATCTATTTATAAATAAGACATAAACAGTGAAACATATTTATGTTTGTGTGCAGGCCGAATACACCCGGTGGTAATAGACGATGCAAAACAGGATGTTCAGTTTCTACTTCAACTATCAGTACTGACGACTAAAAAAATAATGATTGTTTTTGCGCGTAGTACATTGATTGTGCCAAGGTCAAGGACTTTGCCTAAAATGAAACACTAGAATTCTGATTCCTTGCAGGAAATATCTGTCAGCTAAAGCTTGCAGTTACGGAAGAATATTGCAAAGGTTGTAAGGACCGGTTTAAAACCACCAGTTGCCTTTTATGGGTTACTGCCTGTCTCAAACCAGGACTGAAAGTTGTTTCTTTATATTGATATTGGAAGTCGAATAATTTAGATCAGTAGTTCTAGAATATGTCCTTTTTTTGTATTTAACGTTGTTGCCTTTGTTAAGGTGGAATTTAGGATGTGGGTAATGCTTTTCTGAACTATTACACCGAATTGACAATTGGTTGGTAAGGAAGCTGTATCAAATAATGAATGGACAAAAATATTTATTATGGTATGTATTACATTCCTTTGTGATAAGCAATGTCTCCACTGTGAGTTTAATTTGTCTTTTTCATAATTCAGTATGAATGTATGTACGTATATGTTCGCAGAATATCTTAAGCAATAATATCCCTCCAGTTTATGAAGGCTTCAAATCCCAAGTTTTGAGCCGAGTCTCGAGTATTTTAGCAGAACAAATTAAACAATGCACTCAAGCTAAGAGTGCATCTTTAAAAATCATATGGCTGAATTTGAAAGGATTCCTCCGTCTAGGCTTTTGAAATAAGGACGCACGTCTTACTTTGTATCAAATTTAAGTCTGATATTTTTTTGAAACATAATGAAAGGTGCATATTTATTTGCTTCATAAAGTCCATGTCTCGTTTTGCTGTTTTTTTGCACAATATTTCTTCAAAATATGCTGCCACAATAGTTCTACACTATTTCCAAGCATGTACTTCACAATCCATATACTACCCGTAGCAAATGATTTGCTGTTCTGATCTACACACACACACACACACATACACACACACACACATAGATTATTCTTTTTTATTTAGTAATACCATCGTACAACGATCACACTCTATTTGTCTATATATTTCCATAACATAACATGTTATATCATTGAAAATTTAAATACTTTGCTCACATATGTATTTGCATGATATGTTTAGTAACTGTACCACATAAGTAAAAAAAGATATATCGTTAATATTAGTAATGATAATTTATTAAAACCCTCATACGAGGAAAATACAGACTTTGGTGAGGCTACATCGAGATAATACATTACCAAAAATCATACAAGCTCAAGTATACATTGAAATAATAAAGAATACAAATAATCATACAAATGTAAAATATAGCATCATGAAGTGCAAATTTAAAACACAGTACACGGGTTGGCTTCTTTGCCTGCAAAGCATACCAAGTACCGGGATAGTAAGAGGTCAATCCACGAAGTGCATTGCGCACACCTTCAGGACCACCCGCCGCAATGCATTCCTATCGCAGCAGCCCATGAATGCCCCGCAACGCCCACTGGCAATGAGCCCATAACACAAGGTGGGTCCAATAGGCCCGTGGACCCTCTCCAGAAGAGCAACAACGCAGCACAACAACAATCTACCTCAACAAGACCACACCGAGGGGGCAAATCCCCGTAGTACACACAGGATCATAAGACCAGTCATGTGGCTCAGTAAACAATGGAGTCCACCATCCACATCAGATTAAAATGTACGTGTGAGCAGAGATACCAACGTGTGTTCATCGTTATACGGTTTTAGAAAATGTTGGTAGCAAAGTAGACTTAGGTTTACTGCTGCTAAACTTAAAGCCCCATGTTTTGGCATAGTCTTTACTTCTATATGTACAAGATGTTGAAGCCCGAAGGCCAAAGTGCTAAAAAGTGTAGTGTCGTCCGCATAAGCATAAGAGTTCAATTTACAATATTTTTATCATAATGCAATAATCAGATTCATTAAGTTCTATCCAATTAATTTGTCATTATTGAATAAATTTAACAATACCTGAGATAGTATGCTAACCTGGTGGGTGCCCCTACAGACCCCAAACACTCGAAAATACTTCCCACTTCCATTAAACTAATGTACATGAGCTGCTGTGCCATTTAAATAGGAATATCCAATGAGAAACTGGTAAAAAAAAGGTATCAATTTATACAGAAGTCCTGGGTGCGAGATTATTTCAAAACATTTTTCTCCATATAAACTTGAAATATGTAACGGAGTTGTCTGACTCTTGTAATAAAGCAAAGATGTACCTCGCCCTTCCCAAAACCATATTGGTTGTACCAGGCTTTATTGGCAGGTTGAATTAAGCATTCAAATAAATTAGCCAATGTTGCTGACAAAGTAATGGGTCTAAAATTACCAGTATCGTGGGGGTTGAGCGTGGTTTTTTTTTAAAGAAAGAGTACAATTATGCCGAGGGTAAACGCACCAGGCACAGCAGAATGCGGGAGTAAGATAGAGACCAAATCAGCAAGTACATTATATAATATGTCGCTTTTTCCGTATAGGAGATGTAACTCCATCAGCACCAGGAGAGGTATTCCTGTTTAACTTGTCAGTATGAGTAATTGTTATTCAAGAATCGATACTCACAAGAGAGAGTAATCAGTAAAATACGAAAGAACTTGATACTGTATGTCCGTCTTGTTATCATGTAATGGACCAGTCTAATTCATAATAGCGTTATAATAATTAGCAAACTCTTGCTGCGTTAAAGAAGAACTTATCTTGCGTCTCTGGCTTTAATTCTATTCCACGCGAGCAAAGCTTCTGGTCCCGATGGAATAAGTGCAAAACTTCTTAAGGAAGCGGCACCTGCTATTTCTCCATCACTCACAAAATTGTTTAATCTTTCACTGTTGACAAAGAAATTCCCTACAGCTTGGTACAAGCAATTGTCTCTCCTCTTCATAAAAAAGGCCCTGATAATTTATGCAACAATTATAGGCCAGTGTCACTACTTGGTTGTATCGGAAAAGTATTTGAGAAAATAGTTTTTAAGTATGTTTTCAATTTCTTTCGAGACAATATTGTTATATCTGCCCATCAATCTGGCTTTATGCCGGGAGACTGCACCATTAATCAGTTACTACTACTGTACCACGAATTATGTCTAGCTGTTGATCAGCAAAAAGAAGTTCGTATTATCTTTCTGGACATCAGTAAGGCATTCGATAAAGTTTGGCATGCTGATCTGCTCCATAAGCTAAGGAAAGCTGGTATTATGGGAGCTCTTTTTGAATGGTTTTCAGACTATTTGCATAACTGTCACCAACGGGTAGTCATCCAAGGCCAGTCGTCTAGTTGGGGTAAAGTCTGTGCACGCGTTTCGCAAGGTTCAGTTTTAGGACCTTTGATGTTTCTTATTTACATCAATGACATTGTGGACATTGTTCGATCTAACATTAAAATGTTTGCTGATGATACCTCACTCTATCTAACTATTGATAATCCTGTCACTGCGGCTCAAACTATGAATATGGACCTATCTAAAATTGACCAGTGGTCCAAAGATTGGCTAGTCACATTCAATGCCTTGAACACTGATTCTATGCTTATTTCCAGGAAAAGTAATCCACCTTCTCACCCCCCAATTCTTTTTCAGGGTCATATTTTGCAAGATGTGGCTCATCATAAACATCTTGGAGTGACAATACGTTCTGATTTAAGATGGTCTACCATATTACTGATATATCAAACAAATCCTCAAAATTAATCAATATCATGAAGACTTTGAAATTCACTCTAGATAGGAAAACACTGGAAACCATTTATACTTCTTTCATTAGGCCTATTCTGGAATATGGTAGTCAAGTATGGAGTGGCTGTACGGTCCAAGATGAAGAAAAACTAGAATGTATACAATTAAATGCTGCTCGTATTGTCACTGGAGCAATGCATGGGACCAGCACCGCTAAAATATATGAAAAAACTGGATGGTTAACTTTATCCAAACGCAGGGAAATTTCCAAATTGATTCTTATGTACAAATTGGTCCATAACCTTGTACCGGACGCACTATGCTCTATCTTTTCTACCACTTCTCCTGATACAGGTAATTATACCACACGTCAGCAATTTGATCTTCCTCATTTCCGAGCTCGGACCGACCTTTTTGACAAATCCTTCTGTCCTTTAACTGTTCGGTTATGGAATCAACTACCTCTAGAAATACGGAATTCTGACTCTATTCAAAAGTTTAAATCAAGTATAACTCAACCGGTGGTCCGACCTATAAAGTTTGATGAATTGTATAACTTTGGTAATAGATTCCTAGCAGTTCAGCATACACGCCTCCGTTTGGATGCCAGTCAGCTAAATTCACATCTAATCTAGAAAAATAACTCAGTTGCCATTTATCAATATTACTCTTTGATCTTTATCTTTTTGGCTCCTTTATCACATTTGAATAGCTCTCCAGACCTTGGCTTTCCAGCTTGCTTCCATACACAGAAACGTTTACAATGGATGGCACCCCTAACATTATCAACATAACTATCAACCACTTTTTGTATTTCTTCGCTTTGCATAGCATCATCGATAAGTATAGGATCTATTCCAGCTAATTTCTCCAAAAGAATATCCTTGTACATTTATTTTTCTGTGTATTTGACCAATTAGGTACAACAAATTCCTTCAGTTTAAGACGCCCATTTAGACGTTCCGTGTCCAGCTGCATATTGTTGCCACCAGGTTCAGGACACTTGAGGGCTACAGTAAAAGATATGTGTACAGGTAGTTGGTCACAGATATTTGGTGCTTCCTCTGGTACAATATAACATGACTTCACGTTTGTTATATCATAAGAACACATTCGAGCATGATTAATTCAGGTGTTAATATATCTCTTGTGATCAAGAAGGAATACTTTTCCCCTGTGATGTTAAGGAGCTCTGCCGGAATCAAATCATTTACAATCATGAAATCATATAAAATTTTAGAATCATTGTTAAACCCGTCCTTCTTGTACCATTGGCGATGAAGTTTATCATGCCGGGGCAACTGGATGTTCATATCACCATATATTTAGACTTGTGCCAGCATTACATAATTATCAATAAAGCACTGCATGGCAGCAACTATTTCAAGAAGTAACTCTGTTTGCTCAGGGGAGGCACGAATAAAATAGGATACATGAATCCATATTAACACCTGTACAACTCAACCTGAGGCATCAGTCATAGCCACTGAGAGCATTCTATTGCTAAGTGTATCCAGTTCGTGAAAACTCAGCTTTTTGTTTTGCTTACATATCATAAATAAACCACCAAAAGGTCTTCCCGTATATATATGATCAACATCGCCCATGGCACTTTTGGCAAAAACTAAAAATTCGTTTTTTATTAAACCGCGAGTTTCCAAAGCATGTATAATCATATCATCATTTTCGCTTTTGAGCCAGGTGTTTGATAAACATAAGACATTGCAATTAGCAAACTGTTCTGCAAGATACTATGGGGATTGCCTTAGCCCATGGTAATTAAAATACTGACAAGAAATATCTAAAAGTTCACAAGCACCAGGTACATCATTGTATGTATGGTGAAACGACATTGGCTTTAACAATCATCAAGTTGGTGCCGCCATTCATTTACATTTATATTCAAGGTAATGGCTAACCAGATTTAGACATTACTGTTCACATTGAAATTTTGCGACTATTTGGTGACTTAAACACTTATCTATCAATTGTCCAAAGTTTTTAATTCCAATACTAAATCAATCATAAGAAACTAATAAATTACTAGTTTTTACTTCCAATCCTAATACAATCATAAGAAACTAATAAAATACTTTGAATGCTAGCCAATCAACCGTGTTAAGCTTTGAATTTTGACTTCAGAAAATAGGCATTTGCTTCAGAAATCCAGTTCATCTAGATATTTCCCTAAAACTGATTAACTGGTTTTCATTAAATGAAACTTGATTTACGCTTAACGTTCTGTAGAGCAAAAGGTGTTGCTGCGTGTTTGGTTCTAGCGCTTATATCTGTCTCCCTGTTTACTCATTTATGGGCAAAATTACACCGAATCAAATTGTGACTGCATGACTAACAGTAAATATTCCAATTTTCTTGATGCATACCACAAACATGTGTTCACAGGTAATTCGGATATAATACAAAATTAGAATTTAAAACAAGTGACGAACAAGAGGGCTGTCTGAAGAGCCCATACTCAAATGATCTTGAGATTCATCACACTTGCAGCTGTATCAACTTGGGAAAGGATCAAGGTCATTCATGTTCTGAGAAAGTCTGACCTTTGTAGAAGAACACTATCATGTGCAACATCAAGGTGCAAGTAGTTCTCAAGTTATAATGAAGAGTAAAATTCATGTATGTTGCACTGTGACCCCAGAAACGAGGTCAAGGTCATTCATGTACTGTCTAAGCATGACCTTCATACAGAAACATTAACATGTGCAGCATCACGGTACTAACTCAAAAAAGTTCTCAAGTTATCAAGTAAACAGTAAATTTCGTGTCAGTTGTCCAGAAAATTAGCATAAGAATGCCCATTGACTTGCACAGTAATCAATAGGAATGTTGCATTGACCGATAAGTACCCGAATTGAAAATCCTTAAAAATCAGGAATCCAAAGCAGTGCCACCTAGTACACAAGTTTGTGTGACCTTTCCACAAGAACAAATCCATCACATTTCAGCCTAATCTGAGTGACGGTTCTGAGAACAAGTGAACAATAGCAAAACCATATAAAAATTCTTTGAAAAAATTGGAAAAAGAATACAGCGCCACCTGGTGAACAAATTGGGAACTAGGTGTCCCTGGAAGTGTCTATGTACGATATCAAAGCAATCGGGTTGGCGGTTTCAGAAGAGAAGAGTTTATAAGGTTTGCCCCAAAAAAGAACAAAAGAATCATAAAAAATAAAAAAATTATTAGAGCGTGACCATTTGTACAAGCTTGATAGAAATCTACCTAAAGCATATCCCCTCCAAGTTTGAAGTAAATCTGGCAAAAATTATGTAAGTTATAACCATTACAAGAAATTCCCATGTTACACTTTCCTATTAAAACTTTTGTAAAGATTTTTGAACAAAAAAGTCATGAAAAAATCCAAAATTCATTGGAACATGACCATTGGAACAAACCTGCTACAGACCTACCCAAGGTATATCCCCACCAAGTTTGAAGCAAATCTGGAAGACTGTTTTGAAGAAGAAGTCGAAATTGCAAATTAGCATTAGAATGCCAATGGATTTACATGGTAATCAATAGGAAAGGTGCATTAACTGAAAAGAAGCTAAATTGAAAAACTTGTTAAACATCAAGAATCGGCAGCATTCCCACATAGGGCACGACATTGTTTGACCCTTCCACAAAGAACATATCACCACGTTTAAGCTTAATCTGAGTGACGGTTCTGGCGAAGAAGTCGAGAATGGCGATAACACAAGAAAAAAAATCATAAAAAATCAGACAAAAATTGCATGGCCACCTGGTGAACAAATTAAGAACAATGAGTCCCATGGTGTCTTCTTGTGTGAATTCAAAGTGATTGGGTGGGTGATTTCGGAGAAGAAGATTTTTTAAGATTTGTCAAAAAAAAAAAAAAAACCAACAGAAAAAATTCATTAAAAATAAAAAAACTGGAGCATGACCATTTTAACAAATCCGGTAGAAACCCACCCAAGGTACATTGCCACCAAGTTTGAAATAAATGTGGATGACGGTTTTGGAGAAGAAGTCGAAAATGTGAATTAGCATTAGAATGCTCATTGATTTCCATAGTAATCAATGGGAAAGCTGCATTGACCGATAAGTACCTGAATTGAAAAAATCGTTAAAAATCAGGAATCTGCAGTTTTTCCACATAGTGAACACCTTTGTTCCACCCTTCCACAAGGAACATATCCACCATGGTTCTGCTATATGTGAGTGACGGTTCTGGAGAAGAAGTCAAAAATAGCTATAACACAAAAATTCATAAAAAATTAGAAAAAAATTGCAGCGCAACCTGGGGAACAAACTAAGAGTCCTAGGAAGTGTTTCTGTGAGATATCAAGGCAATTGGGCGAGCGGTTTCAGAGAAGAAGATTTTTTAAGATTTGCCCAAAAGAGAACATTAAAAATCTAAAAATCACTGGACCGTGACCATTTGAACAAACCTGATAGACACCCACCCAAGGCATATCCCCACCAAGTTTGAAGTGGATCTGGCCGACGGTTTCGGAGAAGTCAAAAATGTGATATGTTGACGGATGGCGGATGGTGGATGGAGGAGCAAAGATAACCTCCACTGACTGATAAATCAGCTGAGCTACAAAGGGTACAAAACTTTGGATGTGTCCCAAGTTGAACATTGACAGTATTTTTCAAGATACATGTGATGCATTCAATTCCTACTGTATGAAATGGGCAAACAAAGAAATTTGAAGGATGGTTATCAAACTTGAAAAGAGTCTTGAGAAATAGAATTTATCGTTACAAATCCCATATTAAAAATTTCAAAACGATAAATCAAAACCAGCCTAAAGGTTCAAAAGCAGTCAAAGACCTACAAGAAAGATTTGTAGTATTTAACATTGATAAGGTAGGTAACAATTTTCGGATCATCTGCAAAATATATTATCTGGATGTTTTGAAAAAAATGAACTTGGTATCAGCAATATTTCAGACATAAGAGAAAATGACGCACAAAAATTTCACGAACAATCCATTGATAATTTGATAAATAAAAATAAAGATGAGATGAAAAAGAATTTTAATATCAAAACTTCTGAAGAGCACTCCTCTATTCCAGTTATGCATCTTCTGTTCTGGATACCCAAATTGCATAAAAACCCTGTAAAATCTGGATTCATAGCCGGTGCTTCGAAACGAACAACAAAAGAATTATCAAAAGAAGTAACATTGTGTTAGACTGCAATTAGGAATCATTTCTGTAAATACTGTACTGCAATTCTGGAAACTTTGAAATAAATTGTTTTTGGAGTATTAGCAATTCTTCTGAGTTTGCATCTAAAATCAAAGATGTAAAAGCAAAAGATATCAAATGTTTTGATTTTTCTACACTGTACACGAATCTACCCTTACAGAAAATCAAAATTTCTAATTTGGAATTAATAAGTAAAATGTTTAAATTTATGGCAAACCATACATAAATATTAATTCATATGCAAAGAAAGTATATTGGTCATACAATAAATATTCAAAAAGTAACAAAAAATCTTACACTGTTGAAACTGTCATAGATGTTAAACAATTTCTTTTGGATAACACTTTTGTTTAATGTGGTTTTTCAACAAATAAAGGGCATTCCAAGGGGTAGCAACTACTCCCCGTTACTGGCAGATTTATATTTAACCTGGCTTGAATTTAAGTATATGGATGAATTGATGAAAAGGTACTTTCAAATGGGTTCAAAATTATCAAACAACGCAAGATATATTGATGAAATTGTTCGTGTAAATGGAAAAAATTTCAGTGAAATTGTTAAAGAAATTTCCGCGAAAGATATCCCCTTGGAGGGTAACAATCCAGATAGTTTCAGAGATGTGTCTGGACTTGGATATTCGGATTGCTAATGACAGGTTTTGTATTAGAGTCTATCACTAAACAGATGAGTTTGACTTTGAAGTAGTTAACTGCCCTCGCTCGGACAGTAATATTTCGGAAATTATTGGATATAATACATTTTTGTCGCAGATTTTGAGATTTGGTCGTATTTATTCTAAATTTCAGGACTTTGCATCTGGAGCCAAATTTATCTACAATAAACTTGAGTCAAAAGGGTACAAAGATGTACTTTTGATCAAATATTTCTACAAATGTTGCTGCTAATATCTTGAAATGGTTAGAAAGTTTGGCTTCATTAATTTTAGAGATTTTAGACTAGCCTGTCTTGCTACTTAATTTTATCTTTTGGCATCATTCTGTTTAATGGTCACCTTTCTGACATTTAAGCTAGCTTGTTTTCTGTTAGGTTAAACCCCCAGTGGCTATCGGTAGCAAGCAGTGGCCTACGACATTTACAAGCTTGCCTAATTGTTCTTGATATCTGGTTAAGAAACATTATATTTCTATTGCATTCTCTTGCGTAAATACAAATGATTTTCTTTCTTTTCTGACCTGCCCTATAAATTTTGCTATTAATATCCAAAGATTATTCAAAAGTTTGGCTACAATAATTTTATAGTTTTAATAATTGTCTGTTGTGCTACTTAATTTTATCTTTTGGCATCAGTCTGTTTTAATATTCACTTTCACACTTCAGGCTGACATGGTTTCTGTCAGCTTACCCCCCACCCCCCACCCCCACCCCCGCGGGCTATCGGTACCAAGCAGCAGCCTACGACAGTTACCAGCTGCCTAATTGTCCTTAAGATCGTGTTGAGAAAAATTGTTCTGATTGAATGATTTTGGCATCAATGTTGATGACTTTCATTTTTTCCTGACATGCAAAATGTACATTTACTCGATATTAATAAATTACTCAAAATTAAATGACTCAAATATCACAAACCTGACACATTACGTTGAAACATTGACTCAGGGTTTGCAGTGGAATATAGCATAGCTGTTTAGAGACTTTGAAAGTGAGAAGCAGGTGTCATCATGGAGTTTGTTTTACATTTCCGGTGCAGGATGTCCATTGTTGGAGTCCTTGTTAGGCTTTCCCTTGGTTTGTACAGGTGGTCTAGCAGGAACTGCTTATTTTACAATGAATATAATGCCCCAGTTTGTTTCTATTTCAGTTATACACTGGCTGGAGGTTTAACTAGGATAAGTTTTCCAGCTAGAAATAATACATACTGATTTAGGGCTAAGTCAAATTGTTCTTATCTGAACCTGCACTATACAAATATAGTAATGACGGTTTGTTTTACAGGTATTCTCCTTTTGTAATGAAGCTGTGCATTTATTAGCAAAACGACATGTATTCAGCTTATTCACCATTTACCACGTTCATATTCATCCATTATTATGTGAGTTGTTTTTATTGCATATTAAGGTTAGACAAGGAGCCCCCACTCAGAGAGACACGTATGGGTATAGGCTCAAAAAGATGTTCTGAGTAGTTATCTGCTCATGACCCTTTAAATTATTAGGACTAACACAGATTATGTGAAAATTTTACAGAGGAACGTGTGCAATATGGACAACAGTAATTCCATATGTATATAGGTTAGACAGGGACAAGTTAGCGTATGGAGAGTAAAGAGTTCGGACTGCGGAATATATAATGACTACGAGGAAGTAGTTCTGGACTAAAAGACACAAATGCAATATATATATTCACTGATAAAGGCTATGTCCTATATCATTCAAAAGCTATATCATCATTAGTCCCATGGCCTGAATTGACAAATGCGTAGACATTCTTTGCTATAATGATCTTGAAGCTATTTTGGTGCTTATATGCGCAACAAATAATGCCATCATAAAAGTTTGATAATATACAGTTACACTATCATCTGTCACACAAAGAATATAAGGATGCATGTGATCAACAGTGAGTAAACTGTTATGCCTATAAGCACACGATAAATGGTCGCCCCCATCTTAGTGTATCAAGCATGGTCATGCAGGTTATATCATGGATGGCAGTAACAATACTATAGTCATTCATTATCTCATGTCATACTATGAATATATAAAGACGTGTTTTCTGGTTGTCCCGTCAGCATACACATATGTTGAACGATGGGCCACACAAATGGGAAAGTCCATGATAGTAAACTGCGCATTCACGAAACTCCATAACTGTATCTAATATTTATACAAATTAACTCCCTTCGAAGATAACTTACTTATTTACAAAAAAGTACTTTTCTCATTAATTCAACGTTTCGCTTCCAATGAGCCTTTGAAGACATGAGAAAAGGTATCAATTGTCTAACACATACTGCCATAGAAAAAAAAATCGTAAAAATATTCCTTAAAGTGTAACAAATATTCTATTGATTTTCTTCAACCTATTTTCACAGAAGGCACAAATCTTTTATTAAACATAATGAAGATGCACAAAAGAAATACATTAGAGGTCTGAAGTCAGTAGGTATAACTTGGTCCAGTAAAGTTTTGTTGAAAAGTCTTGTTAGTGGTTCAGAGATAACATCAGCCATTCCCTTCGAAATTTTTGAATACATGATGTCTAGTGCTTGTGACTTATCTGGTTTTAGTTTTAATAATCCCTTGGTTACCTCCTCTGCTGTGACTCCTCACTCTGATCCCCTGATAATACTCCTGTAGGTCCAGGCAATACATTATTATGTGGTTGGCGAAACCATTCTAAACTCAAGTCCAGAAATTTTTGTCCCTCTGTGGGCGCATATATTATGTGCAACCTATCGATGGGTGATTAATGTCACCGCAAATTACAACACTTTTAAATCTATCACAAGCATCTTTGGTTGTTTATGTAACATTTGCTCCTGCTCCTCTGCAGATGATGTACTGTTCGAATAGAAAACTCCTATCAAAATTGGATTTGAACTTGTGGTCAGAATACACGATGTTGATTCTGATTTATTTGTAGCCATGAGTGATTTATCCATCTCCATGTTCAAACTTTCTTTAACGTAGATAACACAGCCTCTACGTCTTCTGTTTTTGTGGTCATTTCAGATAATGTTGTATCCTCGGCCATTTCTGCATCTTTTGCCTCCTCGTTTGCCCAAGATTCTGTCACAAAAATTAAATCCAATCCATTTTCAACAATGTAAGATTTCAAAGATGGCATTTTTGTTAAAAAGACCCCTGACGTTAACAAGGACACATTTCAGTTTTTCTGTGTATCAATTCTATCAATTTTTCCTTCGTCTTTTTTGTTGCTAGATTTTCGAGTCAGCCTGCTCCAGTCTCATTTTGATAATTCTCAGATTCCAGGGAGGTCCCCGAATATTGAATGTCCAGAGCCCCCCCCCCCCCCATCCCCCCCCCTTCTGTCTGGCTTCCTCTACCTGCAATTTTTCTACTTTTTCATCTTCTGTGAAATCATCAGAAATACTGACATTTTTAATTTACGTCTGCATTCTGCAATCTCAGCCCATGTTTTACTGACTTTATTTCGAACATCTTTCGATTATCTGCTGATTTTATCCTCCATTTTTTTTCTAGTACTTGAAAATTTGCATTCATTTTATCGGAAAGTATCAATCATTGAATAATGTTCATGCACCTTTGATCTCCTCAAATTCCATTCACACATGAGTAATACCAAAGAAAGTCTGGCCATTGCAAAGTTGCCTACTGTTCATCATGTATATCGATAAACTTCGCACAAAAATAGTGATCACGTTCACCATCATATTGTCGAATTGTATCATCATCATACTCAATTACATCCTTGCACACATTGTAGCTCCAGCTTTCCACATCAACTACATCCACACCTGTTTTATTATTCGCAGACACCACTTCATTATCCACTCTTTCATTAATTTCGGGTTAATTACAGATTCAGTCCGTGGGTTAATGCGGGTGCACGAGAGGGCGGGTGCGGGTGCGGGCATGGGTTGCCCCCGAGTACCAATGCTTGTCCGTTTGGCCCGCGAGCCCAGCTGCGCCAAGATGAAGTTGACAACATCTATATACCTGCATGATATTATACAGTTTGTACGTACATGTACATGCACAGTTATAAATTTCTCCCATTTGGGAGATTTAATGAGTATGATGAGGATCGTAACTCGCTTTTTCATTTCATTGAAGCCAACATTTGCTTCTCTCTTAAACTCAGAAAAGTATGAGCAGCAGATGCCTCACATTCACACACACACAAACACACACACACATATATATATATATATATATATATATATATACATATATATATATATTACTGTTATGTAATCCGAGTATACAGCTCTGAATTTTCCAACTGATTACATTATTTAGTGCTATTTAATGTGTTGACACGTCCTATTTTATAAATGACACACGAGTATTAACACTTTATACATTTATTTTACAAGAGTATATGGGCAGGAGCAGTGGTCACAGTCAATGAAAGGCATAAAAAAGTAACATTGCAAAATCTTGACGGACCATGTGCTGTGCCTTTTTTCCTCTTTTTTTTTTGTCAGCTGTAACGGCCCTGGGCCTATACACATTAAACTTATCGTATCGTGTCACACACACACACACACACACACACTTGTAGCGTGTCACTAGTGGGGATACATCGTTTTTCACCTCATAAATCATAACTGGGGACATCATCAAGTGGGGTCACACACTACAACTGGGGACACACACTTTTAACTGGGGACTTCCAGTTCATTACTGTCCAACCAAAGACACATACTAATGTTCTTTTCCGCACAACAGGGGCAATCGTCATTATCTAAGTGGGGCCATTTTAACATGATGTTTAAATAACAGATATGTGTGACTTCTTTCATATGCAGAATAGTAGAGAAGTGGGGACGTCCTCGGTTGAAAAATGGCCCCAGTTAGTTAGGAAAGAACAGAAATGAGTCCCCAATTGTAGGGTGTTACAAACCCACACTGTCACACACACACACACACACACACACATACATGTATATACCCAGGAGGTATATTTTAGTTTTAGCTTAAATGTTTTTTTTATACTGGATTGCCCAATAGTACAAAACATTGTCCAATCTAGGGGTTCTCCAGACACGGAGACGCACAATAATATGCACAAGACTCACAGGACAATACAAATCATGATAATATGACCATGAGAAGACCGTGCATGACATAAATTTGACTGCAAATACTACAGACTTAAAATTGTGATACAACAATTGAACAATTTGTGTACACAGATGCATGCAAACAAGCTTACGCACATGTTTACACACCCATATGCAATGACCATAGGTGGTGACTGAAAGGGAGATACTGGCCCGACCATAATCTCCCCCTCTCGGCGTTACACGGCATGCCCGCCGGGGGTCAGGCGACACATGATGCACGAATGCATACCACTGGGTCCGGCCGAAGCACTATGGCGGCATACACACACTGCCACCGTGAAGCCACCATTACATCCAGTAGCTCGGGTGTTCCTTCCCTGCCTGGCAAATGTCAACCACTGTGGTCCTATGGGAGCGCAAGGCATTTCTCCAACATTAAAATACAAATAGAGATATACAAATATTCTTATCTGTTTCTCACAGCATAATCTTAATATCAATGTCAGCAAAAGTCTCGTGTTCTTGCTTTGTTGGCTTGCCTGCTTAGAGGCCTTAGCAGACCCAAGCAAGCCAGATAGAAAGATGGCACGAGAGGCTAAGCAGGCACGGAATTAGCCCCTTTCTAATTTTCTTATATATGTGAAAGACTGTTAGCCATAATTTCACCCCCGATTTACTATTTACCATGTCTGTTGCATGCGTTAGACCATGGACCTAGTCCATGGTTAGACTGAGTCCGTACCCTAATTTTCAATGGTATTCGTTTCTTGTCCTGAAAAATATGATGTAGCTAAATTTATAAGCCACTCAGCGGGCAACAGTGTGAGGGCAAGGTTTTCTTTTTCGGAGTGACTATTTTCACCGTACTGTGAGAATAGTGTTTTGTCAATTTTCACCGTACGGGGATGATAAAGTTTGGTCTGTATTCATCGTATAGTGAGAAAAGGGGCTGCTCTATTTCTAACGTACGGCGATGATAAGAAGTCAACCAGGGAAGAATATTTTGGAAAAGCACTGTGTCATTATATTGCCCACAAAGAGAATTGGAACAAACATTTGATGAAATAATAAAAAGGCCTACTATCCCAGTTTGAGCATGGTTTGTAATGAGATCTGTTGAGGTGTTGTTTCAGCATTTATTATCTAATAGTTTTTATAGAACCAACACTATTTTTTATGTGAAAAGGCAAAAATTTAGGTAAAAAGTCACAGTAGGAACTTTTTAAATGTTACTTGTCACAGATGGAAGTAACGGAACTTAAGGGTAACTTATAGATCTATCTTGTTATGACTTTAGTTAAGGATTGCATTAAAAAAATCCACGAAGCAACGAAAGTGAAAGACTGATGGGTGGATAGAGTAAATTCATATACATTAATTTGAGATGTTAAAAAGCCAAACATTCAATGCTGTAACATTTAATGCAGTCACGGTGCCAAGGTAATTGCGTTACAGTAAACCCCCGTAAGTGGGCACTTTGCTTTGGTCCCATTACCTATTGACTATACTATAAAGCTAGCTATCTCCCTAAAGTAAGCATTTCTCCAACTTTAATTTGCCTCAGTTCTATGCAACAACCCATAACCATAAATTTGCGAAAAGGCTCTTAATTTCAATTTCCAGATGGTGAAAATAGAGCCGCCTCTATCCTCACCGTGAAAATATACCAAACTGTACCATCACCGCCATACGGTGAAAATAGACCAAACCCTATCCTCACCGTACGGTGTCAATAGACAAAAATCTATCCTCGCCGTACGGTGAAAATAGACATAACTCCTTCAAAACGCTATTCTCACCGGACCGTGAAAATAGACCAAACGCTATTTTCACCGTACGGTGAAAATAGCACCGTTCTTTCTTTTTCTTTTTTTTTTTTTTTCTTTCTTTTATTTCGTTTGATTTAAACATTTTTGTTCGTCCTGGATAGTCCCACAGTACAAAATAGTTGACTAATACAATGGGTTCTCCTGACAGGGAGCGACAAAACAGAATATTTACAACATGCAACGGACATCACTGAATTACGTAAGCGTATGCTACACTAATCTATGTATCAACACAGATTGTTGGATAATCAATCAGTAAATAACTTGGGAACAAAATAATGACATAGTGTCGACTAATGACCAGAAAAATGAAAGAAAATAGTTAAATTACATCACCACCTATCCAATTTACATTTGATTACACCCCCGCCCCCAACCGAGGGTGGGTAGGCTGAATTCGGAACTGGAAGGATCAGAATGAAAATTGTCCAGTTTCAGCGATATAGTACTGAACTGTTAGGAAAATTGTTTGATGCATCGGATATTGCCTCCTATTAAAGCAGACCAAGCTCTGTGTTACCCCAGGGGGAGAAAATATAACTTGGGAGGCAACATCGGATAGTTCTTTGTCACGCTAGCTATAAAAAAGTACTGAAGTTTGAAAAATGCAAGGATAACAATGAGCGGGGAAAAGAATTTGTTTAATGTTAATTTTAAGTCCGTTAAGTTTAAGGTTATACAATTTTAGGGTAAACTAGAATAAACCTATTGCATTCTACATCCACTACTTGCATGTTAATAGAATTCTGCCACTTCAGATCTTTGATTACATTAGGACACCATTCCTATCTACATGTACAAGCAGGTCGGCGCCGAGACTGTGTTGATGCTGTAGCTTTATCTTCACGGATCGGTGCGCAAGGTGTGGTAAATGCCAGAAACTTTGATAAGGCACTTTCGGCTCTTTCAAGTTTGTACAATCACTGCCTGCTTGGTTGCCTGAGAAGCAGTCTCTTATTTATTTTTTTTCTTTGCTTTTTTTTTTTTTTTTTTTTTTTTGTTTTTGTTTTTTTTTTTTTTTTGTGTTTTTTTTGTTTGTTTGTTTGTTTGCTTGTTTTTAATGTTCTGATGTTTGTATACAGATAAATTTCCCTGGAGGTAGAAAGCCTGCTTCACAGATAACCTGCTTGGAAGACCAAGCGCCTTGGACTAATGACTGGGTCCAATAGCCAGGTCAAAATGGCATGAGTCAGCTAAGGAGGCAAACTCAGTCACTGTCTGGTATAGAAATATCCCAACTAATGTTTGGCAAAAGTAATGACCCAAAAGTAAAAGCGTCATTTTTAGGGAAAACTAAGGAAGCCCCTGCTTGTACTTCCTGACACGTTAATGGCGGGCTCCCGGGGGCGGGCTGTAACATTTACACTGTAATGCAGGTACCTCGCCGGCTGAATGACTTCGCAGGCAGGTAAGCTTGAATGTGACTCGTTCTGGTCGTGCATCACTGTGGAATTGCCTATCCCTTCCAATAAACAAGAAGGCCACACTTCCTTGCCATAAAGAAACCAACAGCTTGTGATATACAATGTACTTTAAAGTAAATGCTGTTTTCAGTTTGCATCTGTTGTTGCCTCTGTAGATAGACTGTGGCTCCTCCAGAGTGTTTTTTTCCCGTTACAGTAGATCACGGAAATATGAAATTAACGGTAATACCTCCATGAGCAGAGCGCCAACATTTTTTGCTCAACAGCGATGCCGCCCTGCCCCGTAACTCGGGGATACTACGGGTGCGCATGATCGTTCAAGTTTAGTTGGGAGAAAGGGGGGTCAATTTAGAGCATTTTCATGGTGGGGAAATTTATAATTAAGGGGGTGGGTTTTTTCCCCCAAGTAATCTCCGCGTAATTGTCTGATAGGGTCTCAAATTAAAAGCATCCACAAAATTGTTTTTGATCAGTTGGTTTGTCCATAACCTTCAGGAACATTTTCCAGTGTCAGAATATGTCGGATATCTGAGTGTCGTTATAATGAGGCTTCAGTGCAATAAATAATGATATACCTTTATAAAACTGCCCTGTGTCCAATTTTTTAATGGAGATCTTCCCGATTAGTATCTTTTACAATCAGGTGGTGATCAATTTTTAAAAACAATCAAATTAATGTATGAATTGCCATGCATGTACCATCCATGGTCAATCATGAAGACGATCAAAGCCATTTAAGTACAAAGGACAAAGGTAATTTGGCTCCTTTGTGTATCTGTTTTATGCCGCGGTTATGTGATGTCGTGCATATCGTTACAAACGTAAACTGTTGCGATCTTCCTTGCGATGTACATGAAAATGAAAATGTTATTGTACTTATAGTAATATAATTTTCTTACTTGTCATGTTGAAATTGAAAGAAGCAAATCAATAATTTCATGAGCCAAAAATCAATATTTGAATAAGTATTATAAGTAAGTAATAAACAAAAACCAATTTCCTTGATGTCAAGCCCAATCTATACGGTGACGCAAAATCTCCATGTAAAGGAGGTGTTGAAAAATAATATGTTTACAACCACTAGGATTATATTGATTTTGTCAAAACAAGTGTATTTTATCTCACTTTGCATGTGGATTTTGAAAATAAAGGAACCTAATAAGTACAGATGCAACAAGTTTTGCCAATTTCAGAGTTCTATCTCCTTCCCATTCTGGGCTCCTTGGCGTGACATAGTGTCCATCTTGCTGTGTTAACCGATTGCTCCTATGGCGCTCAACGCTCAAAAAAAAAGAAAAAAAAGGAAAGGTGGTATGTTCATGGAAACAAAGTTTGTTTCTGCGCAGTTAATATAAATTTTTCTTGACACTTGAGATGATACAACATGTCTGGTGGTTACACCCCCCACCCCTGCCCCCATTAAATAAAGAAATATGAATGTATGAATGAATCAATCAGGAAGTCCGGTGCAGTACACGACTTGATTGCCGTTTAATTGAGCTAATTTCCTTATCTTCGAGTACTTCATGACTGCCATAAGCACTACTATTTTGCGACACCCGCTTCATGGTTATTGCCGAGATGCAACCTGGCGGACCAAAGTGTTGCTGCCCCCAATGCGTGCCCACAGCCCCTGGATAATGCAATTCTGCTGACCACACTGACCAGCTGCCAACATCAATGGAGTCTGGGGTTAATTTCAGTTACAAATTGCGCGCCAATATGCAAAGAAAACATAATATTACGAAAATCATGAATATATAATATATGTTTAGCATAATGGCAAATTTGGGCTTTCCCTCGTCACCTGACTTCACTCTAAGTTCGAAACTGCCATGAGTGGAAAAGTACATTATACTTTCGACAGGGGTTGCCTTGAAATAAATTTTAAGATATGTACCTACATACCGGTCTGGACATGTGATGGTTCATGTCATCAGTGATTCAATTGGAATTTGAACAATTTTGGATGCAGGACCATCAAATCTGCTTCATTGATACTGATTAAGTACTATTTTGCGTAAGTGTTTTTCTTTTTTTTGGGGGGGGGGTGTTAGTCGTGATCGCCCATATTGAAGCGAGTTGCATTTTAAGTACATAGTAATGAGGTCTGGGTGAAAAAAATATTCAACGGTTCTTCTGAATGCCAACAGTGCAAAAACAAAAACTCACATTTACATGAACATGTATGCAGCCATAGAGACTGGATACATGCAACCATGGGGTCCAAAGAATTCCAGAAATCCACTTTCTTCAACTTTAACACAATCTCGGGGGGGGGGGGGTTGTCTCGTTGTGGAATTTACCAGCCAGGAATCACTGGTGCCATAAGCCAAATGCTAGTGTTTGTTTGATTTGGCTAAAATATTGTAAAAACGGCTATTGCATTTTAATGTAAATTCATAAGAGCATGATTAAAATCTGCAGCGATTGCAGTCTTATTTCCCGGTTTGGATTCAAATTTTGAAGGCGTAGACACATTCCAGCTAGCTTAGCTTATCTCTATTGAGTGCGTATCGATGAACTTGTAGATCTAACGTCAGAACAATCTGGTCTGATTTTATTGAAAAGCACAGGGAATCTTTACAGTTTTTCATAGACCCATGGACCTGGTGATAACGGAGCACAATATGCGGGGCATCTTGTAGCTAGGAAACGTCTGCATCCTGGTTCCTGAATTGTTCTCAAATTTACCTCCTTTCTGAAATAAACACACATGAGTCAAATCAATTATTAGCAGTGTATTTTTTTCAACAATTAACATGTAAATTACTCCATTCACATTCAATAGTTACTCTTCTCTCGAATGTACAGCAAAATAAAATCGACTTGGGTGTGACATTTACTTTCCCGGGAGTTACATGCAGGCCTAGCATATGTGTAGAAATAATAGTTATGTGGCAAACGAAAAAAGACACACTCAAATAAGCCTATATCTACATGTGGGTATCTATAGACGGATACTAGCCACTATCTTTCTTTTTTTTGGGGGGGGGGGTGACTTGGTGAGATGTGCTGGGGGGGGGGTGTTACATTTCCAGTTAGATAAAGAATAAGTTTAAAGACTGAAATATAGTATGTATATGAAAGGCTTGTCCTGTTGGTCTTTCCAGTGTGCCGGCGGGTTAGCCAGTACCCGCGAGCACATGGACTCCCGGGTGAGCGTGAGCGTGAGCGTGCGTGCGAGCCGGGGAGCGGGCAGATCAGAAAACAACTGCGCGCAACCCGGGGGTGCGAGCCCGAGCAAAGTGTGAGCAAAGTGCGAGCAATATGCGAGTGCACGCAAATTTTGGTTAAGTTACTTTCAGTCGCTACTGTACCTTTCTCTCCTTTTCTTGAGTCACATTTCTTTGGGGATCTGACATACTAGTCTCATCAACCTTGCATATTTCCTCAAGGGAGTGATAATAGGTGATTCTGTATTGTTTCCCATAGAATTATGGGAAATTGATTGTTCCTGGCAAAACCTGCTTTAAATTTGTTGAAATTTACAACTGCCCAAAAAGTAGATGAAATATCCTGAAGAAGGCTCTTTCAAGTGATAAAATGGACACTCGTGGTGTCTCAGCTACTGTGCTAATTTGCCTTTAAACTTTAGTGGCAAAACAACGATTTTTTTCTCAAGAAAAAAACCAACATAGCTAGAGCTGAGCTCCCTCACGTCCAGCTGATTCAGCTTAGTTCTCAGCCCATTTAAAGTTCGCATTGTGGGTAAGGTACAGGCCACTCTGGTAATGAACTAGTGGACAACATAATTGTGAACATCCATTCTGACACTTAATGGTATTAGCAATTTTTTTTTCTATTTTTGAAGTTTGTGTTAGCTGAACCAACATCGCAAAAAATACTAAAATTAATACACTGCAGCTGCTTGACAAATAACTAACATCTGGTCAGTCACAAAATATCTGCTTCTACATATGATTATGACTACAGTTGGCCAAGATTTACCAACCTAACAGCTTGTCTGACGCCTCCACCTTGGGCTGTCCAACAAAGCAACCATTTTCACAAAACCTTGTACAGCATAATTGAAAAAAATCAGTTTTGTATGATGGACAAGGTATTTAAAAATTGAATGCTCTTACATAAAATCTAGAGAGTTTGCTTCAGTCAAATATTCGAGTGACGGCTGGTTCCATTATGTCTATTATAATTTGTACCTCAACTAATGAATTAATGATCACCGTTTGTAGGAACATCAAATTGCCCGATGTTAAAGCTCAGTATATCGGCGAAAAGGCTATAGGCTGTTTCATAGTTGATAAACAATAGCAAGTGGTTTATCATGTCAAATGCATTTTCCGACGTTGGACAGTTTTAATATTTTTTACCATGTCACAATCGCAGAGATTTTCAGGTGTACATTAAATAGTTAGTTTTGCATTGCCCGAACATTGCTTTGAAGCAACCAGCGTTGTCATTAGGAGTCTTTGCTCGTCTCTAGAGTCCAATTTTTTATACTCCTTGGAAAAGTGGGTTTGAAAAACATATATGGAAATATCTGATCATGAACATGTTCCTGCTTTCACTGGTAGGTGCAATTGTGATTATCAGCACCGTATAACCCTACGCCTATACAAGCTAACAGAGAGACCAAGATGGCCAATAGCGGAAATGCATAAAAATAGAAAGACAAGTTAGGTCCCACGGTCTGTATTGCCAGTACTGGGTCCACACAACAGGTGATCCTGTTGTTGGTCGCTTGTTATTCTGACATCATAGTTTATGTGTAGTATTTCAATCATCAAATCAGATATAAAACTTTAAAGGCTTTAGTTAGTCCCGTATTTTGTAATTGAAACATTTGATGTACCTGTTGCTAAATCACCCTGTGTATATGCATCTTGGTTATCCATTGCACTGAAGCGTTACCTCTTCATGTATATTCATCTATGAGTGAAGAAAACATTCTGCATTATACAAATATGAAGTTAAGTCGTAAGGCCAGGAGAAGCTTCATAAATTATTGATAAATGAAAAATCCTTGTTCTTTAGTTCAAGCTACCTTCATTTACGCCCAAAGAGCTTATCACTGCCATAGGTCTCTACTCATTACCGGTAAACATATAATGGCTAAACTATTCAAATTCCCTACGTAGAGACCCTCATTCAAATACCAGCAAGCCTACTCTAAGCAGAAATAGCCTTAGTCAACAGCTCTCGCTGGGAAACTTTCAACTCGTTGTGCGCAAAGTGTCCCGAGTAAAGCTGGTGACTCAAACTAAAATTAACGCTTTAAAGGTTTATACAGCTCTGCCAGATCTTATGGAATTCTGCATGGCTAATTACCGCATCTTCTATGTATATTCGAAGGACTGAAATGCATCCACTAGAATTCAATATCTGCTCAAAGCACTGAGGTATGATGACTGGGTCCATATGTTTAGAACTCCTTCCATAGAAAACACAATATTTTAAAATTACATATCCATTGTAAAGCAAAAATTCCCTTAATTTGGAGTTGAAAAATCAACAGATACGAATATATTTTATTTCCTCTGTTGCAATGTTTGCTTCCAGGAATGTCACAGATCAAATGATAATAAATGTAGTATAAAATATGAATTCTGCATTCTAAAGAAAACAAAAGTACACATGTGCACGAATTGCATCATTGCCTTGTGTCTGAAAGCTAGAAGAAAAGCAATGTGAAATATTTTGCATTTTGCATATTATTTTGTTCAATTGTCATCACAAATTAAAGTGTGGCAACCACGCTAAGTATAAGTTGTTTGCTCTCTAGAAATGAAATACTGCAGACGGAAATCGTGCAATTTAAAACACAAAACAGCAATGAATCATCACCACTTGAACAAGAGTACTAAATATTCGCCAGAGGTATATAACAAAAACAACATTTCGTATAACAAGCTGTAAAACAAATCAGGGTTTGGTACCCTCCAAGAATGCTTAATGTAATTTCCAAACAATTAGCTAAATACAGTCAACCTCTCAAGGTTATAATAGCTGCCAATGGGCAATGCCAAGCGAACATACAAAACCGTGTGAAAGCCTATAAATAAATCCCTACACAATGCATTAAATTTGTATAAGAGAATATTTAAGCCAATAAGTTAGATACTCTTTTGTGAAGGTTTACACATAGGTATCAGCATTTAAAATTAAAAAACAGCCTACTACTTTGTGACTTGGACAGGTAACGACTGACAAGATTTCAATCTCGTGGAATATTAAAACGATGCAGTTTTGTAATGTTCAGAACGCAAGTATTTTGAAACTATTTCTGCAACGCAACGGCAGGTGGATTAATGTTGCAAAAGATAGCATATAGGCGTTGCAAACCATTTTAAGATTTACAGAGGAGTCATAAATTTGAGATAAATGTTGCTGCCCTATGTTAATTTTCCGAGGGTGCTATAAGGAAAGCAAAAGATGCAAACTTATGACTGTAGGAGCCAAAGCTGCGACTGGGAGATTTAATTTGGCATCAGGGCCCCCAAAGGGGCCCATTCGTTTATATGGTTGATCCTACTACCAAAACGCACGACCTGTGAACATATATAAGTGATTCTGGGTATGAAGTGCTAGCATTGAAGTGCATTTCGGATCCCAGAGCCAAATTTACGTCATTCAAGAAACAGTACCTGTCTCCCAATTTGGCGACTTCTTTTGTGATATTTTATGGCCACCAAGGGCTGAAGTATCAAAGTATATCCCTCAAAGAACAACAATCCTTGGAACCTCTTTTCTAAACAATGCAATTTATGTTTTTCCACTGTTATTTATTTCTATTGCAATGACTTGTACACACAACTGACACGGGCATGGTGTTCTTTATTCAAATATTAGAATAAACTGTCTAATGTCAACAACATAGAATTTGGTGCAGGTAAACTGGTTGTTAAATTAACAGTTCCCTGTATTTGAGAAACATCTACCTAACACGAATGTACATGGTATTCTGGGATAATCCCGAAGATCATGAGCTTCGGCAAAGTAGACCATAATGGAAGATGCGCTGTATTTCGGAACAGATCTCTTGAATTTAAGGTTTTGTCGCTCTTACTTACATCAAAACGTGCATGTGTCATTACTACGGACATTAATAATTATTTAGTACTTATTGTCAATGTCTGTACACTCTGTGATACAAATACTTCAGTCAACTCTACTTAATATGAAAATATTCTAAGTGAACTGTCCAGAAAATCCCATCACTTATATAGATAGGATGATAGTTAGTGGAGACTTTAACATGGAATCTAGTTGCCATACCTCTATGAGTACCGAACTGTTAAGCTTGTTCCTTGAGAATGTAAGTTTACGTTCTTCATTGTCGCGGAGTTCAAGTGTAGTCCTTACACACTTGAAAATAAATGTAATTGGAATAGGTCAACAATTGATCACTTTATGGTTCCAGGAAATTCACACGATAACGTATCTAAGTATTCCAGCATGAATGAAGGTATAAATTTGTTAGACTGTTTGCCGTTCTCTGAAAATTACCAATTCCGGCGATACACAGCAATTGTACGGCAGAAAAGAAGCAGCCCAAACCTTGCTTGCATGCTGCCTTGGTAAAAAACATTCAACACCAAAACTTTCCCCTGAGAATCATTTGAATCTAATTGAAATTCCTTCGGATGCCATGTGGTGTAAGGGAATCTTTTATCAAAAGCATGAGTTAGATATATAGTTATATCATTACATAATAAATTATTGTCTCGAGGCAGGCTACAATAGTATTTCATAATCAGATACAAATCCCACAAAGTAAGTTCTTGGCTGGAATGACTATGTTGAGCCATATAAAAGGGACACCCTGTTTTGGCATTAACTGTGCATATGCACTAACTCCTCCAAAAGAACAGGGCTCACAGAACCTTTATGAACAGAACAATAGGAAAAATCCCGTAATGCACTGCATTTTGCAAAAATATAGCACGGACATATGGGACGTCAACAAATTAGCAGAAGTACTATCTGTTAACAAACCAAGGGACTTTTGGAACATGGTAAAAAATCAGAAATATGTTTCATAAGAAATATGTAGCTGTAGATGAGAAGTCGCGTCCATTTGAAATAGCCAATCCTTTTTGTTGATAAGTACATGTCTCTTGAAAATTTAGTGCTATTTGACCATAAGGGAAAGGCGGTCTCAAAGTCTAAAACTGTAGGGCTGGGAGGGGGGAGGAGGTACATTCGATCACAGTGTTGTGAAGGGAATAAATGTTTTAATATTCATGACATTACAGCTGCAGCAGTAAAAGATGCCATACAAGTTCTTACACTGGGAAACATGATGGCGAGTTAGGACATTACATTGGCCGTATTGTTCAGGGGACAAAATTGTTCATGTTTCTATAATGTTTGCAATTCTTTGTCATAATTATGCATAGATATTCACCGGAGGCTGTGTTAAATATTGTTGTGCATCCTGTTCCAAAAATCAATATAAATTTTACTAATGATTCGGAAAATCACAGAGGTATATAGCTCTGAGTAGTAATAGGGTAAGCATCTCGACTGGGTTATTTTAACAGCCTTCACGCTTTCAGTTCCTCCAAATTACAATTTGTCTTTCAGGCTAATAGTTCTATAACCCAGGGCAGAGTTGTTCTCTGAGAATGTATTAGTTTTTATAAAAGAAATGACACTGATGTACATGTCGTTCTGTGGAATACTACCAAGGTGCTCGACCGAGATGAGTATGTTAACTTATTCACACTCTTGTTAAAGAAAGGTATATGTCCTGTCAACGCTAGATTATTGTTAAACATGTATCAGAATTAAACGTATATGTTGTATTGGGAGGAACTAATTATAGCGCTTTAAGAGACAAGGCGTCGGATGTCACACGGGTAAAGTTTTCATGGCTGCCCTCGGTTTTGCCGATGAGAGAGTGGTCTTGTCCCCAAGCTATCTCCAATATAAAAAATGTGCCATACTTGTTCCGTTTTGCCCTTACGAAACAATGTCTCTGCATTTCATTACTCTTTGATGAGAACCCGATTAATCAGGTAAATCAATTTTATCATTTAGGTAAAGTTATTGGCCCCAATTCAAGTTCCAGCAGGGTCAAAAATTATACCGTTCAAAAAAGAAGTAATGTTCAGAAAGGATGATAAGAATGATATGAACAATGGCACTTTGCAGCTGAACCCACGTTACGACATTGGAACCTGTCACAATGGAGAGTCAAGTTATGTACTCCCAGACAAGGTAACACAAGTTGGTCAAGAACTTGGAATAGGTAAGAATCTGGTTAGATAACCCAGCTAAAAATACCGAGCTATTTGGTGAACATTAGGAGAATGCTGTTCAATTTGGAGTAATTTCAATGCATGTCCATACAATCTGCACCAGCAGAAAAAAACAGCTGGTCAGGTTTCAAGCAGTAACTTTAATATTCCATATGCTCTATCAAAATTACATGTACCAAGCTATGTGCTGCTGTGTTCTTTTAACAGACGTTAAGAAAGTCAGCTCTGAGCTCTGGTACATGATACACCTATGATAAAAGACCTCTGGTAAAAGAGGCATGTAGGAGACCTTAAAAGTCGTAAAGCACAACAAGTTATCAAAGCAGGAAGTATAACACTGGTAATCACATTAATGCTACCTGTATCCATATGGGATTTACTTCTCTGTGAAGATTGGCATGGCAATTATGCCATAGACTCCAGTATGTTCACTAACGTTTTTATCAAGCAAAAGGAAAATACTCCATTGGTCCATCCTGAAAACTGAACTCGCATGTTTTGTGTTTGTTGTGTCTAACATGTTTGTCCAATTTTATATGGCAAAGTACACAAGGTCGAAGTCACCTTTTTGGCCAATTATGCAATTGGGCGGCATATGTTACAGAACAGAAGCATTGACTTGCTTGTTGATCACTGTAATTTTTAACGCCGAATTTTTGCCTGGCAATTCATTTTCTGCTGAATGTCTCATCTATGCAAGGACCATGATTACGGTCCTCTTACATGATGAATGCTCGCGGTGCTTTCTTTTTTTATTTTATTTTTTTTTTTTTTTTTTTTTTTTTTTTTCTTGTCTAATTTTCTCTCCTCTGAAGGCACAGTCAATTACGTTATAAGGTGGTGTTACGTTCTAAGAGCACCCTCATAATTGAATTCTGGGTTAGGTTAATCTACACATCACAACACTCTTGCGTCTGATGAGGAGCAAGACAATTGTGTTAATTGTAAAGTAAAAGTTACTAATAAAACTGTTACATTTCAGCAGTGTTATGTATGCTATGGGGTTATTCGATTGCTCTAAAGACAACACTATCATATTAGAATGGGATTCAGGTTGTTACTACTGTCCTGGGCCATGTTCCTCTGAACACCTTCAACATCGGATGTCAGCTATGGTCACAGAGGTCCTGGTCCGAACCAAACGAATACATATTACCCAATCCCAGTTAACGATAGCCCAGTTGACAATTGCATGTATTGTAGCCTCGCTTCGACACTAATGCTATGAGTGGTCACCTTGGGGCTATTTAGTACAATAGAGACATTTTGAAAGCAACATGACAGCGACATTTGCAAGTTCTTGTACCTTTTTAAATCTCAATTAATTGCAACTTAGCTCATGTTGCAAAATAATATTAACATATTTTTGCTTGTGCGAAGCATCTCTATATGCAAATTTGTTTTCTAGTATAATGTATGTAAACTTGTCTATAATGGGAGCAGGCATGCACTCCTCACTTGATCATAAATACAACAATAGACCCAATTGTAAATGTTAGTAACACATTGGAATATTCAAAACTGCCAAGCATGATTTTGGAATTGCTTAAACTGTAGCATCAAACAACCAATTTTTATTCTAAAAGAGATGTTCCCCGGAGCATTCTGCTTCTCATATGCATGTTTATGTTCTAGAGGGGATATTTTCTTCCTGATGTGAATAAAATATAATTATACGCCAAAGTGGTCTTCAACGTTGAAATGATCAGTTATCCATGAGTATTTCCATTTCACTTTGAAATAAGATAGATATGACTTGACACGTATAACATTTTATAACATAAAATGTGCCAGGGCCAACTAAAATGCAGCATGTGTTTGATACCATCACATACTTAAAAGGTGAAGCCAAAATATGATGTAACTGTAAACTACAAAGTGACGCTCTCAAGTAGAAGCCTAATGTATTATTGGAGACATTACTTGCCTAGTTCACTTACCAATTGCACATATTGTAATGAAATCCAAACTATTTTTTAATGTGATAGCACTGACATACAGTTTTGTTCAAAAAGAAATCTGAAAAGTTTATATCAATGATGTTTTAGATGTACAGTAAAATATCGGTATAGTACGTATTTTTTGCAGGAAAAATGCGACAAACATAATTTTCCCTAAAGGATCATCGTGAGCATTTTATTGAAACAACACATATTACTATCGTTAAAAAGTGACAGTGTCATTTGTTTCTTAAGAAGCATTTTTGTTGGAAGCATGCCTGGTACACAGTAGTTTGCAGAGAATTAGGTTAGTAGTTCGGTAAATCAGTATTATAACTGCATGTAAAATACAAAGAATTGAAAAAAAACACGAACAAGACAAAAGTTGTATTTTTCTTATTTTGTCCTGTGCCAAATGGCTCATCTTTGTATGGGTCTCCTTTTATACTTTTATGGCATATTCGTTACCACGTACTACAATTTCTAATCATCTCTATGATCAAATAGGCCTACGCAATGAAATGAATTCATACTATCAAAACTTTGACTGTCTTGTTTAGGAATGTTCCACGGACCATTGACTCCTGCATACTAATTAGCTCTCCCTGTGAACCATAAACCTGTCAATTTAAATATTCTGGCCATCAAATTACCTATTTCATCTCAGCATTGAATTGGTAAGCTCAATAAAGTGAACAAAGTATGCAATGACACCAAGTTGCCTGCTTCCACTTCTTCCATGTTCATCATGCTATATTCCTTTCTCTGCACACCACTCTACCTAGTTTATACAGGATGGTTTTTGTTCCCGTCACTGTATAGCTATGAGTTACAATCAGTTAGACATATTGCCATATATTATGCAATGCCTGAAAATGCAATTCAACTTCTCTCTTATGGTATCGCCCCTTTCTGCCATTGCCTGTGAGAGAGTGAAGAAAGCTTGTTTCCTAATTTGCTAAGCACGGTCATTTGGATAGAATATCATGCTAAGATACAATTTGTCGATTGGTTTCCGAATCCGAATTTATAATTAAAACTTGTACCTCGGTTTTAAGACGTTTTCTAAAGGAACCTGAATTTAAGTACAATCTATCCCTTATGAAAGACCATTTTTGTGTCTACAGTCCTAGCAGGTTGTTATCAAATGGACAATGGTTTTCATTCAAGTGGGCATTTGACCATGGAATTAGACTACGGCAACTCATGTGTACTGCTAATGTAGCCCTTAGAAAGAATCCCAACGTGCCTAACATAAAAGTCATAATTTAACAATTTCTGAAGTTATTAAATGAATCCTAAAATTTACTTATGCGGCTATTTCGCTTTTAAACTCTAATAAAGGTCACTGATATCTACCTCCAACTTGGTCCTTTAAGAGCACCTACATAATGTGCAATACCAAAATCACAAGTTGTGGAGTTAGTACATTGAAACGAAAATCTTTAAAGTAGTCCTGTGAATAAAAAAAAAAAAAACAGGACATTGTCACACACATGGTTCCACACTAATATCTTTAATAATACATAATAATTAGCATACCTTAATTCCAAGTAATACTAACATCATTGCATTTACCCTGTGACCATGGGTGTTATATTTGGACAGCTTATAGGAGCGATGTGAGTACTGAGGGATTGGTAAATGTCTTTCTGTAACACTCCAAAGCTTCTAGGGAAGTACTTCCAGTGAAGGAGGCGTTTAATGTCTCTTCTTTCAAAGGAATAAGAGTCATAGTCACTAGACTTGATTCCTTCGCTTTTGGCACATCATTCTTTTTTTCCGTATTTGTTCCGTATATTCATTTATTAGTAAAATTGTGCAAAGCCAGATGCCAACAAGGGTGTACTTCCGGGGGTCGTATTTGTGTCAAATTGCCAAAGTTTGTATATATGTTCAGTTGTATTTCCCCTTTCCAACGCCTTGAACTAAAAAACAAATGCTGTGCGGCACAGTTAAAGTGTAAGTCTCGTTAGGCAGGCTGGCATTGAAAAAGGATAGATATATTCGTATCAATTTGCATACTTATATTCCATGGGTACTTGGATGGAAACCAAAGTGACCCTTCCTAAAGATTTGATGAAAAATAAGTAGGCACAGCCATAATTAACTAATTTTGGCCACCTGATCTGTTGCATTGCTGGTGTATATTGCTGGTGTATATGTATATATATATATATATATATATATATATATATATATATATATATATATATATATATATATATATATATATATATATATATATATACAAATATATATACATATATATACAAATATATATATATACATATATATATATACACATATATATACACACATATATATATGTGTGTGTCTGTGTCTGTGTTTGTGTGTGTGTGTGTTGTGTGTGCTACGTCCTAGAATTTTGTTTAAACTTGTTGACAGAAAATTGTCACTACTTTTAAACTTGCTTAAAGTACGAATATCACACCTGTGGGCTGAAATACAAAATCAGAATGTGCTACCATCTTTTACGACTTCTATTGAAATTATCGCGCTAATGTTTTTTTTTATAATGATTGACATACTGTTGATCTAAGTCTGAAATAAGAAAATGCAGTCCATGAACATGTGTTAGTAGACTGTAAGTCATATCATAATAATTTAGTGTGACTCTTAAGTAAAAGCAAAGTATTCCTATTCGGGGGGTTGTTTTTTTTCTGTCTCTCTATTAAGAAACTATAACGTCGCAAACAATTGGTTTCAGATTTTGTACTACCGTCTGAACAAAATAAAACAGTTTCAATGCTGATACAGACTCAAATATTAGGACAAAATCAGAGAGAAAGAAGGCAAACGGTACAGTCAATTACACAAAGATATTCTGCATTTAAAATAACCACGGTACCAGTGGCATCAACATTGAAGATAACGAAACACATAATCAACGGTATGATTGCGATGAAAAGTAGGATCAACTCTCATTACATATTCCACTTTCCTTCGTTGAAATTGTGGCATGTGAAGCCCAATTATACTCTTGCGAAGATTCTCCTTGCCGAAACAGCAAACGATACAGTTCAGCATTGTATATATCTACCTGGAATTAAGCAACAAGTTCCTGGTGTCAATACAGTCTCAAGGAAAGTCGTGTGTAAACTTTATTCACGCGCACATGTTCCCCAAATGCACAGATCTGCAAAACGTCAAAGATTTAGCATCTCTCCAAATATAACTATTATGTTTTCAATAACAGTATCTCTGTGGATTGTTGTAACTCTGCTGGGAATTATAGGTAAGTAACCTTGCTTAACGTATGCATCAGGCTGCTTGTCTTTGTTTGAAAGCATGTTCTTTTTCTATTATTTTTTTCAAAGCTACACTTTTTTTATGGCTCAAAACTGCCAAGAGATTACATTTTGTTCTAAATATCAAATAGATATTGGTACACATACTACAGTTAAGGTGCCTAGATGTGCATTACAAATAAACCTGTTTTCTCTTTGGAGAAACCAGGGAGTACTTATATGTTGACCAAAATGCCCATGAGCAAAATATTGTCTGCTTCCTCTTGTAGTTCAAGTGGGTGCAGAAAAGCACTTTCCGGATACTGTTATCACCCTCGGCTATAATCTTAAACTCTAAACTGCTATTTCTCCAGGGTGGTTCTCTGTCGCCCTTCCTGTCTTGAATTTACATTGACAAGCTGTTATCAAGCCTTTAAAAAAATCTGGATTTTGTTGTTATATTGGTGACACATATATTTTGGTGCTTTGGCATTTGCAGACGATTAGGTATTGTTATAAGGCCATGTCGGACAATTTGTCAATTTTGGAAATTTGATTGGGCCTAGTACTGATGCAAATTGTTTGGATAAATGTATAAACAAATTTTACCCAGAAATCAATGTTCTGATGGGACAATTTGGTCATGCCTTGTCAGTGTAGATTATTTCGGATTAACGTCACGTCGTTTTACGGAAGTTAGTTAATGGAACTCGCTCCAAAAGGAATTGGAATAGGTTTCTGTGGCAAAGAGAAAGGCTGTTAGGTTTATTTGGAAATTACCAGCAAATATCTACTGTTTTTTTAGTTAAACTCATTTGTGCAGATACCTCCATCGATTAATAAATCTATACTAGGTTTATGAAAGTCTTGAACTCCTTAGTATCGAATGATAACAAAGTGTTGAGAATTTGTGTCAAATTTAGCAATAGATGGGAGTCAATTTGCAGCAGGAAAGTCAGATAAATGCTTCCGTCATAAGTACAAGTGAGGTACAGATTTCTTAAAAAGCGAACGTTCTGTTATAACTTGAATTATAATTTCCCAGAGCGATGATGAATCAGCAATTGTCAGGGCCAATTTGATAAGAGAATTGTGAGATTTGTGATAAAAATACCATTCACTATTTAGTGAAAATGAAGTAACATATTTGATTTTCCATCATTTCACAGAGTCAATAATGACGCTGTTATTCATGCCTACATGTAAAGTTTTTGTATATCAAATGGTGGACTATGAACTTGTTTGTATGAATTATTTGGACTTTCTTTGACTGAATGTGTGCTTAAATATTATATTTTCATTGCATTCTCTTAACTTTAACACGAATGACTTTCATTCTTTTCTGACTTGCCCTATAATCAAGCTGTTAATATAAAAAGATTATTGGAAAGTTTGGCTACAATAATTAACAGTTTTTAGACTTGTCTGTTTTGCTATTCAACTTTATCTTTTGGCATCATTCTGTTTTAATGTTCCCCTTTCAGACATTTTAGGCTAGGTTGTTTTCTGTTATGTCAAACTCCCAGGGGCTATAGGAAGCAAGCAGCTACTGACGACAGTTACCAGCTTGCCTAATTGTACTTAAAATCCTGTTAAGAAAAATTGTTTTGATAACATGTTTTTGACATAAATGCTAATGACTTTCATTCTTTTCTCAGATGCCTAAATGTACATTTACTCAAAATTGACAGCTTTTTCTCAAATGTCACAAACGTGACACATTACGTTGATACATTGACTCAGGGTTGACAGTTAAATAGAGCTGAATTGTGTGAGGGGTAGGTGTCATCATAGAGTTTGTTTTACATTTCTGGTGCAGGATGTCCATTGTTGCAGCCCTTGTTAGGATTTCCCTTGGTTTGTACAGTTGGTCTAGCTGCAACTGTTTATTTTACTATCACTGGGACTGAATATAAGGCCCCAGCTGCTTCCACTTTAGTTATACACTGGCGAAGGATTTAACAATGATAAGCTGTCCAGCTAGAAAGGGTACATATTGGTTCAGGGGTAAGTCAAAATGTTCTAATCGGAACCTGTACTATACAAATTTAATAACTATTGTTTGCTGGACATGTATTTTTCTTTCATAGTGAAGGTCTGCTTTTATAAGCAAAACTTCACGTACTTAGCTAATTCATCATTTGCCACGTTTATATTTATCCTTTATTATGTGGGCTGTCTTTGCTGAATATTTAGCTTAAAAAAGGAGCCGCTAGTCAGAGAGACATGTACGGGTAAAAGGCTCCGAAACATGTCGAGTATTACCGGCTGAAGACCCTTTAATTTATTTAGGCTGATACAGCCTATTTCAAAACTTAACAAAGGAACGTGTGCAATATGGACAATAGTAATTCCATATGTATATAGGTTAGACAGGGACAGGTTAGCTTATGGAGAGTAAAGAGTTCGCACTGCGGAATAGGATATTGACTACCAGGAAGTGGTTCTGGGCAAAAAACACAAATAGAAAATGTATATATGTATATGTGTATATATATATATATATATATATATATATATATATATATATATATATATATATATATATACATATATATATATGTATATATATACATATATATATATTTATATATATATATATATATATATATATATATATATATATATATATATATATATATATATATATATATATATATACACTGGAAGTATTTTATGTATGAAATTCATGTATGATCGTCTGCCTATTGAATAAATAGGTCAGGAAGCCTAGAGAAAACACCTTAAAAAGTAATGTCTATTTTACTGTGCTATCCCACAGTGTAAGCGTAACCCGTTAAGACGACAATATCTCATGTTACACCCGCTGGATAAAGGGAAAAGCTGGTAAGACCATTGCAGATAAAATTAAATGTTTCTGTGACCAGGAGTAGGGCCTTTACCAATGAGAGCATTTTCACCTAATGTAAATCCGTAAGCTTCTGGCTATATGTAAAAAACAGGAAGGCCTTACCTTGGGAACACAAACCAGATCCGGTACCACATCTTAAAGGCATTAACATAAGCGCATAAAGTTTTAAATCTGCAAAACTGATTATCTGGCTGTGTCAGCCAAAAATAGCTGTAAATGTAATATACATACATTAATTTTCCTTGCTATTTCGTCTTTTTTATATGAAAATGCACTCCATTTTGCAATCATTATTGTCATTTGCAAAATGTCCATATGAAGGTCTTTGCCTGGTGAAATTTTACGAAAGGATGATGTTTGTCGCTTTCTCAATACAATACCTATATACGTTGACATTGTACATAAACACTGCATGAACGTATCGTTATATTCAGGGAAGTGAGCTGAAAACCATTATGTGTAGAGTAAAGCATGCACGGGAAGGTATCGAATTACAGAGGACCCAATTTTCAACATTTACTTCCTTTTTCAGGTCGTTTCCACACCATTTACAATCTAGTCACGTAATATTTGACTTTTCCAAATACATGGATGTTATAATTTTTGAAATAAGTTTGTAAAGAATATTGTTGGATTGACATTTATGAATAAATGTAATGTTTCCTCTGAAGTATCTATTGGTAGCCCTCTAAACAGAATAAGTTCCATTACTAGAAATACAATTAAGTGGTCAAACTGAAAAGTATATTTGCTATGTATTCCCATTCTCCTACAATTTACTCCTGTGCCCCCCCCCCCCCCTCGCCCAACATACACACACACACTCACCGCCCAAAAAGTCAGAACAAGAAGCAAATACAGATTGAGGGCAATAGAATCTGCCAACTTCTCATGTACTCAATTATCTGTATATCAAAGGTCTCTGTGTGGAGCCGCATAAGGAAAGGCAACCTGCTAGCATTTTGCAAAGCATTAGTTCAGTATATGAGAATGATTTGATTATCTCAATTCCTTTCTCTTGTGGCTTTGGCAGCTGACGCCGTCACTGCAATTATCCATTTACCTGTTTTCTAAAAGGGACTGATAAAACCATGTGCCTTCTTCCAGCATTGGATGAGCCTATGCAAGAGTCACCGACAGCATTTAAGGTGTTTTCTGTGCTCCGAGGGTATTGTGTCACTCAAGTAACACTATTAAATAAGGAATTATAACTTCCACACTCAAAGTATCTCTGTGTAATTTTGCCTTAGATGTCCTTCTTGCACATGTCTAAACATAAAAGAACAATAGTTTACTTTAAATATCTTTTCAAACACGGTAGTTAATACGGAGGTTTACGTATTACAATATTCCCAAGAGGCTGATTTTTATCACCAACACACATTACCGTGTACACCTGTCTCTATACTTATACAGGAGACGAAACAAACTATGAAAAATGACGTCAGCAGTGCAGGTCCTACGGGGTACGATCTGGTGGATATAAATTTGTAGATAAATGTTCAGTAGCTAAGTGAACTAACGATTCGCCTATGGGGTGGTTCAACATTTTCATCATTTTATTAACACTTGCAGTACGCAAGGGGGAGAGGTTAAATGGGTCTGTACACTTTCACAGAATTTGGAAAATGATGGTTCATTTTTGGCCTACTTAGTCCAATTTTGCTATGATGTTTTGGGAAAATATTCATTTTGAAAGTACTAATTTGGGGGGAGGGGGTAATGAAATTTAGTACCCTTAGTACTAATTAAAAAATACTGATAATGGAGAACCATCACTCACAAAGTAAAGACAGCTCTTTTGTTTTTAAGGTCTATATTTGTGCAATTTTGAAATATCTCACATATGAGCAAACATTATTGATCAAGTAAGGGTCATCAGATAGTCAGTTATTTCTGCTTTATCAGGCAGCGTGGAATACACATTCTGTCAGGAGCTGGTGCTATCGGTACTGTTGAGTAGTGGTGTTCTGGGATACACGTTTTGGGTTTCAGTTATAAAACGTATCCTAAACGTCAGTAAATCCTACATCAACTTGACATCTGTTGCATATTAACTTGCAATTTATAATAAATCTTACATATCAATCAGGTCATCTGGAATTTAGTTTAATTTTCAGTACATGGGGACAATTATCACTATCACAAAGTAAACAACACCACCGGTTGTTGTGGTCGTCCAATTGAAGCTGTGACAAGTGACAGACCCCTTTCAACTCCAAAATGAAAACATAAGGGCAGTGTAACATCTCCATACGGCAGCACAATTCCTCAAGGGGATGAATTCACAACGGAATGTGATGTAAACATTATGTCAAAAGTCTTCGCTGGCGTCTGGGCACAAAAAATACCGAAGTTAAAACGAAGTTGACGAAGTTAAAAGATACAAAAGCATATTTCGAAGGTAACTCAACTTGATTACTACAATTGGGAAGAAGGGCAAAGCCCTATGTTTATCCCTCTTGCAAGGAGATAAAGACAGGAAGAATATTACAAGACAAATTTCAGTGAGTCGCCGCCAGTCGAGTCCCGAGAGTGAAGGACTCGACGAGCGACGACGTGTATAAAACATGGAAAAGAAAGACACAACTTGTACCAGCACAGATACAGGGGCGCATAGCCGACAAAATGCCTATGACATATATGAAATACATGTAAGACCTATCATGTCACTGCTCCAGTTTGAACCCATTTGCTTTTATCAATAAATTCTTGTACATGTACTGCCAAAAAAATCGTAAGATTGTCTTCAAGACTACAAAGATTGCTACCAAACAAAATTGTGTTTATATTGAAAGGTGCCAAAGAGCTAATGGAAGTCTGGAAAATATCTCGAGCAGTAGCATATCGAGGACAACTCAGAAAATAATACAAAATACTTTCAGAAGCTGCCCCACATGAGCAAACAGGAAACTGCTTTACACCTATTTTACACCTATTTTAAAAAGATGTTCATTCAATTTGTCTGCCACCCATATGCAAACACGAATGCAAAATGGATACATATCTCTTACCTACGTGAAATACCTCTAGTTATTTAACGCGACATAATGTAGGAGCAGACATTTTTCTCTTAAACACCAAAAGCGTAGGTAAATTTAGAGTTTCTACAGCAGAAGATAGCATAGAGTGACAGCGGACGTAAAAAAAGAATTTACTGAAAAAGGTTGTTCTGGTCTGAAAGGAAGATAAGTCAGCACCACGGCATTTATCAGAACTTGCCTTAGTGTTAGGACGAAGGTTGTTCTCGGGAGTTGGGACGTTAGGAAGAGCAGCAAATAAATAGCTTGGGGTTAATTTATGAACAATTTTGTACATCATAATTCGTTGAGACCTTTCTCTCCGTGTAGGCAATGTCTCCCACCCAGGCTGTTCGTACAATTTCTCACAAGTGGTAGTTTTCATTGCACTCATTACAATGCGAGCCGCAGCCAATTGTAAATCTTTTAAGGTTTCTTATCAGCCGTGCACAGCCATCCCAAACCATAGCGCCATATTCTAAAATTGGTCTAATAAATGACATATAAATGACTTCTTAAGTCTCCCGGTCAAGACCACACTGCAAAGTTTTCATAATGTTGAGCTGCTTGGAAGGTTTAGTCACAATGTCCTTCGTGTGAGATCTCCATTTCTCACTTCTTTTTCTTGATCAATAGCTACACATAATTCATGATATAGTGATAATAACTGGTTGATGGTCGAGTCACTAGAAATAAATCCAGACTGATTGACTGAAATAACCAAATTGTCTCGAAAAAAGTTTAATACTTTATTACAGAAGTTATCACCATCTTTGTTTGGCTCAAAGGTGTAACATTAGCTTCTTTCTAAAATGATCGAAATTGCTTTTGATTTTACGACATATTAAACAATTTTGCAAGTGATTTGTAAAGTTCAGGGGCGTTTTCTTTGAGAGGTCTGGCACTAACTAAATCAAAACCAGTGGCTTTAGATGTATCAAGGCTATTGAGTTTATCCAACACTTCATTTTCACAAATGTATAAATTTCGAATGGTATTTATGGGGTGGTCGGGAGGAATAGAATCTCGGACTGTTGTTGTATCAATATTATTTTGTCTCAAGAAGACGGCGTTAAATTACTCTGCCTTGGATGAATTATCAGTAATATGTTTCCCTTTAAATAACAAAGGTGGCATAGTTTGACGGTTTTTTCTGTTCAAAAAATATTTTACGGTCCTCCACCGAACTTTATTTTTCTTCTTTGGATTTTAGGGAGCTGCTCAATTTGCTATTATGTTGCTCGTCAGCTAGGCGAAGATGCTCACGACATAGATTACACAGGACAGGTTAGCTTCTAGAGTGTAAAGAGTTCGGACTGCAGAATAGGGTATTGACTACATGGAAGTGGTTCTGGGCAAAAAGACACAAATACAATCGGTTATAAGAGCCCATAATTCCTTTCAGTGGGGACCATTATGGCATTCTTTAGCTTTCGAATGCTGGCATAACTTTGCACTTCTCACAGGTTAAGGAAGAAGCATACCAAGGTAAATCGTCAGGACGAATGGCGACTTCTTTGTTGGGTATGCAGACTTTACCGGCTTCTAAAAAGCCTTCAGTCCACGAGAGACAACAAATATTTACATCATCAGAAAGAAAAAAGTTATCCCAATTTAGCCGACTTAAGTAGTCAGTAAAATGGGCAAAATTTGCTTTTTCACATTCGCAGATTAAGCGTTGATTAAGCAGGTTTATTTTTCCGTCGAAATAAATATTTGTAGACACCACGCAGTGATCGCAATTGGCGATCGATGACAAAATGCGAGGTTCAGAAATAAAGTTTGGGATATTAGAGGTAATTTGGTCGAGACACCATGAAGTATAATTGGCTATACGCGTAGGTTCTTCGTTATGGGGGACAAGAAAGTTTGTAGTACAAAAAGCCTGGTGCTGTCGTAAAATCAGCATTTAGATCACCAGTAATTATAATATTATTTATACTTACAGCCTTTGCATGCTCAAACTTTGATTGCAGATTGTCCCAAAGGGACACGGGGAATCAGGTGGTCTGTAGACGACCCCTGGTAAGAAAACATTGTCATGCAATTTGATTTCAGGCCACAAAAGTTGAATGCCGGGACTTTCCAAATCATGATGCCTGACTACCGAAAACCGTAGTGAAACACAAAGTCCCACCGCACCATCCATGCCGACGAGGCGATCCTTACTTAGTACTGTGTGGAACCCAGGCAATACAAGCTAGGCTGTTGTTGGATGAGCTCGGTGATAAACATGTTTCTGATAAAGCTATGATGTTATGCTGCAGGGCAATGTCAGCACGAATACATCTCTTTTTGTCCTGAGTCAAACTGCGCACATTGACGTGATAGAGACTTGTATCACGAAAGTTAGTTGCGAGCCAGGATTGAATTCTATATCCCCAGCTAGTAAGATCGAAAGTGGAGAAATTGTGAGTAAATAAGTATCCAGGGAAGAGTATTTCCTAGATATGATAGAACTATAAATATATATTGCAAGTAACACTTAGCGGTAATCGCGACAGTAAAGACTTCAAAGAAAGCCAGCGAGCCAAACATAAAGCATGAAATACGGTAGATAGATGACCATTGGTACTAAGTGTAAACAGTGTCTGTGTTTGGGGAAAGCTGTGCACCAAATATGCAAATATACAGGAACTGATTGCCCTGATAATTGAGACATAACCATTCTCTTCAGCGATCATGTGATAACGATAGATATAGAATTCATAATAGTGATATACTTGAGCCACATTGGGTTGAGACACACAAGGTATATTATCACAATATAAGCATACACTATCAACTTGTTATGAGCTAGCGTATACATTGCATGAGGGCCGGTATCAAAGCGAACGTAACATGCCATAGTATGATGGTACTTAATAACTACTAACATTAACGTTCCAATACATACATACGCATATCCTGCACCTACACACAAAAAATCATAAAATACCAACAATATGGAACCAGATAGAGCCATATAATAGAAATTAATATCGTCAGAAAGTATTGCACGATGATAATCGATATTGATACAATTTTTAATATAAGCCTAGGACGCAGTTAGAGATAACTGATACTTATAGATATTACGTATTCAAGAGATACCATATATATATATATATATATATATATATATATATATATATATATATATATATATATATATATATATATATCGATGTAAAAGTGTCTACTTTGGTTATGTTTAACGCAAATCTAAATGCCACCACATAATGCACCAAAGTTAGTGTAGATATACCATCTAGGCATTTGAGAAACAAACATGTACATATGTGAAGTATGACTTGAAGGAATCTAACACACTTGCATATGTATGCGTTGAATATATATTTGAGCCATAGTTTGGCGCAGATGATTATACTTGTAATATACGTGCCTAAAGTCAGCAAAGCATAACACATAAATGCTTCGTAAAAGTTAATATTGTATGTTTCTGTGTGAATATTAGCAATCATGCCACATAAGCAAAATATCATAAGGTACACATAACAACGAGGGATCAAATTGAAGCATATGAAATAAAATGACAAGACGGATTGCATATTAATAATCGCATGAATGAATCGCATAAGAACAACGGACTTTGTAAGTCATGCGTTCATTACCCTGAAGAGAACAATATATATAGTCACATGTATGATGTGATAGACAAGTTTCAGTATTTATGATGAATGTACACAAATCGGCAACAGAAAGACTAGTCAATGTAGCAACGACAAATCTAAGAGTCCCAACGCAAAGCAGTAAGTACATTGAACATATGGTGTATATGCGACTGGTGCCAAAGGTTGCAGGCTCGAGTCCCGCACGTTCCGAACATAAAATATATAACATGTAAACAAGAAATAAAAATAACCGGTGCAAAATATACACCTTTGAATGAATAACAAGTGAGAGCACGCCCCGCGGAACTCATCTTTTGACTCCATATAAGATGCATGTCTCTCCACAAATAGTGGCGATGAGATAAAGATAATGGTATGCACATTAAGAAGGACAAAGTGCTCCAACGGCAACTCACATATCTCAACATACAGGGAAGAGCCTTCAAAGAGGACCAATTCAAGGAAATTTGGCCACGGAAGACGAGCAGTCAGCTAGACACAGTGAATTCGTGTGAAGGAGCCTGTAAAAGGTTATAGTGAATCGCATTTCGCAGTCAAATAGCCTTAAATTCATATTATAATAAAGTAGACGATGTGAAAAGGAGGCTACTGTGATTAAATACTTGGTTTGCCGTGATATAAAATCTGATATATCACGATGACCCTTGTTTTTGTTGTCGTTACCACCCCATACGAGTCGCTTGATTTATATTTCACAATCATTTATAAAGTACATAGAAATGTAAGGCTGCTTAGTTCGTTTAATAAGACAATTACAACAAATGTTCACAAAATATCTTTCACGAGAAATCAATGTTTTAACTGTTTTTGGTTGCGCGATCCACAGGTAATTACCATGTTCGATAATAGATGGCGCAGTAATTCAAGTGCATGTGTACTCCCTATCTGCACTTGCCGCCAATGCTGTGACAACCAAATTAAGGAAACTTACAAAACCCTATGATTCCATTACTCCACAATTATTTTCCCAATGATCCTCACCTATGTAATGACAAGTCGATGCAAGTGCATTCATAGGCACAACTGGTGAATAATCCTCCAGATGTTCTGAACCAGTGTCAGTGAGTAGTACGTCTAGGCCTGGAATTTTAAGTGGGCCCACCCTACCTATGCCATAGCATCCAAGTACTCCGGCTCCACACCCAAAATGAACTGTGCTAAGTACTGTCATTATTGGTACAGACCTTGCACTTAAAAAAACATCTGTCCCATCAAAATAATCCAAACAGAACACGAACTTCAAAAATCGCCCAGCACACGGCGAATTTGCCAGGTTGCCATTGTCGTTCACTGTCAACCGTGATATATTGATTTGTCACATGACCTGATTCAGCCGATTACATTTGATGGACATTTTTATTCTAGGGGTGCCCTATGAGGATTTTCACGTTCCAAAAACTATATCTGCATGATACCCAAATGTAGGCCAAAGACACAATTATGATATTCTTCGGTCTCTGTTTTTTATGATCGATATTTTCAGCTTAGGCCTATTTGGAAGGTTGTAATTTACAGCGGTACAATCTTCACACTCAGGACCCCCCAAATATGGCGCCGCCTATCTCCAAAACAGTACAATTTGCAGTGGAGGGAGTACGCAAGCAAATGGGAACAGCAAAAACAAGCCTTCATTATGGGTGAAAATAGGCCAGTTAGTCACTTTTTTGCGTGAAATTTGGGAGAATTTCGACTTAAAACCATATTACAATAGTAATAAGGTATGGCGTGCCATTCATTCTTGTGAATCTAGCACTCATGAGGCGGTGTGACTCTGTCAGTTCGCTCGCATATCGGCTCGCAATCTCACTTCGATTTCCCCGCCCTCTCTGTGATATATTGGCAACAATCAATGCCACGCCATACATAATTCCTTAATCATATCTGCAACATCACATATGTTCTGCAGTATATCAGGCTGAGAACACATTCAATTTAAGATTCTAATAACGTTGATGACACGCCTGAGGAACAAATGATAATGTAGCCGTTTAGGGGATCCTGCAGTGTTCAAGATGAATAAATCTGCCCATGGTTTCCTGCATGCTGTAACTACACAGCTGTGCTGCAATGTGGCATTTAGGACATTGAAAAAGAAAACAAAACGCTCAGATACAGGGAATTAATCTGATCGCTTGGAAAGATTTGTAATGCACTTCAGTGTTGGGCGTGAAGACTGACATTGCTCGTGTTTGTGAACAAAATGCTGCATAGTTTATGGATTTGCTGTATTGCTCATGTTATATGCCAGTGCATTTTTGTGCCCATAAATAGCTGCAAAGCGGTTATTTCGGGATTTTGAACCTCTTGTCCCATGTGCTCCATGTGAACAGTACCCACAAACCTGGTAACTTGTTAACTGAGCTGCGACGCCACTATGGGGAATGAAAACCATAGCACCAGGTTCTGATGGACTAACTTCCTTTGCTTACCCAGTAATGTTCAATGGAAATATGGCTGCTGCAAAAGCTTTTGAGGCGCCCATTGTGTGACAAATACTATACACATAACAGGGTCTTTGTATATCTGCGCTGTGTTTTTGGTAATGATGTGATTCATTCGCTGTCATCTACCAAGGAAAAACAATGACAAATGTACCTTTTCATGAGATAATCCATAGTTCAGAACTGTGCACAAAAAAAATTATCCGTTTTGTTGTAAATGTGGTGAATTACTTTATTAGTTGACTAACATGTCTTACCTTTGTTTTGGAACAAAGAAAGAAATTATATATCAGTTTTAATAAATAATTTTTATCGGATGTGAATTGTTTTTGCTATCTTTTTTTAATTAAATATGCAGATTCATGTTCGTCTCACACCATAACTAACATTTATCATTACAAATTCTCAGCTGGTTTCCGGTTTCGTTTTGTTTTGTGTGTTTTGTTTTGTTTTGTTTTATTTTGTTTTTTCGTTTATTTTTGTTTTTAGCTTGATCACTCACATTTGTGCCATTTATATGCCCTTAAAATATTGCTAAAGTAACCTTTGACCTGAATGATCTAAAGGAAAACTTAATATCATGTAAAGACATTTTTATTGTTGCAGGGAATGCCTTGGTGATTCTGTCTGTGATTAAGTTTAAGTTTATGAGGTCACCAACAAATTATCTTCTGCTGAACTTAACCATTACTGATTATATTGTGCTTTTCATTGCATACCCATATAAGGTAATTATTCTCATTCTGTTTTCCTGTTTAATTCTGTTTAAAAATTACTTTAAAAAGTATTCATATATATATATATGTGTGTGTGTGTGTGTTGTGTATGTGTGTGTGTGGGTGGGTGGGTGGGTGGGTTGGTGTGTATGTGTGTGGCTATCATCTATGAAGGCTTTTCTGCAACAAGGGTCAAACAATCTTGTTAGAAGAAATGTAGCACCTCATGTACGGCTATTGTAATCATTCCAATAACAACACAGGCGCAGAGCTAAGGCTCTGCAAAATAAAAGGAAGGGCTGTACTAATGATTCATGCTGAGATGTTCAATAAGGGTTAACCAAAATTATTCTCAAATCCTTACCTTAGCTGTACTCTGCTGCATCTGTAACCGGAACAACTGAGATATATATATATATATATAGAGAGAGAGAGAGAGAGAGAGAGAGAGAGAGAGAGAGAGAGAGAGAGAGAGAGAGAGAGAGAGAGAGAGAGAGAGTAATGCTAAAATGAGATGTGAGGAGCGGCACAAAACTGATAGTAAGGTACATGGCAGATCGATAGACTTGACCTACTGACCTGGCGGTCTAATTGAATAACATAGATTGTATCTAGGTTCTCGCTTTGCTGTATGCGAAGCCATGGAATCAACGAACAGGAACCTCAGTAGCGACCGACGGGCACTTCATGGCGATGTCTATGCTACACATAGTCAGTAGTATAATAACATTGAAATTTTCATCCTCACATTGATATATTGGAAAACGAATGTTGGTATTTTGGTAATTCTGGAAAATCTTAGCTGTCATTGTGGGTGGAAGTTGTGAAATATGGGTAACTTTTATTATTTTTCGCTTTTTTTCGGAAATATTAATCCATCATTAAAATCCATCTGCTTGTTGTGATGCCCTAGTTTAAATCTACAGTAATTTTTTCGTCTTGATATTTGCCTGTATGAGGTTCCTCAGAAGAAAAAGAAGAAGCTATCGCTAGATGATAAATACTAAAATGTCGCTACCCTGGTGGTTTGGTTACCTAAGCTCACACGCACATGAGTTCTGAGGATACATGTACAGTTATGTTGACGTTTCAAAAACTGCATCTAGGTTTAAGTTGTAAACTGCCAATGTGCTCCAACATTACCCTGCGGATAGGAATGTATAGTAATAAACGAAAACTAAATATGGAACAAATATGGAACTAATTATACGTCAGGAAAGAATAACAGTCACCTGTACAAGTACAGTTCGTCGATATACCCTAGGTATAGTCCAACCAGTCGTGAGGTAAATTAATTAAGGTGATTTGGGAAAGAAGCCAGCTGTTACTAAGTGATATAAAATCAATTAGATATCATTTTTCTTATCAATACGCCAAAAGATTTCGAAATGCCCCCCCCCCCCCAAAAAAAAGGCTGGCACACATAGTTTGAACTTTTTCGTGGACCAGCACCCAAGGTATAATGCTTTTCCTGTATAGCTCTCTATATCTTAGCACCTGTCAACATAAAATGTGTATCTTTTAGATCATTGGCTACTTCTTTCCTCTGGATGTCATTCGTTCCTCCCTGGAATGTAAATTAATACACTTTATAGAATATTTTGCTCTAGGGTCTTCAATGACTGGAATGGTGGTCATCAGTATTGAAAGGTGAGTTCGTTATTTTGTGACAAAATATATTACATTCTTGTTACTTTTATTTTGTTAAGAATAAAGCAAATAAGCCACAATAATGTCATTGCTTTGCCGAAAAGAGATTCACGACACAATTGCATTCTCAAGTTCAATATAGGAGTACATTATTTCTGGGTTGCTGCTACTATTAGTGATTACCAAACGCATAGATTTCTGGTATCTTCATTCACTGTTTAATGTAAAACGTTCCAAGGAATATCATGCCAACCAGTTGTTGAAATTATCTATAACGATGTTCATAATAATTATATCCCTGTCATTATAGAAAAGAAAGAAAAAATGAAATGAAAAGAGACTTAGTCTATTAGCTGAACATGGAAATTGGTTAACGCCACACTTTTTTAATGGTATTTAATAGACATGAGTAATTTCGTTAAGTGTGGCCAAAGAATATCTGTTCTTGCTTGATTAATTACAATGCAAAATATTGGACTGAAGTACGTGAAAAGAATAGATTTCAGAATTTGACCATAATTATGTCCGGCTCTGATTTTCACCAGGGTTTTAAAATAAGTTCATTAATAGCATGTCGATAAACTTTGAAGCCAACATATCCCACCGTGCGGGTCACTGAAAGTAGATTTCACAGTTGCAGGGCCATTACATATTCCAAATTCCTACACTTGCTCTTTATGTTATGCCCAAACGTCATGTCAATAGTAGTTTTCTTTTATTGATAGGGGTATATATTGCAACAGAGGAGGAAAAGACTCAAAAAAGCTCCTAAATATGTATTTAAAAAATCGAAACTCTGTTTGTATAGGTAATAATGTTAAAACACATATTAAAATCATTTCAAATGCAACGATCATTTACTAGAGAGATTAAATGAAACAGTGCTAATAGGAACGCTCAATTCCTGCATTGTGTCGCAGAATAACATGTGACATATTTTTAAGATATACTAAATAAGATCTTGCTCAGAATGTCAACCCTAACTAGGTGACACTCTTTTCACATTATACTAAATACCGTATTAAACTTATGGTTGTTTTCTAAGGGGGCACACATACGAACATTTATAATGAGTTTGCTCCCATGAATTTTAGTTTCCAAATGTAATTCTTTTCCTTAGTGATAAATGTTTCAGATGTAATGTCCATATGTTCTGCATCTTTCATTAGTTTTCGTATTCTCTGTCGTATTCTTTTTATTAGATAGTACATCATACTCTAAGTTTTTGTTAGTATGTGTTTCAAAAAGGAAATTAAGTGAATCTGTATGTGTCATTTTTTTCAATATGAAACTGCAGTAAAGAAAGGTTTGAGAGCAACCTTGATACTTTCGAACAACTAGCGTCTTAGTATCGGAGTCTCAAGGTAAAGATGATCAATCTTTTATTGTTTATTTATAATCATAGATACCTTGTCATTTGTCATCCACTCAACTCCTTAACAAAGAATGCTTCACGTCGAATTTTCATGTTGAGCGTCATTATGTGGGCTTCTGGTGTAATAATAGCACTCCCAATAGCGTCTTTCTGGGTAGGTACGGTCTCACATATGTAGTTTATACACTGGTAATGCAACTTTATTGTACACAGTTGTACCACAAAATTAATTAATGATTTGTAATGTCTGGATGACAGTATAGCTAATCGGTTTTATTTTAGGGTAATATTGCCCAATACAATTGAAAACATAGAAAAGAGCTCATAGCAAAGACACTTCTTATGTGACCTTGCTCAAAATGACTTAATTTTTTTGGCATACCTTATTTTTCAAGTTGATTAATTTTTGACGGTGTCAAGCAAGGGCAATCAAAATATTAGAAACAAAAACTACGATCATCATGATCATGATCATCATGATCATGATCACCATGATCATGATCATCATCATCATCATCATCATCATCATCATCATCATCATCATCATCATTATCACATAAGATACCTACAATAAGGTACAGGTTTGCAATTAGAGCTGCTTCCTCAGTGTACAGTCATTTATTGACATAACTGTCTCTGCAGTACAATCTTCACATTGCTACCTGAATTTTATTTGAGTCGCTTTAAATGTACTGACTACATGGGCAAAAGGAAATGTGTTGGATATACTCTAGCTGTATTAAAAAAGCGAAGACAATGTGGTCATACATATTTTCAGAAAGGCAGAGGAGATAAAGAGTACAGCAGTTAAATAAATGTCTGGTGAAAGTGGAAATCTGAATATATATTACCATATCATTGCTTTCATCTGAACAGGAAACCAATAGAATTCTTTGCATTGACCAACAGATAACTGAAATAAAATCGTACAACTCATCAGCATCAGGTATTATCACTGCTAAGTGAATAATTAGAGATAACTCACGATGTAGCACAATTATAGGGAGTTTGATGGCCCCGATCGACCCGGCTGGAGGGCCATTGACTGCAGCAGCAAAGGCCAGGCGGACCAAGGCCACCAAATGCCTGAGAAATTCGTAGTTTACTCTGATTTTTAACATGACAAATCAGATAAAAAATAAAATAAAATACACACACACACACACACACGTAAAATCACTTTGCGAGTAAGCCCCAGCAAAAACTACAGCCTCGCTACTAGCAGCATGGATATATGTGTCGTAATTATTGTGCTGGTTGAGGATCGTAAGGTGTCGAGGAATAAACTAGCAAACAGGGCGTTCAAAGGAATATGAAAACTAAGAAAACTTCACTCTTGTACATTGTATTTTTTATGTTTTTTATAACTTGACTTCGGTTTCATTAAGTGCAGCAGCCTTTGACAACCGTAGTTATGCACATAGACACAGATCTGAATGAAAGCAACAAGTCGAATTTTCCAAATACCTTCACACCCAAAACGTTTGCCTGGAGCTGTTGATTATCGCACGTCACAAAGCACGTGCACCATTTCCCGATGTGGCTTCTACAGGCAGAGATTTAAGCTGGCGATGGATTTATTTTCGTTTTAATTCATCAATATACAATGAAAAGGTTATACATGATCTGTACATTATAGGCCTACATGCACTGAGGTGAGTGCATATTCTAAGTCCGTGTGTTTGTCTCAAGGTCAGCAAGTTGTAGATTTCAAGTTAAAATTTGGTCAATACGGGGAAGCGTGTATGTACGTGAATTACGTTGCTTACATCACAGGGCATTTTATCCAAACATAATGGCCCGTGCTACAACAATAAAATGGGACCATTATCAGTGCTGCCATGTTAGAATCTTGATTACTCCGTCCACAATTGAAATTTTCGTCCACCCTTTGAGCGATCTGAGAAGCCCATTTGGAGAAAGAGTGAAAAATAGGAGAAACCCCGCCTATATTTGTACGAAAACATGTAACAATGCGCAGCGGCACATGCTAAACAAATGAAGGTTCAGGAGTCCATAAACATGTCCCCATGCAATTTTGCAGCAATTAGTTAGGCGGTTTCAGAAACATTTTCAAGGTTTATTCCAAAGGGAAAAAAGTTGTTTCAAAGATCCCAACCACGTTTCAGGTGAATCTGGTCAACTGTTTTTTGAAACAGATAAAAAAAGTGAATAGTTGAAAGGCGGGTGCCAACGAAGACGTTGATGGATGAAAGAACGTGAGGTCATAGTTTACTGAATTAAAAGCAGCATGACATAGCACCAAGTGGTCAAATGTGAATTGATATTAAAAGGAAATCATGAAATAGCAGAAGCATAACTTAGATAACAATTCAGTGGAATGCGCAGGACCACTCTTACGAATTTTGGCAAAATTTTAGCTGGACCTTTCAAAAGTTTGGAGACGAGGTTAACAAACAGAAAAACACACGAATATATATACGTATAATGTACTTATTGAAGATATCATAGTGGTAAGGAAACCAAATGTTGGCCCAACACTATCAGACAAGCGTGACAATTGATAGCACAAACAAAAAAAGCACAAACTGATATAATATTACACTTGTATAAACATTCACTGCCACAAAACATATAAAATGTATTTTAAGGGGAAACATACTGTGTATATTGCAATACATATGAAAGAATCCGATAAAGGTGTTAACACTTTATCATTGTGCGTATATATTAGTGTCACGGTATAGTCCACTGGAGCTTCAACTCTTACCAGTCGCTACATATGTTCAAAATGCTGTATAAATCAGAGAGTTATTTTGGTACCACCCTGTACATAATTATGAGGAGCGGAAGCACATTAGGAAAAAAAGGTTTATAAAATACAGTTCTGAAATTTGCAAAAGAAGTTAAAATAAACTTCTACACACTTTGATTGCTAAGGAGTAGGGATAAATTAGAGTAAAACCTGTTGATTTTATTATGACATTTTGGGCTCAAAGTGAGCATTTGCAATTTTAATCGATCGGAAACTGGTTTTGGAAAAGATTTTAAAGGCGCCTATGAAATTTCGCGATAAAAAAAGGAGAAAAGCAGGAAATCATTCCAAAAGTCAGTGAAATGTTGTCTATTCTATACATTTGGTGCATATGCCCCCATTGTATTACGGCCACCGGTTTTTCGGAAGTTGATAATATGAATTGTGGACTCACGGACAGATGCCTGATGGAAAGCTAGGCTACGAAACTACATACTATCACAAGATGCCAGTTGAATGCAATTCAGCTCATCGAAGAGTTCAAATATGCAAGAACTACAGTAGATGTGTTGAAATGATTTATTTGAACGTGTTTGTAATGCAGTAGGCAACTGAAATACCATATTCGTTGTAATCCTTTTTAGCACTGCATGTTGGACTGAGTAACCAGCTACCCGCCATGCTGTTAGGTCAGTGCACCAAAAGCACACCGAGCAAAACTGTTGACCTGGACTCTTATATTTCATGTTATTGTTGTCACGCTGGCACTTGCACAAAACAGCTTCTATACAAGGAACATGTACCTAACACCGCTACTATAGTCCAGGCCAGTTCATTTTGATTAGGTGGAGCTGCAAGGGTGAAGTGCATAAATAGGAAAGAGAGGAGAAAAATATTAGTCATTAATTCCAACCCAACAATGACAGTAAAGAGATTCAACAGCTACAAAGACATCAATATTTATCTTCCAATACCAATGGGAAGAAACTAATTTCACTCCGGACTTGAAACAGGCAGTCAGCCCTAAAATGCTACTGGTGGTACTAAAGATTGTCCTACTCATAAGTCTAATTTATGGGCTGCAATAAGAATATTAATCCCATTGTCAGCATGCAGCGTAGCAGTAGCTGCTTACCTGCTGAATCTTTTCAGAAATTGAATCATAGTTTTCTATTTTTTCAATTTTTCAGAAATATGTCAAAATTTCCAGTTTGCGTGATTCAGAATATCCAACACATGTTTGTGTCCAGCATATGATGAATACGCCAACACAGGAAAAGTTGATGAAATCTCTGTATCCAATCTTCGTGCAAGTGACCATACCAGTTATTGTGATGGCATACACATATACTAGATCTTGTTTGGTCATTTTAAAAAGTTTGAAGCAATGCACTGTGCTCTCTAGTAGCAGCAAAAGGTATGAGCTGTTACAAATTGCTGTAAGAAAATGTTTTTTGGATTGAACGTATGTATGCCAGATTTGAAGTGATTCTAACTTAGCTTTTGTCTGAGCAATGGGCCTTTAAGTGTTTGTTAGAAAAATAAGTCCAAATGTTCCTTTAATAAGGTATAATATTTATTTTCGCAAACATAATATCACAAAAATATTGTCGCAACCATCAATGATTAAGTTCAATGTACATAAATTCTGGTTCAAATTTTTTAGGCTCATGCAAGATCTCCCAAATTATGCAGTACGGTGAAAATGAATATGCATGTCCCAGGTCTTGAGATTTTCTTTCATTTAATCACCATTTAGTAAAAATTTGTTTTGTTTTGAGTGAATTGGTCACAATGCTTTAGTTCAAAAAATTGGTTTAGAAAACAAGGCCCTACTTTTTCTCTATTATGTGCTTTGGTGCACAGATGACCCACTACCGCCAACTATTTCACAACAGGAGAGAAATACAACAATTCAATATCGATGAAAATGCTGTTTGTGAAAGCTTCGACGAATCAACAATATACATAAATAAATAAATAAATAAATAAATAAATAAATAAATAAATAAATAAATAAATAAATAAGTGGAAGAGAGCATATAAACAAACTGCTTTGAAATAACTAGAGTTTACACCTGGGACAATTGATAAAGTAATCTTAAAAGAAAAAGTCATTTAGATCAAAACTGTGCATGCACATTACAGCGTGCGGAATTTTTGATGACCAGTCCCTCTATTACGTAAAACAGTGTGTGAGTGCTTGTTTTCTCTTCAGTTGTACACTTAAGGGCTCCGCGTTTCCTTTAATGTCTCTTAGTAAAATCCTCAAAATGGGGCTAAAATTATGTTTGTGAAGCCAGAGGTCTTGAAATGAATTGCCATAATAGACAGATAGTATACTTTCTCTAGTTTTTGAAAAGGTATGCCTCAAAAATGCAATTTATGACCCTGCCAAAAAGATCATCACGTAGCACATCTGGCTCAAATAATAATTATTACATCTGAATAAAATTCATCATCCATCATATAATGTCACTCGGTAATAAAATTAGTTTATAGATAGCAGAGCAAAGAATTCAAATGTATTTGGTGTATGGGTCACTCAGATGTCAAGGTCAAGGTTAAGTTGCCATTTTGTGATTAATTGTCACTGGGCAATGGTTACCGTAACACCAAGGCTTTTAATCCATTTTTGTTTTCAAACAAAGGCTGACATCATAGAACTCAGACCTGATGCCAACTTATAAACATGCATCCAAAACATTTTTATTGACATGTCTCTGTCAAATCTGATGATGTTCCCTTGATTGACAGCAGCTTAATGGCAGATATGGTTTGTGGTTAATTGAACGTATTTAAGGGGTAGGACGTAAGATAATTCGTTGAAACACAAATTATCCTCAGACAATTACTAGGTTGTACAGCACCTGTGTATAATATATAGTTCATATATACAACAATCAGCTTAATTGATTAAACATCGTATAGAACAAAACAAATTAGCATTGGTGTCTATTATTGCACTAAATATTTAAACTCCGTGTAGTTTTGTATTCGTACTGGCTTTGGCTTCCTTAATACGCCTGATAATATCATATCTATGTGTAACTTTTTGTTTTTGTACATACAACTATAGAATAAACCGGGTAAACTTGTCAAACCTATAAATTTGTAAATGAAAACATTTATTATCTTAATTACCTTTTAAATTATTAATACCAGCTTTACTAAAAGTATGTCATGTCTCATACTGTTGATGGCTCTCGTTTGCACAGTTGCAAGTACACCAATGATTACAAATAGTTGAATGTATGTTACACACATATATAATATGCATGAATGGCTTAAGAATGAGCGTCAACTTCTTCCCCATTTTGTTTTAAAGATCTGTTTTATGTTTCATATGTCCAAGTGTATATCTGAAGATGATGCATAATACTTGAACTGCTTTATTTACTGCAGCTCTGTGTGTTACATGTAAGGGCCTTCCAAAGGGGTCTATTTTTTTTTACATGACATATGTACTCTCTTGATGAATAGCATTGTTCTGCCATATGAAGGATGAGTGTTTACGAAGGCCACTGGAAATACGTTCTTGGCGAAGACCAGAGCAAAGGAAGGTTACATTGCCAGGATATTTCAACATGGAGAGAACATTATGTCATTGTGCTATATCAACGTAAAAGGGGCTTATGCTTCCAAACTCCTATAATGATTTCCAAAGAAGCTACATACTCTGAAATCATTATTGATGGTACAACTGTACAAAATGAGCAGAGTATCAGGTTGCTGGGTATTCCATTGAACAACAAACTCAATTTCTCCCAACATATTTTTAATATCATAAAATTTGCTACCAGACAATTTGAAAGTCTGTAGCCTCTCTGATATGTCCTGGTTTAAACACGCGACTCCCCCTGAACATATCCAGGGTGGAACTTGTGAGGGGCTTCCAATAATCTGTAGTTGCTGAAAATCAACTACGAAACTTGAAGTTTGTGTAAAATGAATGTCAAAACAATTACAGGTCAGGGTTAGAAGCAGCATACCTACTAAAAAACTTCCAAGGATGAGATATACTATTAGAGGTTCAAAGCATATCATAGGCTCAGCCCGACAGATTCTTGCAATTTTATATGCTTTTAAATAGTTACCCATGGCTATCCTGCCAGGGAAGACAACACTTACTTTTAATGCACGAAAGGTGCCCCTAATGCAGGCTCCACTCCTTTACCTACATTGGCACTAAAGTCTCGAATAGCTCTCCCAATACTTTGTGAACTGTTAAAACTTTAAAATCATCAGGAGACAATTTAAGAGATGAGGTGACTTTACACACAATTGTCATTTTGAAGGTTCAGACCAGATACACAGTGCAAGGAGCCTTAAACAACGTTTCTATCTCTTCATCCATTTACCTTAAGCCTACTCATAATGGCATGATTTTAGTTTAATGGCCTACAAGAATGTGAGCCGGGAACCCATTTTTAGAGTGGAAATGGCCACTTCTGGAGAATTGATTATTTTATTAGCAAATTATGTTTACCTTTCAGGATTTTGTTTTTTAGGAGCAGCGCTCCTCTCTTTATTAAGCTTCATATCTGCCCAGCTTGTCGAAGTATAAATAAATTATTTTTCACAGAACATCGAGGATCTTTATTTTGAGCCTACTATTATATTTCTATATGTTTAAATCATTTTTTTTTCTTTTTTTTTTCTTTTTTTTCTATTTTCTTTTTTTTTTTCTCTCTTTTTTTCTATTTTCTTTTTTTTTTCTTTTTTTTTTTTTTTTTTCTTTTTTTTTAGGTTTTCATATTCTGAGGTTATCACTATATTTATGCATATTGTAAATTTGGCACTTTTCTTCACTATATAATATTTAAAAAAAAGAATTAAAAAGATTATGTACGTTTCACCAGTAAAATCCTATCACTGTCCATCATTTTATACCTCTTCTGTATTTTTGCAGTTTCTTGCTGTGCCGTCTTCTCAGTTGGCTGAGCTTTTAGGATGATCCTCCCTCCGTCGCCCATTGTCTGTCCGTGTGTGATTCAATGATGGAACTCTGAAATATCAGTTGGGTCCAGTGTTTTTGAACAGGTTAAAGTTTGTAACAAAGCCACTTGCAGACTATGTACAGACTTAAATGCTGCAAACATATTTTATGAGTGCTGTTCCTCATAAGAAATAGAACTTACAAACTGACAAAGGTGGATTATCAGTTTCTCTGGATCCACAAAGTGAATTTTGGTGCGCATGCTCCCGTATCCTCACAATACTTCCCTCCTTTGAGCCAGATACCCTACCTCTTGGCCATTGAGAGGTAAGTGAAGACAAGCTTTGCAGAGGCCGCAGTTGTGGACAAGGACTTCATCTTCATCCACCCTGTCAGTACTCCAGTTATGTCTGGGCTGGTCATCTCTTATGACTGTCTTACTGTCTCTCTTATGATCCAGGTCTCACTTGACCCGCAGGCTCCAGGGTCTTGCAACTCCAGCAGGTGCCTTCCAACCAGCCAACCCTGGGTTGGTGGCAGTTATGGCTCCTGCTCAAAGCCCCACAGAATTGCCGCTGTCTCCCCTTCATGGGAGGAGCAGACTTTAACTGCAAAAATGGTGATGACTACTTCTGCAGAAGTAGTTTCCCCCCACTGCAAGGCATGGGGATGGAGGCGTTTCTGTCCCCAGCATCCGCCCCATCTGACTCAGATGCTCAGCTGTTCCATGAAGGTTTGGGGCCCCTGATTCTGATGTCTGGTGGCTAGTCTTGAGACACTGAATATGAGAAGCTGTTGCTCTCAGATTCCTCTGTCAGCAGACCAAGCCCACTAGCTACCACCCAGTGCCCAAGCCAACATCACTGTGCTCAGAGTCCTATTGTATCAGTGGCAGGGGAGGAACCTGCACCCATTCCCATTGGTACTACTCTGCCTCTGGCCCAGGGATTTTAGCACTTTAATGCTGCCATTTGGAGCCTGGTGGGTGATCAAACTATGGTTGACGAACCACAGGAGAGGAGGGGTGGGGCATTGCGCTGTGCTGCCAGCACTTGTCCTCAGAAGACATGCGTCATCAGTCCTCCCCAGCTGCTGACTTTCACAAATCTTAGGCAAGAGCAAGATCTCCCCTGGCCGGGTGTCCAAGGGAAATGGTACTCCATGCTACACCAGATTTATTCTTCACAGCCAAGTCCACTATATTTGGATTTGAAGAGGCCTAATGCCTGGTGCTACAGGTCATCTCCACGTCATCAGATGCCTCAAGGAGACACAAGGATGATGCCAGGGGCTCCATCCTTAAAATGTCTTACTCCCACATCTCACTGTTGGCCCTGAGGTCTCTCTTTGATGACTTGCACAACCTTTGGGCCCGCTCTGCTGAGTGCACCAGGATAAAGGCATGGGCAGACGCCATTCAAGAGCCCAACGCTGTCCAGTGCAGCATGTTCTGCAGGACAGATGGTTGAAGGACTGGGGCTACCAAGCACTGGTGCCAATACTCCTAGAGGACCACTGGCACCTCATTAGATGGACCAAGCAGGAGGACGTCATGTTGGGGCAGATGTTGATGCCCTTTGAGGCCATAGTCATATACATGGAGTCTTCCTGGTCCAGTGTATGTGTACCTCCCAAACAACATGCGCTATCAGCACATATATTTAGGGAAAAAAATGTGTATGCAACTATGTGGGAGAGTTAAATTTTTGCAGTATAATAGGACTAAATGACGCATGTTTTCTCTTTTAAAAGGATGGCACCAATTAAGTCAAACTTTTGTTCTAGATGTCTCAATTCAAGGTCAGTAAACTCTGATGATTTTATGTTGTGCCATGTGTGCGAAATGAAGTTCGATATGTCCATTTTAAGTTATGATTTCTTGTATGTAAATTGCATATCAAAATGCCTCACTTTAAGACTTTTTATATATTTTTAGTAGATTTTCTTACATTATGTCATTTCATATATATCAAAATTGCGGTAATTGAAATATGTGTCTGCACTAATTTAAGGTATTGATTTATTCTACTCTCTACCCTTACCATACATGCTATTGACTATAGCTCATGGCCAACTTTGAACTGCTGTCAGTGAAGGTAAAATTGACAGATTTTATGGAGACATGCCAATAACTGTAGCATCTCCAAATGTAGCTTGACATCGGACAAATACTATATGATATCAGGCTTTCTGAAACTGATGAAAAGCATGATGCTATAGCAAGTGTGGTCTTTCCGTTGAGGGAGTCAAATATTTTTCGTATCATTGCAAAATCATCGTAGGTATGTACCTTGTTCACAATATAAACTTAATCACATTGTTTATTACCGTGTACAGTACAAACAGAGATTATTACACCATGTAAGGTGCAAAAGTTTATCACAGCACGCACAGTAACAACTGTTTACTGCAACATGGAAAGTGCAAACTGTGTTTATTGCAGCTTTGAGGACACGAGCTGTAGACTGCAGGTATCGACAGCGCAAGATATGGTAATAAAGGGGAGAATAAAGGTAAGCAACAGAACTGTAAAACTCATATTGCACATATTTTTGCACAAAGGAACACATTCCTAATACCATTTTCTTTTTAATTTCATACACAGTGCTACAGCTACAGCATTATTTAATGGTGGGGATACTCATGTTGCTAATACCTAATACCCAACAAGCAATTGTCCCATCTAAGATTAACTCTTCCAGTGCCATTGACACCTTAGTCGATCTACTGAGGTCAAATTAATCTGAATTATAATTAGGATCCCGGCTTTGCATTCCTCGTGAAGGGTTTTCATTCAAGTACCAGCATGCCTTTAGTTCCAGAGAAAATATCCCAGGTCAACAGCTTTTCTGGGCGTGCATTGTGCCGGGAAAAGCTGTTGAAGCAGTCCAAAATCTGGTACCTAAAGAGTTAACATCATATTATATATCACTTAAGTGGCACCAATATCGAAGCACGTGATTGTTATTGCATGTCCGGTATTCTGTGCGACCAGAAGACCATAAATCTGAATTAAGAAATTTTCACGCAAACGTTATTCAAAGGTTGAAATTTGAATTTCTCATATTTTCTACAATGACAAACAGAGAGACACTACAAACAGTAAATGTATAAAGTAAGAAGAAGAGTTGCTCTGAATCTATTTTTTTGCAAACACCTATGCCTACGTTGGCATGATGGCTTTAATTGTGATTGCAAATAACAAATTTAATTTTACTGTTGCAGGTCATTAAGATGATGCTTTTGGTTGTATTTTGTTTTTTCTTCTGTTGGACGCCCGGAATAAGTTTCAGTGTCCTTTTAAATCTGGGGATTTTGCCAAAAAAAGTATACGAAATAAACTTTAAATATGGTATACTGTTTATTCTATATAACTTAGGACTGGCAAATAGCTCCGTTAATCCGTACATATACCCTCTCTGCTCAAGGTAAGGGGCACTGCCGTACCAATCACACTAACCGAAATAATTTCTCACTTTATATTTCTACTGATTTCCTGTTTGTATCTTTTGGTTTTTCACATGCTTGTATTTTGCTAATTGAAGGCTCGCATTTCAAATTTCTAGGTGGACTTACCCACACACTTTCATGTTTTTTAAATTCGTGTATTTTGCAAATTGACGGCCATCGTTTCAAATGTCAAGGTGTACCTACCCACACACTTTCATGTTTTTGAGGCATTACACAAAATATCAGGGAGCCAAATACGTTTAACTTTATATGGTGATAGGGATATTTTTTCAGCAGTAGTTTGCCTTGTTTAGTTCAGTAGAAATATGGCCCTCTCAAAATCGCTTAACACGATAGACCTCTTAGTTACGATCTTCTTTTGGATGTACTTGGTATCGTATTGTGAAGAGCTGTTTTGTAATGGCTATGTCTTAAGTCGCCATTTTGGCTCAAAGGCTGCAGCTCACGAAGAAAATATTGTTCCCTTTTCTTTAATGCAAACATTCTTATTGATAACTATGTTAGTCAATGTGGATCTTAATGGAGAATCATGCCTTTTGCTTCTTCTCTGAAAACCTTTTGCCAGATTAATATAAAACATTTCACAAATGTAACTTAAAAGAGTTTCGTCTAATTTGTTTAATCCATTATGACTCAGTTAGCTTCTATTTTGTTTTGTTTTATGGATGATAACATGCACACGTTTCCTGTTAGGCATAAACCGTCTAAAAACCCAAACGTGATGGCTATAACACTTTATGTTGGCCTCTATTATTTGGCACCCTATTGTAACATTATTAATATATATATATATATATATATATATATATATATATATATATATATCCATATATATATATATGTGTATATATATATATATATATATATATATATATATATATATATATACATATTCATGTTGGCCTCTATTATTTGGCACCCTATGGTAACATTATTAATTTATATATATATATATATATATATATATATATATATATATATATATATATATATATATATATATATATATATATATATATATATACATATATATATTCAGCGGGGATGTGACCACCGGATGAAAAGGCTAGATGTGACTACTAAGTATGTTGGTTTTATGGGCCCTCTGTACTTGAATTCAGGCTCTGGGTACCTCCAAAATCTTAATTTGGGCAAATATGACAAGTTGTCTGGTGTTCATTTTTTGCAGTGAAATGTGTACCAAAAGGATAGAACAAGTTGTAGTTGTCTGTCCTGGACCTATAGTCTGCATTTTTATGATCGTCAACAATGCCCTTGATTAGATGTCATATGACAATTCAAATGGATGAAAAAAGCGACAAAGAAATACAGTTTTTTTTTTTACACGACATGTGTTTTTAAATTAATAGCCAGCATCCAACTAAAACAATACATTAGATGGGGGATAATTCACTCCAGTACAATCGATTGTGTTTAACTTCGGGCTACCCATTGGTAATGTGAACGAGCATCATTGAAAATGCAGTAGTGGTATAAAAAAAGAATATCTTCCTGGGACAATTGGATGTTACAGACAGCCATTTTCCTTAAAAACCAATTTCATCTTGCGACTTCTCCAAAAAAACGTATTCCTCAGTGAGATTTGAAATAATGAATCGAGTTACTCGTATATAATTGTAATAACTTTCAAAGAGTATGTTATTTTTGAGGATACATATTTTGGTGATTGTATGAGGGTTCGCTTTCGTGCATTTGAATATGATCACTTTGTCAGGTTGTTGCATTTTTTGGCTTGACAAGCAATTATGTCAATTTTTGGAATTTCTTCTTTAGGCAGCGAGTTGGTATTGCAGTGTGTATTAATGACGCCAATTTATATATATTTTACAATGAGTATTTTTCATGTTGATGTTTTCGTAACTCTTGATTCCTTTTGCTGTCATAGTGGTATTGAAATTTATGAATATGGGTTATGGGTTTGGGTTTTTTTCAGCTATTTGGTAAAGAAGAAAAGTATTCCATGCTAATGTTTCATGTGGACCTTTAGATATATTGATGATCTCTTGAACAGACTCTTTTGATAATGTATTTTCCAAATTGCTATGATGATTTGGAATTAAAGGTGACTACAGAGAATTACACGGACATTTCATTTCTAGGCATAAGGATGCATAACAACAAAAGTGAAATGAAGTTTAAATAGTATGAAAAACTTGATGACTTTGAATTAAACATAGTATAACACCGCACTTGGATATAAATATTCACATGTCCCAGCTTTTCCTTTCTATATATCAAGATTGTTTGGCGTTGCCAGAGTATAAGCCGATCTTCACTATTCACTCCCACCATTTACTTCTTATTGAGAATAGAATCTTATGAATCAAGAATCTTCAAATACCAATTGAAAGTAATCATGCTTTAGATTTTTAAGTAAAAAAAATAAAACTTGTAAAACAGATCTCAGGTAGATTTGAGGTTATATATAATTATGTAGTAACCACATAATAGTAACAATTGTAGCAGACATCGTGTACAATGCATGCAACAGGCAAGTCATTTCTAAAGTGGAGAGTTGCTGGCATAAACGTGATTTAGACTACCACTATATTTTGTTGGTACCTGCATCAAGTCACGACAAAGATGTTTTCCCTCATGTTGAATTTCATGTTGATTAACTCATACAAAATTGATAATAAAGTTGTTTGTAAAGTTACTTTGGTGAAAACTGTTGTACAGTCCTATCTAATGGCAGTGATTAGTTTATCTAATGAGACATCTTATCATCTTTAGATATTAAATGAAGAATGTATTATTTGGTGAATATCCAAGTCTAACTTATATATATGTTGCTGTTCGTGTGGATGGGCTCGTCAAGATATGATAGTTTTCAACTTGGACTGCTTTTAAGTATAATATATGCACGTAAAAGATAATATTTCTATGATGATAATGACCTAATTTCCATTTGCTCAAAAATAGTACTCTGGAGAATATTTTGAGTATTATCTCTACGAAGCGTGTTTAATAATAAGAAGGCAAATAAACTTAAACCACTTAGGAGATTAGAAATATTACAAATATATTATGTCATATCATATAGATAAGGAAAAATAGATAAAGCTACTTTTGTTTTTCACAAACCGCTGGTACAGGATTGATGATTATCACCCTGGCGAGCATATTTATTCGGGATAGTACCAATTGAATACAGTTAAGGTGCAGTTTGCAAAATATTTACGTGATCAGTGTTACATGGGATTTACGTACCACACATATGTAGTATACAATAAGGAATTGGACACTTGCCATTTTTGCCACAGATTAGAAAGTTGATGTTTAGGGTGGTTAGAAATGATATCTGAAAACAAACAAAAAAAAATCATTTTCGAATAGTGTTTTGTTGTAGCTCCAACGGTGCACCACATTTGCCAAATGAAAGTGTGTGGTACTTTCCTCCGATCGCGGCCCGATGTGGGGTTGTGCTTGTAACGTCACTAACACCACCCACTGGCTAGGGTGTGTGTGTTAAAGGCAGGTATGACCTAAGCTAGCTCAACAGTCATAGCAGATGCTGAAGAATGTAGTGATTCCAGAGAGTCTGAAATGAGATTCCATGTATGTGGTCTGAAGAAGACGAAAAAGAATTGATTTTTAATGCTGTAGCAGCTGAGGAAAATATCATTCAGCCTTACAGACATGAACTGGACGCCCAGTAGCCTGCTGTCATTAGCGCTGTATGGCGTGCAGCGGTGGGACAGCTGGACGCTCTCAGCTTGCCGTCTGGGCAATGATACTTCGTTGCAAAAGGGACGTTTAATGCTCAAACTATCTATATTTTGGGGGCTTTTTTTTTTTCTTTTTTTCATTTTAGGACATATTAACAAATCTTCTGTCAAAATATTTTTCCAATGGCTTTCAGATTGCAAACAATTACTTCCCAAATATTCTATGTTTAAGTGGTATTATTTAGGTTGAATGGCATGGCTAGCTAAGGATGGTCTGTTCATACAGATCTCTTGTTATATGCTTATGTTGACTTACTAAAAATCACCCTTGTCTCCATCACAGGACTTTACAACAACAAAGAAAGTTAAGCTGATGTCCAACGTGGAAAGGAGACTTGACTTATAGGCCAAGTATCACAGACACTGTCTTGTTCCCCTTAAAAGATATACCTAAACTCTCAAATGACAGCAAATTTTGCGGAATCTCTATGCATTTAAGCCAAAACTGCAAATTCTGACGTCTCAAATAGACACAAACGTTCTCGGTATATATGGGGATTGCGACATTTTAGAGTAGATACCTGTAGTCACTAATTAATAACCGAATAGTTTAGACAAATAATCCCCATATTTATAGATTTCCACCCAACAATGACAGCAAAGAGATTCAAGAGTTAACAAAAGGTCAATACAAATGTGACTAAATGAATTTAACTTCTGATTTGAGACTGCCATTAGAAGGCAACTGTTGTCCTCTGAATGCTTGAAATATCCTTTATTATTTACAAACATCAGTTATCACGGTCAATTGGCTACCCTGTTAACGTCAAAAGTATTTTGGTCTTTTTTTAAGATTATATTGAGGCTACAACTGCTAAATCTAGAGACATGATAGACAAGACACACACAAAAGCACATATGCGCGTACACACACACATAAATATATATATATATATATATATATATATATATATATATATATATATATATATATATATATATTGTTTTACAAATTATGTCATTCTTTTCCACTTTTTTAATTTCAGAAAGTTTCGAGAGACATTTTCAGCCATTTTACTTTGTAAACGGTATAATACAACAACCATAAAACCAAACACGATGTGTGGAAACTGCGAATCAACATATACAACAACGGCAACAAAGACAATGCTTTCACAGAACGAGAGAAATTGAAGGCACGCGGATACAGGGAGATCCACTTGGAGTTAGCAGAGGAACAAGAGTAAACAAGCAATTGGTTTTTGAACTACAATTAATTTTAAATTAATCATACATTTAATACACTGGCTCTGTGCAGGGAATTGCTGAGATTGAAAATCTGGAGCTAATGCGAACTATAAAGTTTGTGAAATATGTTATCATCAAATAGAAAGTTAACAATTTGCTTTCGACGCAAAACGCATTATTTTCTAAGATTTTGAGTCAGCGCAAATTGAGAGGGACCTTTTACAAGCAATTACGTGAGTGGATATGACTGGTGGCTTACGCCTTGTCTTCTATGTCTTTGGAATTGACGATGGCTTGGCGGAAGTGGGATAAGATGATGAAACGACACAGTATTAAAGTATCATGCATACATATATTTATGAATATTAATGTCGTATTAAGTATACTTGTCTGGTTAGAGTAGACTATTTCCTATTACATCTGTGGCATCTTTAACATGTTTGATTATTACCAAATGAATACTTTAATGTTAAATACATCCAAATCATTTGAATGAGCATCTATTTTTATGGAAATAAAGCAACCTGTATGATCGCTTAGTTATCATACCACTTTTTCCTCTGCAATGTAAATAAAGTAGTAACGGATTTTTTAATAATGTCTGAATTTTGATTAGTGCGAAATTACCAGGGAAAAAGTTTCGGTTGGGTATGCCTGTTCACGGTTCTGTATGTTTCCTACCCTGTTCGCAAAGGGCGATTTTCAAGGTATCACTGCTAGAATGCAACATAAGTGCGCAAAATCTCCCTAAAATGTGCTATAATGATTGGCCTAACTACAAGTCCACAAAATGCAATTTATAGCCTAACTTTATTTACCTAACGATTTGACATGTTATCCATCGTAACATGCAAATGACATTAACATCCCTACATTGTTAGAGGTTGACAAATGTCTGGTGGTGTTATCATTGAGATATCAAATGGTAGTAACTACCAGAACAAGCCTTTTACTTTGTCCATTGGATAGGTAATTACCACACCAAGTGCAATTTTATGAAGTGCTACAGTGTACGTTGCTGTTTTTGTAGCTCAGAGAAGACCAACACTATCATATGGTTTCAAACCGCCGCAGCCTTGGGCAGATTATCTATGTAACAGATACTGGCACATAAGCAATACAACAATTAGCAGTTAATTTTTTCACACGCACACAGCTTCTCACACTATGTGGCTGGTCTTTCTGCAATCATTATTGATTCAATATAAATGATGCTCCTTTGCACTACATTGCTGATTACAATATCATAACTGTTGCATATTATGGTAGACTGGCAACATGCACGTGAATATCCAAGATATATTCTTGTGGTAATGTTGGTTACGCTGTGCAAGATCAGATGATCACAAGGATCATATCCACCAAGTATCAGCCAAATGTGAGTGACAGTCCTGTAGCAGAAGTCAAATATAGCGAAAACATACAAAACATCAAGAGCTCTAATAAAAATTTGTTTTGAAAAATTCAGTGACACCTGGTGAACAAGATAAGAACTAAGAGTCCATAGTAGCATGACTGTGTGATATCCAAGCAATCTGGTGTGCAGTTTTGAAGAATATTTTTAAAATTACCTCTAAAAAGAACTAAAAAATTTATTTTTAAAAAAGCAAAAAAATTAATAAAACAAATCCCTGAAGCCGTTACCTGTGGTTTTCCCCACCAACACCCCCCCCCCCCCCCGCGAGAAAAATGTGGTCACAAATGGTTTTTCCACACCCAGAATTATCCCGAGTGTGAACAAAACAGTAACTTATTCTCAGCCTTGTAAGATTCTCTACTTATCCCGTATGGCCACTTAAATAATGTAAAATCACAAATATGTGTATAATTTGAAATGCTTATTCCACTTGAACTTCACCAAAATGATATAGTTCACATGCGCATGAATGTATTTACCCAGAACCAGGAAAGAGTTTGATCACAATTGCGAGCGTTTTTAAAGCAAAAGATACTCACAGTTCAAAAATATTTTACAATTTTGGTCAATACCCGCACGTTCAGGAATAAGTCTGATTACTTATCAGCAGTATAAGTAGCATTTTTTTTAGTATTAGGGGAAAATATGAAAACAAAATCTAATGTGCAGTAGAACTATTTTTTTCGATCTGGATTCATGATTTTCTAAACTGAAGTAACTTATTTTCAATATATTTCACCACAAATTTACATGTAAGAAATTAAGAAAGTTATAAAAATATTGCAAAATAATACGTTTTTCACCTTGTTCCAAGCTTTGTTTCATATTTTCAATATCAACCAAGGCAAGATTAAAATTTACATCCTTCTTTAATGGCTGTGCTTCTGCTGATGACAGACTAGTTGATCTTTGACCCTGAACCCTATATGAATAGGATCAATGTCCCATATTTGGAAACTGCCCTAATGTGAACAAAATTGTCCCCTCATTATCTCAAGCCACAGTATATGGTCAATCATATGTTTCGGTACATATAACATCCCTTTTTGAGGATATATGGCACAATTTACTGGATTAAAAAATTCATAGACTTCTCTGCGAACCGTAAAATGATGGATATCAAACTTTTGACCGGTATTGTACACCCAGGTTTTGTTGGTCAGATACAGAAGTATAAGTAAACAAAGAGCAGAGTAACGCTGCAAATAAATTATTCTGCAACTAGTAGAGCAGATAAATTTTCAAAAGGGCTTATTTTCAGTTTTCATTCAACCGGAAAAATACCCAGCTGGATTTGGAATCAATCAAAAATAAGATCCTGAAGGGGTCGATTTTTAATTATATTGGTTACCATGACAACGAAATTATGTTTTCATGAAATAAAGGGAAAAGCACGTTATTAACTATAACTTTATACACATACAAAGCACAACCTCACAAGTTTACATCAGCATATCTACTATACAGGTGTTTCATAAGAAACCAGTTTGAAATAATAAGTGTCAACAGTTGGTTGCCATGGCAACAAAATGTTTGAAAAAATCACTTAAAATTTGCAATTAAACATTAGAAACTTGTTAATAGTTTTTAAAATTTGGAAATAATTTTGATCACATTTGATGTTAAACTGTAAAGGGATTCTTTCTGCACTTACAGTGAGGTCAATTGAGTGAAGTAAGAGTCTTTTGGGGTCCCCTAGCAATGTTCTTTAATGGGTTTAGATTACTAATAATTAGCAGATTTTTGCGCATACGGCAATTCGTCACATGGCCAGTGCTGTGCATTGCTGAGAAATTAAACATGTGGTAATACTGCCGGTTTATCTTTCCTTAAACGAAAAAAACATAGCTCAATTTGGTATTAATTGTAAGACAAGAACCTGAAGTTAAAGATGAAGTAGAGGGTACTGTCAATTTAATGGGCTATATGTGTTTTATTGGTTACCATGGTAACGAAATTTAGGGATGGAGTAATCAAGGGAAAACACATTTTTAACCCTTACTTTACGAACAAACAAGTTATCACTTCATAACTTTACACCAACACACCTGCTATAGACACACTTCATACGACACCAATTTGAAGAAAAATATGTTGACAATTGGTTGCCATGGCAACGGAAATTTAATTCAAGAACTTTAATTGAGACACTTTGTTTTTTGCTTTACATATATTATGCATAATTTTCATAATATGTTAAAATATAAAGAAAGTCTTTCACAATTAAGCCTGAGGTCAAATGAGTCAAATGAGAGTCATGATAGTTGCCTAATAACGTTCCCTTAAATATACAGATGATTCCAAGTTCGCATACTTTGGTTGTTACTGGTGAATCATTACGGCTAGTGCTCTGGATCGGGGGAATGGTACATGTGGTAATACTAGAAATAGATTTTTACACCCACTTTAAAAAACCTAGCTGACATGCTCATATTCTGATGATGTTGTCTACTTGTCTTTATTTTTGACACAATGACAACACACCCGGCAAATAAAATCAATCGACTTCTTACACTGTAAGTTTAATCTTAAAACGCGATGACCAATGTTTTATCCTACTCGATCCTCCATTATAGCCCGCGATGAACCGCGTCATATTAAACCCATGCAACAGGAGTTTTACGAAATCCTCATGCTGTTGAGTCCATATTATGTGCTATGTCGATAATTTGTTTCATGTGATCATTGCTTTATCTTAATAACTGTCGAAGAATATTCTTTATTATTGCATTTCTTTCGACCATTCACATAGTCGAGTGGGCCTACGCAGGAATGTAACAAGCAGAATGCGGTTGCCGGTCACCGCGGTTCAAATGGACTTTTTACTTTTTTAACACAACATACGAACAAATTCATTCATGCTCTGCTGTAATACAATCTTATCTTTCGTGTGTGTAAAATTTATGAGCAGATATTACGTGAAAAGGAACATTTTTTGCACTTTGATTGCCGATACGTACAATGTTATCAGTGTGTCACAGTGTTTGCAAATCCCCCAAAACCAATGTTCACCCGCAGGCGAGTACCCGGTTGAAAGCGAAGTCTCGCGCCGTGTAGTGGAGGTTTCTGGAAACTTAACAAACTGCCCTTCCCTATTGGTATCAAACGAAAGATAAGTACTTGAAAGTTAGGGTCAGGTAGAGGGTACTACTTATTTCCTGGGCAACGTGTGTTTTAATTGGCAACCATGGTAACGCAAATTCAGTTTTGGAGTATCCACTAGGAAAAACACATTTAACCATAACTATGATAACGTTCTGTACATGCAAATTGCCACTCTAAATATGTACTGAAAAGGCTCTTCATGAAAATGCATTTTTTTTTAGGTCATCATTGTCAGCAATGGGTCGCCATGGTAACAGAATTTTGAATAAAATAACCCAAATTTGCCTTTAGACATTATAAACTTGTCTGTAGCTTTAAGCCTGAACCATTTCATCAAAAGTCATATAAGAATGTTAAAACAAGAGGACTGTGAGGGTCAAGTGCTAAGCTGACATGTACATATACCCTTGGCATTTAAGATCCCCCCCCCAAAGGACACAGAAATTTATAACAAATACAAAAGCAATGGGGCATGACCATTTGAACACATCTGGTAGAGACTCAGCCAAGATACTTTTCCACTAAATTTGAAGTTAATCTGATTGATGGCCCATTGGCTCACACAGTTATCAATAGGACAGGTGCATATACTGAAAAGTACTAGATATGAAAAAGCTTTAAACCTCAGGAATCCACAGTATTGACAACCAGTGAACAACTTTTTTTTACCCTTTTGCAAGGAACATATCAACCAAGTTTTTGCTTAATCTGAGTGACGGTTCTGCAGAACAACTCAAAAACAGCAAAAACACACAAAATTCTTTAAAAAAGTAAACAAAGTTGCAGCACCACTCGGTGAACAAATTAAGAACTAAGGGTGTTGCTGTGTAATATCAAAATAATAGGGTGAGCGGTTTCAGAGATGGTTTTTTTAAAGATATGTCCAAAAAGAAAAAAATCATAAAAACTCCAAATATCAATGGAGCCTAACCATTTAAATTTGGCAGACACCTACCCAAGGGACATTGCCACCAAGTTTGAAGTCAATCTGGACGATGGATGTTGGGATGAAGTAAAAAATTGGAAATAGCATTAGAATGCCCATTGACTTACATGATAATCAATATGAAAGATACATTTACCAATAAGTACAAGTATAGAAAAAAAATCGTTAATGATCAGGAATCAGTGGACAGTGCTTCAACTTGAAGGTAACTGTTTTCAGCAAGATTACACCCAAAGATAGAGAAGAACATGTTTGGTCATTCCACTTATGCTAGTGAATTCCTAAAATGTGTTGGTAATTTGACCTGGTTATGAAATTAAAGTTCAGTCTTCTAATGCCATGATAGGTATGGATCTCTTTCGTATCAGTACATACGCAATCATGTACCTTCTCTGTCGTTTTTTTTTTTTTTTTGCTTCGCCGTTTTAATACTCAACTGGAAAAGAAAACAATCGACACTGAAATTGACCACGCAAAAGAGCAATGTAAATCCATTTCAATAAGATGAATGAATACAAGATTCATTGAAGTCAAGTATCGTGAAAAGACACAGCATTCGCCAAAAAAAATTCAAAGAATCGCATTACCACGTCTTTTGAAGTCCCTAGTACTGTCCGTATGCAACTTCAAAGAAATTGTATGCTTTGGGGCAAGATTTTAGATTTTGCCAAAAATTCACAACTAAATAAATGAACATATAAGTAAAATAAATAAGTAAATAAATAAATAAGTAACAGAACATACATATTTGCTTTGGTCCTTTTAATTTTAATTCCACACTTTGAAATGCAATTCTTTCTTTTATACTGTTCTCACCTTTATGAAGGAACAGACTTATGGTCCGTTCGCATCATGAATTCCGATCAATGGTTCTTTCTCTTATAGCCTTTCATGATTTGCATAGCACAGGAAATTGTCAATGTCATATGATAGAGGTAGGGTTATAAACGCCCTGATCATACAAGTCCCCGTTTACCCACAAATCTTACCTGTGGACATTTTATGCATACTGAGATGCATAGCATATACAGGAAACCCAGGTATGAAGAGAAACACAAAGCTAATATTTTTTTGCCTGCTGGGCTGGGATAGATCAAGAGTAAATACTTTTAAGCCTCGCTTTTATTCGCAGTTCGTCACTGATATCCCGTGGTGCGTGTCGTACAAAATATTAGGGCCATTGACTGCTTTTTGCATGTTGTAAAGCTGAATAAATGGCAAGTCAAAGTTCATCTAGGAGGAGTATATGAATATAAATTAACCTGATGTGAAATATCTCTGCCTGCAGATTAATTGCAGAATCAAGTACCAATGCTTTTAAGAAAATAGGAGCACGTCTCCACTGCACTCTTGATAGTAAATAAAAATATGATGATGAATATCATAAAAATAAATGTTAGTGACACACTGGGAAATTGAAAACTGTTAATTACAATTCTATCTGTTTCTAGAATGGCTTCAAATAAATCATATAATAAACAAAAAATATTCTGAAACAGATGTTGCTTTAAGCATTTATCTTTTAACATGTATTTTAATGTTACAGCTGCATATTTTCTTCATGTCATGAAGGAGATCTAATTATAGATCAGTGTGGCTTTCTGGGCTCATGTGACCGGATTACACACAAGTGCTATTCTTTTCAATTTGAAACAAGATCAGAATAACTGTTTAAAGGCCTAATACCAAACGTCCCAAGGCGAACTAAATAGCAACACGTGTTTCATAAGATTACAATGTCAAACATTGAAGTACTAAGCTTTATATGATCAGAAGAAACAACCATACAACACTAGCACATAGAAACCCCATTGCATACTGAGACCGTTTACAGTTTCAGTTCCGAATTATCCATATATTAATAGAATATCAGTTGCAGGGTCAAACGTTTTATTAATTCAATGTTTCTGAATACGTATACATGCACATAATGTGTGCATTTGTTTTGCTAAATGATAATCCCTAAAATATGGGGGTATTTGCCATTTACGAAAGCTTCTGATACTAGTAACGTGTTCACATATTGCTCTGAAAGAAATAAAAAAACGAAATGACATTTTGAAGATTGCGATAGCAAAGTAGGCACATTGTTAAAGTGTAATTTTGTATATTAAGTTGATTATGATTGGTATAAATTCAGTCTCATATATATATCGAAAAGCTTTTTGTATTAAAGGGGCCACACTATCCTATACATAACAGCTTACTGAAACTTATGCAAGTTAGTAAATACATCATTGCTCCAGTTGAGGTAATTTGCATGCAAAATACCAGTGATGAGACAGAATATATAAACAAAATAGAATATGTTCAAAATAAAGAGTTGGTATTTTTCCGGTTTTGGCCTATGTGAAGTGATCTTCTGCATAGATCTGCTCCACACAATACATGATATATTTAGATATAGGTTCTGAAATTTTAGATCAAATAGACTATCAAGTGACACCATTTCGTAAAAATGAAAACTTTGACTGTTAGGTTTAATAATCCTTTTTGCGCCACTGACTCTTGCATGTCTATTATCTACACACAAACATATTCAAATAGTGTGGCCATCGAGTACGATCTCAAATTTTAATATTGCTGATTTAATGCGCTAATAACAATGGGTGCTGTTTGAACGTATACTTACTAAGGACAAATTTCCCTTTCTTAATTCCCTCTATGGTCATATTTTGTCGCTCTGTCTGCACATCACTCTGACGGATGGTCGCCCAAGTATGACTTATGTTTCCTTTGACTGGGAAATTACGAAGCACTGCTAGGAAGACATATCGCCATATGTTATGCAGTGGGTCAGCATCACATTAAGATTCTCTCATATGGCATCACGCCTTCCTGTCAGTGCCTCTGAATAATTGCTGAAAACTTTTTGCCATAGCATGGTCATTAGTGGAATATGTATCAGACAATAATACCGCCTTCCATTGAAAAGCCACAGTAGTCCAATTTGTATCCTTATTTTGTTTCTGTATTCTCAATCAGGTAAATCTGCATGTACGATCTGTTCATTGTGCATCCAAAATTTGTTCAATTTTAGGCTAGCTGACTGCTGTGTCACCTGGGCTTATCACTACCAAAATCGCCAAAAGTGCAGAGCACAGTGCAACATTCTGAGAGCCAGCTTAAGTAGATAAAATGGTACAAATCAATGTGACCTTCCCCGATTCACACTGTGCATATTTCTAAAGGCAACCGGTGTATGATCATTATACAGTGGATACCACTAATTTTGGGCATTGTGCTGCCGTTCTATTGCAAAAAGAAAACGAAAAAAATAAAAATAAAACAGTGTATCACCAGAAAGCTGCGACCTCCCACCTGTGCACTCCTGTTGTCACTTGGTGTTTTGTATACAGAATAGTAATAAATAAGACAACACTTTGTATCCCGCGTGTATTACTGAAACATTGACCTAAACCATTTGGAACAAAATATCGTTGCAAAAGAGTCCACTGCTGAGGATATGCAGTGAGACAGGAGGTTGATGATTCAAATTTCACAAAGTTTGCTTTGTGAACTTGAAAATAGATCAACCTTGCTATCACGTAATTGTAACGTAGCCTCTAAAGGGAATAATCACAAATATCAACGTCCTTGTTTGATGACAAACAGCTATTGCATAAAATGCGGATATTAATTCAAATTCGCCCCTTTACCTTGAGAAAATATGTTATTTTTTCATGTTTTATAGTACAGTTTTAGCAAGGGTTACATAAAATATACTTGTTAAAAGTGAAAATGCGATCTTCATATTTGAAGTACTAAAATGAGCCACTAACTTACTTCTTATATTCTTTTAGCTTCAGCTTGACCCTTTTAGAGTCAAACAATCAAACACAATTGCCAACTTTTAAATCCTTGGCTTTTTTATCTCTAGAACTAGGACTTTAAAATACAATTCTCTAATGCACTATTCTCAATAAGAAAACTATGGGGCTGCATGAACAGCCCAGGCTCAGCTGACCAAAGATTTCCCCATAAAATCAAGACTGTAACTAAAAAGACCTATGTTGAACTTAAGATGAGTAAATACGGAATTTAAAAGTATTTATCAGACAAACGACTGGGCCTCCTGAAAGCTCAGTCTCACTAGCAAGTCAGTTGAGATAAAAAAAAAAATCGGCGCCACCTGCAGAACAACTTCAGACCTAGGAGTCCATAGGAGTGGCTATGTGTGATATCAAGGCAATTGGATGAGTGGTTTTAGAGAAGAAGATTTCTTTAAGGTTTGCCCAAATAGCAACCAAACACATCATAAGAATACAAAATTCACTGAAGAGTTGCCATTTAAACAAACTTGGTATAGACCCACCAAAAGTGCATTCCCACCAGGTTTGAAGTCAATCTGGTAAACGGTTGCAGAGAAGTCAAAAATGTGAATGAGCATTAGAATGCCCATTTAATAACATTTATAGTAAATTCAATGGGACAGGTGCATTTACCAAACTACCAGAATTTTAAAATAATTGTTATAAATCAGGAGTCCACAGCAGTTCCACCTGCTGAACAAATTTGTTTCACCCTCTCACAAGGAATATTTACAGCTAAATCTGCGGGATAGTTATGTAGCAAAGACGTAAAAAGCACAAAGCACACAGAAAATATTTTTTAAAAAAAGGAAAAAACAGCGCCATCTACAAATTAGGAGTCTCTAGAAGTGGTCCTGTCAAATATCAATGCAATTGAATGAGCAGTATGGGTAAAGAAGATTTCTGTTTTGAGATTTTGCCAAAAGTGTTCATCAAAAATAACATAATCACTGAAGCGTGACCATTCGAACAAACTTCGTAAAGATCCACCCAGGGTACATTACAACCAAGTTTCAAGTTAATCTGGTTGACGGTTTCGAAGTAAAAATGTGAGTCAACATTCGAATATCCATTGACTTAAATATCATTCAATAAGAAAGGTGCATTTACCTATAACTACCTTTTTTAAAAAAAAATGTTAAAAATCAAGAATCCACAACAGTGCCACATAATGAACATTTCTAGTTAACCATTTAGCAGGAAGCATATCCACAACGTTCAAACCTAATCTGAGTGACAGTTCTGGAGACGAAGTCGAAAATAACACAAATACATATATAAGAAAAAAATGCACCGCCACCATGTGAAAAAATTGAAATGTATGAGTCCTTAAAAGTATTCCTGTGCAATATCAAGGCAATGGAGTAAGCGTTTGCATAGAAGAACATTTTATAAGATATGCTTAAGAAAGAACAAAACCAATCGTAAAAAAATACAAAATCACTGGAGCGCAACCATTTGAATAAACTGGGTGAAGACCTAATTAAGATGCATTGTCACCAAGTTTGAAGTGAAACTCGCTGATGGTTTTCTAGTGGAAGTGGAAAATGTGAATTGTGAATGGACACCACACGATGGAAAATGGACGCAGAATGATGGCGTAAGCTCTGCCGGCAGATAAGCCAGCTAAGCTAACAAATCGGAATTCATACAAATATAATACCAAACTAATCATGTTTACTGGTAGATAGTCATCATAACCAACTTTAGATTTCAACTCATCGCTATTTCGCCGAAATTGCTCCGGTACCTTGGAAATTAGGTGTACATAGCACATAGGAATAAATTGAAAACTAGTAGCTGCTAGATGTGCCGTATAGCCTCTAGTAAAGCAGATCCAGTGCTCAACTTGCCACCTTCCTGGTGTAAACAGTGACAAAAATTGAAAAAGTTATTGTAGGAACGTGAGACAGGCATCACTGAAATTCAACTCTGTGCATTTTGATAAAAACAGAAGACAACTCTGATTATCTTAACTGTGCAATAAACATATTTAATGTTGCAAACTCAAACAAAAGAATATTGCCAACAAAGAAACATGTATAATGATAAAATATGACACGTCAGTCATAACACAACTTTGAAATATATTTTTGTCTCTATTAAACTGGACGTAAAATTCCCTCCACACTTTATATATACAGGGAAATACTGGTACATGAAAAACCTGAGCGTGAAATTCATCCTGAATTTAGAATGCGGTAACGTGGCAAGAGTGTGCACTTTGGCTGGCTATCAATGTCAGTAAATCAACGTGTGTGTATATACCAAGGCACATTTTCCTTGTAAAAGCCTCGAAAAACTTAAACAAATTGCTCCGCCGGAGAGTATAAGCGCTGATGAAACGATTCAGTACTGTTTATTACCCCAGGAATGAAAGAAAAATTATACGGTGTTGGAAGAACATCAAGACATGTGTGTAAACGTTATAATCGCTTTTATGTTCTTTAACTGTCAAATCGTCAGAAGTTTTTAATTAATTAATTTATTTATTTATTTATTTATTTATTTATTTATTTATTTATTTATTTATTTATTTATTTATTTATTTATTTATTTATTTATTTATTTATTTGTTTGTTTATTTGTTTGCTTGCGTGTGTTATTACATTTATTTATTTATTTATTTGCTTGCGTGTGTTATTACATTTCCATTGATAATATCTGAATTTTGTCAAGTAACCGAGGAAAAGCAGGCATGTGACCCAGTTGAACCAAGGTATCACAGGTGCTTGGCTTGGTGGGAATGCATGCATAGTGTCAATGCATTTTCGAAACTACATTTCTCCTGTCTTCAAACTCGCAATAAATATGGCATTCTAAGTAATATCAAATTGATGCTGGTAAACATATTACTGAACTGGTATCTGTGTGACGGTTAAAAAGAAAAAAAATGTGTTCTTGGCTCACCCAAGAAACTTAAAGTGCAAGTCTGCCTTTTAACAACGTTACTGCCGAATACGTTTAGCTCACAATTTGGATACCAAAATTAGACTCTTGTGAATTTATTGTCTCCTATGTTCTCTCATATTTTAATTATTGTCCAGAATTTCGGTACATTTTTGGGGGAGGGGCCCACAAAAATCTGCCAAATTTGAGAAAAGCCCACTCTGAACCCTTCAATTCATTTTTGACACACCACTATTCCGACTATAGTAGTCTTTCACAGACGGCCAATGTGCCTACCGTCAAGTGATCACGTGTTTAAAGCATCGCAACTGATGTTTTTTAGTCAGGTACTCTCTCAGAGCACAAAAGGCAACGTCCTCTATCTGAAAAACAAATAAATGAGGCTCACGTACTTGTAAACAAACTGGAACTTAAAATTTGGAACAACCTTCCAAAAAATGTAAAGACAACCAGGATGTAGCCACTTTAAGGAAGCTATTGAAACATTGATAAAGTTTGTCCTGTAAATGTTCTTTCTGCAGATTGTAATTGTGATTTTTATGGTGATCCTATGAACACCTTTACCTGTGTTTACGATGGTGGAATGACCAACCGTTACCCTGTCTCCATGTTTTATTTATCCCTCCCAGGTTTGTACAGAGTGTATAATGTATTGTTGTTCTTATGATATCTTGTTAATTCTAATTTTATATTTATGGCTGTGGGACCAAATGACCCATTTTGTTTACTTAAGAATACATTTGGCATTATGATTTAACATGTAAATGTTTTTGAAATTCGGCAGAGACTGAGATACGGCATAGATATATAAAACCTGACCTCCATTTGACCTTTCGCTTCTCAATGAAGCTATAAACAAATGTCAATTGTCGCCCAGATATTCAAACATATACTCAAAATGGCAATTTCATTTGACAAAAATGACATCTGAAGGTAATCATGAAAATGGTTATTTTGCAAATAACCGAAAATTAATTGACCTTGAAAATTCTGTGTAGAAAAGGTATTTTCCCAATTATCAGAAAAGTTTTGAATTGCCTCACTAAATTAGTCTACCATCAGGTGCAGCTAAGATAGTAGATGATTTTGAAAAAATATAAGTTCATGTAAATTTGTTTGATCTCAAAGAAATTATATCAATTTGATATCAGAATTTGTTTTTGATCTCTCAATCCCGATTGTGTGCTTGCGGGCTAAAATTTCAAATGGACCTTATTTTTTAGAAGATAAGATATTTAGATGTTATTTTTCACAATTATCTACTCAATCAGCATAATGTTTGTGTTCAACCTTTTTATATATATATATGTATCCCTTTTATGTAAATATGGAATGAACTATTGCAAAATACCTCTTGTACCACTTTTATCAATTTGGGGCTAATGTCGAAAATATGTTTTTTAAATGTTCTATGCAAAACTGAACACAACCTATTCTCTTCGCTTTTTTGCAAAGTCCTGTTATAAAGGTGTCAAAAGGGCAAAATAAGCCGACCAATCGAGTTCATTAAAAGGAGGTCCCTTTAAAGTCATCTCAAGGTCAATGAACATGTTCAATTGTTTTCTATTGTTATGATCTATCAACATGCGCATTTTCATTCAATACAGATTTCTATACCACAGGTATCCAGCATATCACCCAAATATGGATATTCTAATGCCCACTTTTAGGTCAATTTGCCCTGGTATGTTATATTCGGAAATAGGCTGTTGTAAGCTATTTTTCTTTAAACTGAGCATAAATAAAAGTTTCTATCTAGTACCGAACAAAGGTAACAAGAATTGGCTCGTTGATGACGTTTCCACATTGAGGTTTGGCTATAATTACTCTTTTAAAAGATTCTTCACCAGCAGATCACAAGTTCCACCTTAATTTTGGTATGGCCTATTGCATTCATGACTTGGTAAACTCCATAATAGCACAGAACTTGTGCACGTAATATTACGTAAAAAATCGATATGGAGGCCTTTGCGCGGTCATATATTGTAAGGAAGAAGAAGCACATGTTGCTATTTCAGGAAATATGCATGTAAGTAAATACACTTAATGTACACTGCATGCTCTCATAGAGGGTACCTTAGCACAGAGGACCCAGTTGTGAACAACAACTTCTGTTGGTACCATATTAATATAACTCTACATTGTGAAGACGACATACAGACTAGCCACCTTTATCAGAGGTGTCCATTTTACACATATAGTATTGCATATCCCTGGTGTGATAGACTATGATGCCATAACTAGTTCGAGTCAGTGAAAAAAGAGATAATTCATTTATCTTGCACATATCATAAAAGCATTTATTTCCTACAACCTAAGTTTAAGATTGGCTTGTACGGACGCTTTGTTCATGTATATGCAATAAAGCTGGTGAATGAATGACCTGACAAACAATTAAGTAAAAGTGTTCGAATGATGAACTACCTTGATTAGCCCATGGTGGAAAACATGCAATCTGCAATAATTAAACCACATAAAAATATGTCATAACATGAATAAAATGGGCATCACAGATTTTACATTCTTCCTTGTGTTGCCTAAGCTTCAAGTGCCCTGTAATGTGCCTTCGTAAGTACAACCATGGACATATTGGGTGACTGCCTTAAGATCAGACTGCTCACGAAGCATCACTGGCTTTGCCTCTCCTGTAAGTGCTGTTTTGCAAGCAACTTGAAAGGGGACCACAGCAAGAGACATGCAGTAGCCCAGCATGCAGTCAGCTAGGTAGACCAAGGAATGCAAAGTCTAGCTGGGACACTCCCTATAACAGCAGGCCAATGTGTGTGTAACTCCAGGTCTGTGAGGCTCCAGCATTCTAGTGTTCATCATGCTTTCTGTTAAAAAAGAGTATGCGCCAATCACCAAAATACGTGAAGAAGGATTGCGATCATGGGTGATGCCACTGCATACGTAAGGTGGAATAAAATTCTTGCAATAATTAAGCTTCCTTATGTAGCTTGTTTTGTCCTTTTGTATACTACCCTGTAGGCAGTCAAGAAGTTGTCTCTTGGAAATTTAGGATCTGGCCATATGAAACAAATGATTAGTTGTAAAATCCCTCCAAATTCATGCGTGTTGGACCGTCTCTAAAAACATTGTGGACAAATATGACTTGCCTTTTGCCATCGCATGAACAGAAAGTAAATAGTCACGAGATTAGCTTGTCCTTTAAAGTGGAGTTGGCCTTGTTTACAATTAATGGTAACATGTAGTGACTAGGCACTTTCCTTGCCGTCGGACGAACGGACGAATAATACATGCAATCACCTGGCAATGAAAATAGTCACAAAAGTCGAAGGGCTGAAAATACCATAAAAAAATAAAGTGTAGTAATATTAGAGACAATAGTACGCTTGTACGATAGTAAATGCTTGTAACCTGTTTTGTTCGCCCTCTCTGAATCATATAAAATCGATGTACCCTTCATTTTTCTACAACATTGCAATGGTTCGTGTGTGTTGTCCATGCCAGTGCTGTGTCTTGACTATTGTTGGAAACTGTTGTGGACTTGCTTTTCTTATCAGAGTGGTTATTTGCCTGTTGGGAACCATGTGAAATGTCATCATCTTCAGCTACTTTGCTTGCTGGACACATTCAAGTATTGCTGTCATATCTATGTGGTCATGTTGCTGTTGATGCTCAGGTTGATGTTCATTTTCACGTGGACGTGATATTGATGCTGGCTTTCATGCCCATGTCCAGTTCAAGATGTCATGCTTATCTTGAAACGGGACCGATTGTCCACTACTATATCAAAACGTAATGATCATTCTAAAGAGAAACTGGGCAGAGAATATGCATACCTGTGCCACATACCTACTTTTATGGTAAAAATAGAGTGAAAAAAAGAAAAACCACAATGTGCCTACCTCGACCGCGAGTGAGTCATCTGCTCTAACATACTGGCCATGTAGACACATTGTGGGTTTTTTTCAAACGCAGTTTCTGCGCTTGCTAACCGCCGATGTTCAGGAGCAGTCACACTGAGAACGTTGCCAAACGTAAAAGGAAACCAATGTTGCACCTGCGTTTTTAAAATGGGGACGGCGGCAGTGCTCCACTTTTGCCGTAAGCAATGCAGAAATGGCTTTGTTGCAAAGGGCCCTTCCACAACGCACTTGTAATGGAAAGGAAAGGAAAGTGCTCTGGAAATGCCATCAATGTGGGAGGTTGTTAAAATTAACAAAAAACATCACCACCAGCGCGCCAGTCATTTGTTCGCACCTCTTCACTACTATGTGAGAAACGCAAGCCCATGAAAGGAAGGCGCTCTGGGATTGCCATCGATGTCGCACTTTTTTTTTAAAAATAAACCAAAAAAATTACCACCAGCGAGTGATACAGTTGTACGTACCTGTGAAAAACCACCAACACAAATATAGATGTATAGCTATCTGTTTATTCATATTTAAAATATTAGAAAAATCTAAGAAGTTGTATTCCTCCGTATCACTCATCCAATGGGTTCCGTGGTTGGATGTTTAACCGAAACAAAAGCTAAGCGACTCATGAGGATTGGCATGATGCGTTCCAATATAAATGATGCTGGTTTATTTTTATTTATGTATGTACACAACATTCAAATATTTCAGATAAACTTCATTACAAAAATCTGATATATATATATATATATATATATATATATATATATATATATATATATATATATATATATATATATATGTGTGTGTGTGTGTGTGTGTGTGTGTGTGTGTGTGTGTGTGTGTGTGTGTGTGTGTGATGCAGGGTAACAGATTCTGTCGAACAGTTAGTGCTGTCCGTATTGCTCTGTAGTAAAGTTCTAGTAAGCACATCCGGGTTTCACTGATAAAAAATCAGCGTAGACATCAATGAACTCAATCAGCTTTACATTATCTTTAAATTAATTCAGTTTGACTTGAGATTTTTGAATAATTGGTCGTCCCAATTGTATGCACATTTTCAAAATCCCCGTTCTTAAAAAAAAAAAAAGGGTCAGTGAGGACAGGTATGTGAGAGTTCCATATCAACACTGTTATGCAGTAAATGTAACCAACTGGACAGCACAGCCATTTGCAGTTGCTGCAGAGACAAGGCTTCGACAACTTCAGAGACTGGTTTTCACTCCAAAACGGAAACTTAAAGACAACGCAATCAGTTGTACAATTAAAAACAGCGCCGAATGTGATGGAAATATAATGTTCCGAATACTGATGGGCGCCGAAGCCATAAACAACAACAAAATAAAACGATTAACCTGAAAAATACAGGTAGCAACTTGGCAGGGTGTGCATTTCTAGATTTCTTAGGAGATGAGCATTAATGAATGCCAGGCCATGCTTATTCCAATTTTGGCAGGACAAGAAATCAAGCAGCAAGCTGTTGAATAACCCAGCTTACAAACAGATCTTTTCCTACTTAAAGGATAGCAAAAAAATATGAGATCCTTTGATGGGTGACTTCCAGTGTTAAGATAGGGGTGCAATATATTTCTTCGCACTGGTATTGGTAGATGCATGTCTCTCTCTCTCTCTCTCTCTCTCTCTCTCTCTCTCTCTCTCTCTCTCTCTCTCTCTCTCTCTCTCTCTCTCTGTCTCTCTCTCTCTCTCTCTCTCTCTCTATGTTTATAAATAATATATAAAGTGTATATATATATATATATATATATATATATATTTGCTTTCATCGTTTGGTTAAGGCTTATGAGTATGGGAAAGTTTTTCTGAGCTATTTTTGTGGGGCAGAAGTCAGTCTGCAAAAAGGAAAATTTCAAGAAACATTGTATTGAGAAGAGGGCGAGACAGCCAACGGGCCATGAACAGTAAATTCTCTATCGAGGAAGTCACCTAAGAGTGTCATGAATTGCACTTCATTCTAACATGATTGTAACAAATAATGTCCAATTTACAACAGCTTATGAACGAAGAGTAATTATAAAATAACAACGCAATTTTGATATCCACAATAACCATGATGTCCAATATGGAATGGACGATAATGCAGTGTTTAAAAGGGACTTGCACGGTAGCACATGAGTTGTCTCGCTTTCTTGATCAAGCTCCAACTACTGAAATGTACTGTAACGTAGCTTATTAGTTGGACGGAGCTTTCACTGTGATATACTCTTGGATATACTTTTTTGATACTGCACATATATTCGTGAACAGAATTATGTTTCCTTTCTGCCGATTTTTCCTTGCCGAAATTGTATACCAATGTCTTTATGTATTCCTGCATGAATGTGAAACAGGATGAGGCAAATTTACAATGTCTCTGTGTGGGGTGTACGTTAAGACTGCAATATTGTTTCAACAGCTCTTGCATAATTGTGGGGAACACATGCTAATATCTCTTTGCCCCACTGCCATTACAAACGCCTATGTGATCTGTTTGCGTATGTCCATCACCCAGATCAAAATTTCGTATCTAAAAATACCGTCTGCACGTGTCCTTTGCAGCATGCAATGATATGCCCATATTGCCCAATCACTTCTTTTCCTACAAAATATCACTGGGCAGTTTCATTGTCAACAGGAGAAACCGATCGCGAGAAATAAATTAAAGTGTATTTATATCACTCTAAGCTGTATCAATCCAAACGATAAGTGTTTAGCCTATCTGGGGCCATGACACAGACACCTGTGTGTTTGTTTTGAGGTGCAGACACCATGCTGAGCCTTCGTGGTATGCTACACACCAAACACCACATCCATGAGTTCTATATGACCAGATACCCGCTTTCACCAAGGTTTATCTATAATCACAATGTTTTAAGGTATTCCATTTTTCCTATAGCAATGCTTAATGGACTGGTGACTGTAGAAGGTTCGGGCCAAACCTGTTAACAAAAATGCAGAAAATGCAAGCATACCTTCTTTATGGTGAAATTAAATATAATATTTTATAATTTATATTTCTTGCAGTAAATCCATTGGTTATTGTACATACAATGTAGTTTAAATTTATGAAGAAACCAACAAATTTTCCTTTAGTGAACCTAAAATGAAAGTACATCGTTGTTATTTCCCAAGTTCATAAACGCTTTGATTTGTTTCCTTTTTGGCTGTCAGCTCAGAGTATTGACACGTCAGGAACACAAAAAAGTGGCAGGCTTACCATTTATATGTCTGGCACAAGTGATATTTGGCTTTAAGTGGTCAGGCATATATGCTTGGAAAAACGTTATTAGTAAATGAAAATTTTTTCAGTGGTAGAGAGTAGCAGTTTAAAACCACTAGTTGTCATTCATGAGTGACTGCCTGTCTCAAGTCAGGAGTAAAATCTGTTTCTTCACATTGGTCACGGAAACTGAAAGTTGATGTTTAGTGATTTTTTAATCCGTCATTTTTGCTGTATTTAATTTTGCTGTCATTCTCAGGCTGGAATTTGCGAATGTGAGTAATAAGGGTAGTTTTTGCTGCACTAATTGAGTTAACAATCAATGATTATACTGTGCTTATATTTGCATTCCCGCAACAGGTGATTGTTTTACATGATGTAATTTTTGGATATGGTTTGCAACTAAATCGATATATATATATATATATATATATATATATATATATATATATATATATATATATATATATATATATATATATATATATATATATAAATATATATATATATATATATATATATATATATATATATATATATATATAATATATGTATACAGAGAGAGTGGTGGGTGTCCAGCAATTAAAATACAAATTTAATTTTTCACCTTAAAATCCGTTATATTCCTTACTTTTTAATTTTAAAAAGGGTTCTTATATAATTACTGAAGCGACTTTCAGAAAAAAGTACAAAGATTTGGGTGGGTAAGCAGGTGTGTCGATATGCTATCTGTACTTGTGACCTTTTAACTTAATCTCAAACCTTTACTCAAGTAATTTGTCGTTTCTCTTTATACGTGAGACATATAACAAGTCTTCGGCCTTTTAGTGAAATGGTAGCAATGTACTATCTGTTGCCATTGTATGCATGACAAACCTGGTGCTGATAAGAGTATTTTTAAACGAACGATAGCTTGGTCACTGAAATGTGGTCTGATCTCCTAAGCTGGCGTGTGCTTCAGCTACATTTATAACCTGAACTGAGCTTGGGTGACATAATGTGGGATGAGAGAGAGAGACAGAGAGAGAGAGAGAGACAGAGAGATAGACAGACCGACAGACGGACAGACAGACAGAAGGAGAGGGCCCAGGTCATTGGAGACAAGCTGAATGACAATTTGAACTGATAGCAACGTACATCGCAAATGTATTTATTTATGTTTGCCTGTCTAAGGTTGAAAGTAACAAAAAGAAGGAAAAAGAAATTGTAGCTTGAGGGCAAATAAAAAATAAAATTTGACCTAGTGTACTAGTTTTCTTTCTAACACACAAGTGGATTATGAGACATTTATGTTTCAAATTCTTTAAAACTAAGTTAAGTTCAAATAAGTCATAGGCTCACCATGTATATTATCGTTACCTTACACATAGACATGCTTAGTAATTATTTATAATTGAATGTAGGATGATTTTAAAATATTAAGAATCAGGCAATACTAGTAACCACTGCCTTTTTTGCCGTTGCTGAAGATTTATCTGCGGTATATTTCCATCATTTGTGGGCAAGTGAAGACAGTGGTTTATTTGCAGAATTAAATTGTTCGGGAAATTGAATTCACAATTGACAAAGCGGTTTAAGACATAAATAAATAAATGAACTAATAAATTGATTAATTAATTAATTAATACATTAAATAAATAAGTAAATAAATAAACAAACAGGGCATTGCCATTTGGAAAAAAATTACAGAGCCATCTTGGCTATATGCCATGTAAGGCTGAAGAAGAGCTGCTTTTTTTATAGATAATTGCATATGCATTCAAAGAACTGTGGCATACAAACACTCTTTCCTATTGGTCATTCACATACAATTTCGATTACATATTAAAAAAACAGAATTTAATGACGGAAACACATAGTAATCACGTATGGTATAAACCAGCATAGCTTACGTTCCCGCTAAATTTAAAGTAAAATACTAAATAAAATTTACATCTGGAATAAACTGGTAGTGCAACCTGATGAAGGAATTGAATTAGGCATGTTCATATGTGATACCCTTTACCACTCACGAAATAATTTAGCCAAGTAGTCATGACACTTGCAGGGCGGTGGAATGAAAGACTTCTGTCGACGTAGGAACAGAATGGAATGTAGAATGGTATACACACCGAGCATGTTTCTGCGAACATGTGGCCGACAAGTGTTCTTTACTGATGAAATATACTGCGTTGCATCGACAGTGTGCTATTGATCTTATAAGGGCTAATGTATCATTCTAGTTTATATGCCTGTACCAAAATTAATCACATTGAGTATTAAACTGTGCATTATTAAATTGAAAATAAGTGAAATTTGTAATCGAACAGCCATGGCTGACCACACATAATTTGTTGGGCAGGCAGCATCTGAATAAGAACATAAAAAGTGAATTAATTAAATAGATTCTATCTAAGCTATAATTTGAATGTATGCTCGTGTTAAAGTTCATTTCCTTTTTGTCACCTCTTGAACCGTTCACAGTCCAGAAAGACTCGTACACGTTTACCTTTTTTCTTCAGTAAAACTGTGAAGATAGCAAATAACTGGCATTATCACCGTTAGTTAAGTTAAATGCTAGCCATGCCTGCTACCATTATATTAACCCAATTGACGATGCAATATGTGTTTTTTTAGGTTTTCGAGTCATAAAAAAGTATGATTGGGAAGACACACAGCCCAACTTGTATTATCGCCAGCCCTATTTAAGAAGCATTTAACAAACGGAATGCAATGATTTTGAGTTGCAGGCACATTGACCAAGGCTCAACGTGGTCGCAATGCGCGAGACAGAAAAAAGCTGAAGGGAAGGTCCTGTATCCTTAGTGGGCATTTTTTGTAAGCACAGATCATGCTACGTTACACACTCATGTGCGGCATTTCAGCTGGCTTTGTACACCCACCCACCCCTCCCCCCCCCCCCGAAAAAAAAATATTGATCACCAAAGCGCGAAAATCCCCCAATGCACTCTGTCTTCAGTTCATCTTTTGTGTACAGAGAGGTAATTACCACGACATGATATACTTTGTATCCTGTTTATGTGTTGTTATTTCATTGACTTTAACCTGGTGGAACTTAATTTTGTCTCCATACTAAATAGTCAGAGGTTCAGAATATGTACTGAGGCAGAAGATTGTTGATTTAAATATGATAAAGTACCGTCGGGACTCTCACCTGAAGGGATTTTAATTTAAATAATTTAAATAAAACGGGAAGAACAATATCTATATCGTGGGACAAAATAGTTCTTATGGTAAGTGGTTGTGGAACCTTGAAATTTGGGCCAAGGCACCTTTTAGTGCTTTCAGAATCCTCAGTACTCAAATTTTAGTTATCATAGTTCTGCAGCTACAACGTTGGATCAACATTATCTAATGTTGTGAAGTTAATAAGTCAAAGTTAGGAGGGGGTCATATGGACACAATCTCAAATTAATCCTGTTTAACAGCTGATAACTCCACAACCAACTTCTTAGTCAATGTAATACTAATATCACTGTCCAGGAACCTCGGATATTAGGTACATTTAGCCTATAGGAACAAATTGAAGCCGGGGTCTCAAAAATGTGTCCTGTATCCCTTTAAAAGCGTCTAGTGAGACAGCTCCAGGGAACAAAAAATCCCCACTAGCTGCCTCTCCCTTAAATGAACAATGTTAAACTTTAAAAAGGGACTAAAGGGACGGGAGTCGGTAACCACTCAAATCAACCTCTGGAGATTTTAAATTGCAAAATAAAATGTAAACACACGGACAAATATAGTTGTTTTAAATGTGATATCGCATTTTCTTATATTGCAAAGTCGCGCAGACAGAGAAAAAGACTTCTATTAAATAAAAAGGCATGACAATTAAAATTGAATGTCTATTGGCATATATATATATATATATATGTGTGTGTGTGTGTGTGTGTGTGTGTGTGTGTGTATGTATGTATATATATATATATTTATTTATTTATATATATATATATATATATATATATATATATATATATATATATACGTGCATATATATATTAAAGTGGACTTGAAATTAACCCTGCACTTTACATATGCATTGGTGCAGTTGCAAAAAGAAAATCGTGTATGCGCAATCCATTCCACCTTATAAATGTGGCAATGTGGATTCCCGCATGGTGTAATCCCTAACGGTAATATTTGTGTCAAGCGGCCCAGTTGTGTATAAACATTAGGTGATATTTCCCGTTTACAAAGCCTTGAACAGCTAATACACAAACTGGTGTGCGGGACAGTGTCAGTCCTGATGTATTTCACAGGCCAGTGTTTAAATTGCGTAGATGATATTGGATTTAAGTGCAAAGTTTTTTGAGTGCTACGAGGTTGTCATTTGCTAAACATTTGTTGCAGATTTGATATTCTCTTTTGAAGACCATCAAACATTACCAGTCTATATACAGAATGAACCATCGGTACAAAAACGTACAAAAACAACAGATACCTTACAGGTAATTAGCCAAAGATTGCCATCATATAAAACAACAACAATAACTGCAATATCAGCTTTAAGGAAAATCAAGCGGACAATCAACGGTTTGGTGGTGGAAAAAATAAGAGTCAACTTTCACCATATACTTCACTTCCCTTCATTGAAATGGTGGCACGTGAACGGAAATTATACTCTTGGAGAGATACTCATTAATGAAAGTGGTAATGATACAGTTCAGTATTGTTTAAGCCTACCAGGAATTAAACAACCAGTTTATGGCGTTAAAAGAATATCGAAAGATGTCGTGTGCAAACTTTATTCACGCTCAAATATCCTTCGCATTCAAAGGACTGCCAATCGGAAGTTTAGTCTGTCAATATATAGTGTCATTGCATTCCCATTAACAATATCTCTCTGGATTCTTGTAACTATACTAGGAATATTAGGTGAGCAGTCTTGGTGAATGTAACCATCGCAGGTTCTTGCTGTGGAAAAAAGCATGCAAAATTTCGATCAATCTTAAAAACTACAATTCTCTTGTCTTCAAACCACAAATGTATATGATTTTCCTAGAAATATCAAATGGGTGTTGGCAAATGGTATCTGGTTGTTTGTTAAATAATATAATTTTCTATTTGACTTAACCAAGAGGACGACAGGAATGAAAGTAGCAGGAGTCTTAGTCACGTGTGCCTATTTAAGTGTTACTGTAGTATTGTTTCAAATGTGCAGAAATTGCATTCACTATCAAAGACGCTATCATTTGTGTACATTTTGTGTGTGTCAGAATGTCCATCAAACAAAATTGCACGCTTTGTACCGGAGTTCATCTAGGCACAGCAGAAAAAGAAAAATGTAGGTAACAGAACGTCTTCAACCACACGTACGTTACACAATCCATTTCTGCCCTAAGCCATAATGACAAAAATTAATCATCTGTGATCTGCCCAATGAAACACTGACAATCTAGGGACATTGGGCATAATCATACCTTTGCAGTTGACTTTTAAGAATTAATGAGTAGATATCCTACATGGATTTATATGTGTGTCCTGCATTCAAGTAATCTTTCTCCATCAGCATAGAAATCATCTAAAGGAATATTTAATATTTACTGCCTTATCTAAAAGTTCAGAGAAAGCATTACCTCTATTCATTTATATCGACCCAACAGTGACAGAAAATAGATCCCAGAGCTACCAAAAGATTAGGATTCATCTTCGAATACCAAAGTAAAGAAACAAATTTCACCCCTGACTTGAGATAGGCAGTCACCCATAAAAGGTAACTTGTCGTTTTAATTCCGTCCTGTCAATCTCTGAAATATTTTTCGATAACTGCAGGCTCTTGTCTTTCCAAACAATATAGCATTTACTACTTAAAAGATAAATTTGATGACTTGTGGCAAATATCAATAGAGACAAGAGTCTGACACAATCCTGTTCAAGCCAGTCAAGATGGTATGATCTCATTGGAAGCACAGTCCAAAAGAGTCAGGAAAGAGCATACTAATCAGTGAAAAAAACTTATCGAGGTTTATATTCAAATTCAATCCAATTTCGAATCCGTCCAAAACTGACCAGTTAACTTGAACATGACCAACTGCGTAGAGGTTCTGAACATTCACTGAGCCATGCATCTGCCAATGAACTCCAAACAGACTACATCCACAAAATTATAATGACCATCACAAAAAATAGAAATGGGCAATTGTTTTCAATTATGTCAAAGAGACTACATCTAATTCCGTGTCATCTGGAACCATGATAAAAATCGCCAGGCATCAAACAAACCACCTTGAAATACAGTCAGATCAAGATGGAAATACAGCAGGTAAATAGATTATGGAGGATAACATAACTCTGTCTGGATTTGAGACATGTACTTACTAAAAGTGAGTATTAGCTTTAATCATTTTGATGCATGCACCTCTAAACTTTAAGAGGTTTCTCTTGCTCCATAAATATACGCTTAAATTGCAGTACTCTTAATACTCCCTCACAACCTCTTTATATTACTTTTCAAATCCCCCTCATATTTGCTAAATAAGGACTCCATTCATCTACCAATTTCAAAAATGATTTTTTCTTCGTTTTTGAATGTACGTTTTACCAATTTGGAAAGTAAAAATGTATGATGAAACTCAAACAGGTCAAAATCAGTGCATGCTCTATCAAATGCAACCACACTTGCAAATAGATGGCATAAGCAGACCCAACAATAATATTGGTAGCCATGTGAGGGTAGTTAACACTATTAAAATAGAATTGATCTCGTTTGTCAAACAGTATACCCTTCAAGATGAATGTCCGAGTTACTGTGACCACAGGCAAAAGAACGTGAGAGAGTACATCATTTTTTTAAGGCAAAGGCCTGGCCCATTTGCAACAGGGAAAAGTCTTGCGATAATGCGGTTATATTCAGACACTCTAAGATGTGGTTGCGCTGGTCAATTAGCATATACATGAAATGTTTTCAAACGGCAATACCAAAACTTTCTGGCCCAGATTAGAAACAAAACACTGCACATGCAGCATACGTTATGTCTATAACCAGCACAATATCATCTCTTTACTTCTATCCTTTTGCATGAACGTGCTTTTCTGTGATCATCAGTGGTGCTATTTGCAAGGTCTTTTCCACAACACATTGATTGTACAGATGCACGCTTCCCTTACTTGTGTGTATGCGCTATAGCATAAAAACATTCTTTTCAAGGAGACCACAAGCCCCGCCTCGCTTTTCAAATTTCGCCTTAATGCTGTATATTTGCATAGAAATAACACATTTTCACTTTTTTTGCAGGGAATGCGCTGGTGATCCTTTCTGTAATAAAGTTTAAGTTTATGAGGACGCCAACAAATTTTCTTTTGGTGAACTTAGCACTCTCTGACTATATTGTACTTTTTATTGCGTTCCCATATAAGGTAATTGACTTTCATAATGTTTTATATGGACTTCTATCTTTATCTTTAAATATATATATATGTATATATATATATATATATATATATATATATATATATATATATATATATATATATATATATATATATACATATATCAGTCTGCTTGTGTTTATCATACGTAATCAAAATATTAGTTTTCACCCTAAAATTGGTCATAGGCCTGAATCAAAACAACACTTCTACACAATTGTTGATGCGAAATAGAAAGAGGACAAAGATACGGCTGGGACTAGGCAGATAATTACAAAACCAGGAAAAGAAATAATGATACAAGATGCACTGAACAAAATGATCTTAAAAGCTCCCTGATAAAATGATTTTCTTTCATACTTGCGACGTATTCACTTGATTCAAAATTCCCATTATTAAGTTTGTTTCTGTTGATACTTGCGGCATGTAACAAGCTTAGGAACTGTCAATGCAAAGTTGTCCATTTGTAAAACCACATTATTTTCATCAAAAGTCAGAAATAATATTATGTTTAGTGAAAAAAAAAAAGGAAAAGACACGTTCAAAATGAGAATGCACGGGTTTGGTTTGTGCAGTCATGGTCAAGACTGTGCTGGTGAAGAGAAGAGTCCCCCCCCCCCCCCATGAAAAAAATACAGCGATGTGTGATCAGAAACTCAGGGATATTCACAAAAGTAGTCTTTAAATTATCGTTTTGAGTTGTTAGGCCTACATGTTTTTGAAACACCGAAGTCTGTCGTTCATGACGAATATCTCAGAGTTTAGGAAGGCCGGTTTAAAAGCTACAGTTGCCTTTTCTGAGTCACTGCCTGTCTCCCCCCCCCCAAAAAAAAAAAACAGCGGTGTGTGATCAGAAACTCAGGGATACTTACAAAAGTAGTCTTTAAATTATCGTTTTTAGGCGTACATGTTTTTGAAACACCGAAGTCTGTCGTTCATGACGAATATTTCAGAGTTTAGGAAGGCCGGTTTAAAAGCTACAGTTGCCTTTTCTGGGTCACTGCCTGTCTCGAACCAGGGATGACATTTGAACATTTGCTTCTTCACATTGGTATTTGAAGATGAATGTTAGTGTTTTAAAAATGTGGATATTATTTGCTGCCATTGATGGATTGAAATTTTGAATAAAGAAAATATTTCTCAGAAAATATTATATCCCGACCCGTTCTGTGCTTGAACTAAATTGTAGGGTGAACTGCACTGAGATGTGGTAAAATGAGAGAAAGAGAAGACAGAAAATAGAGAGAGGATGAGGGGCATACCCCCATTTAAATCCGTCTCACTAAAAGAAGAAGCAATTATAAAAAGGACAAGACGGTTGCATAAAAATCCTGCGTGACCATCAAGTAAAAGAAAGCCTGCTGCCAAGTCGTGCAGATTGTACAAAAACTGGATGACACACATGCGCACAAGATAAATAGGGGAACATGAAAAAGTAATTTACAATAAATGGATGAACAATGCATAAATGCTATGCCATATTACCTTCCATCAGAAGATTGGAACGTTCTGATACCGTTATATACTCATATAAGGCAGAAAAAAGACGAGTATTCTGTTCCAAAGAGCAGGATGTAAAATCGCTGTATACATATTGAAGAGTTTATGGGGCAAAAGAACATACTTAGAGGTTATCTCATGGCTAAATCAGTATCCTACCCGATACAGTTCCCCAGAGAGACTGTATCCTCCTGAGACCCGAAGGGTCGAGGGAGGACACAGCTCGAGGGGGAACTGTACAGGGTAGGATACAGATTTAGCCATGGGATGATCTTTGTATCCTTAATGTATATGCCACAATAAGACGAAAAAGGCAAATGCAGCTTTTCCTGGGATTGTGTAAAATGCTACATACCTATTCAGTAGCCAAAACATACAATTTCTGGTTCATCATTTTGTTTGAGAAAAGCCCACCTCCCCTTCAGGAAGAAATAGGCATAAACTACTGTCCTGCCAGGTCATGCATCTCGTGCGGCAGGCACCCTTGCAACGTGAGTGACGTCATGGCGCAAAACTTCATTAGAGTCGCTGTTTCCGCAAATATAGAACGTGAGGGATATACTGACTCTCAATGTTCTTTGAATGGGGATATTGTATTTCACTTGGGAGGATACTGGCTGTTGCTAGTGTAACATTATCCATGTGTTCCAATTGGACAGTTTCAGGATCCCCCCCCCCTTATTTTGGTGTCGGTATGTCCCCTGAAAGACACTGTATGCTACAGGACTAAAATTGCAGTATGAGGGCACTTCTAACACTACATTTAGGATACTGCAGTGTACTACCTTCATTTGAGAAATGTATAAAAAGGATAAGCAAAAAGTAATGCCACGAGTCTTTTTTTCTTAGACAGATGGGCATTTGGGCACCTTGTCATGCAAAGTTTTGAAAAGGGTGGGAATTCATTTGAGAGGCACCATTTTGCAAGCAGGATAGAATCATATTGCTGACCATTATTTCTTAATTAAGGAAACAAAATAGGTCTTTCAATAGACGGAAGTTGTTTGATTTGAATTTTCTATCTGTGAGGAAAAGTGTCAAAAGTTGTGAGGAGTCTCATACTACAGCATAAATGTATGTAGCAGAAAACTATTATCTGACAGGTCTGTACTAGCCTCAATAAAGGACATCTAATCTCTGACTGTTGTATATGCTCCCCATCAAAAAATAAACAAATAAAATCACCATAGCTTTGGTTACCAGAAAAAATCAGAGCTAGATAAGGAATATGTCATACAAAATTGAAGACCTTGTCAATAGTTTTTGATGAATTCACATATACATTCTAGCAAATCAGAACTATGTTGAGCACGTTAGAACATTGTTTAATCGGTCAATATATAATGACAACAGTAAATTCACAACCAGGAGATAATGGGGGCTATCACGTCGGGCATAATTGGCACAAGGTACATTCCCTCCAAAATATTTCAAGTAAAAATGTAAAATCGTTACATATTTAAAAAATGACAGTGCTGCCTACAGAAAAAAATGAAAAATTTATACGGGAGTTACTCATGTTCAATATTAAAGTAATCGCGTTAATCAGTTTGAAAGTACCATTTCAGCAAGAATACAAACCCCCAAAAGCAAACAAACAAACAAAAAACACACACACGCATTCTCACATCAGGGAGCACGAACATTTCCAGAAAAATCGCCTGAAACTCTGTGATAGCTCACTACTACCAAGGTTTAAGAAATGTGTAGCTTGAACATATCTGTAAGTGTAATCATCATGTATTTTATGTTTACAATAATGGGAACTAAACTGTTAGTCACCCAGCGACACAATTTAAGTGCCAATCAAAACAATATGCATATCTTTTAGGTGCTGGATTATTTTTTCCCTTTTGACGTCATTAGTTCTTCCCTGGAGTGTAAATTGATGCACTTTATAGAATATTTTGCTATAGGCTCTTCAATGTCCGGTATGGTTGTCATTAGTGTCGAAAGGTGAGTTGTAAAAGTTTTTTGTTGGGCACACAAAGGACATTGACCTTTTGTGTCTACTATATTTGTTTTATTGCATGCTTGAATTTGTTAAAATATCCCCTGGTTTTGATCACAAGTATTTCCTTTCCTTAACACAAGCAAAAAACTGCATGTTTCGATAACCCTGTTTCAAATTTGAATTTTGGATTTCTGTTCCTGTATTTTTTATATTTTTCCTTCCACCCCAATTTTCTGTTTTCTCTGGTAATTGAATCAGAGTAATGTTTTCCCCATTTTGCCATTATCACCTCCTTTTCTTAATAATATATAAGCATGTATCTTATTTTATGTTATGATTTTCTTAATTTCGCTTCCCTTTTTGTGGCAGTTGTTTGTTTTTATAAATCCATTGTATAGGCATGCATAGTTCTGTTGCTATTTTAACAGGATACAGAATTGAAAATAAGTTGTATTACATATATCATTGCTTATTTTGAAAATAAAAAACTGTTGCATAGAAATGCTTAGTAACTACATTATAGTTTTAGATCAGCTGGCCTGTCAGGCAATTGAGTATATCCTGTGGCCCTCCATCTCTCGTCCTTCTATCCATATGTCTTCTGTTGTCCATCAAAAATGTTTCAACATATTTCCTTCCTTACCCCAAACCCATGGCTAGATACACTTCCAACTTTGCTGGGATATATACTTGCTGAAATGGTCATGCCCCTGCAAAGAAATATGAATTCCCATGGTTTATGGGGCAAAAAGTATAAATAATTTTCCAGCGCAACCAACAGACATTTTTTTCTTAAAATTGCATTCAGACACTTTTGGAGGGACGCAAATTTTCCTTTGAAAAGATGGCTTTCTAATTATTGTCTAATGTTTTGTGGATGGTGATATACTTCGCGGATTCTTGGCTTTTTCTCCAGAACACTTAATCACGATTGCTTAAATTTGTTTAAATTTGTTCATGAACTAAACGTATTCATAGTTTCTAAATATGATAGAGATGTCTTGTATACTTTTCAACTTATTTGATGTAAAAGCGCCTAAAAAATCTACTTTATTGGACAACCTTGTGTGTCCACGAAAACGTCCAATCCAAGGGTGACTGTTTTAATGAGCACATGCATGGCCCTCTTTCCATATGCTTCATGACACAAGTAAGTGACAATCTTTCCCTTTTTAATTTTAAAGGTTTCGTGCAAAGAGATCAGACACCAAACCCATGACTGTGGCTTTATTGTTGATTAAATCCTCACCCATTTTTTTTTTTAATATTACAATATTTTCCCCTATATTTCGATGCTTGATAATTTCCCTGAATACACAAAAGAGTTAATTTCATTTAATGTAGCTAAAATCGGAAATATACCGTCACAGGTGTCAGTCTTAGGGGAGGAGGAGGGGTAAAGGATACAAAAAAATCCAGGGGAACCGCCGCTGGGTTTTATTTTGGAAACAGACGTTTTTTTTTTCTTTTTTCAGATAGGGACTTCCCCTTTACTGATTAAACTGATAAAAAGGTCAAACTCACATATTGCCCTAATTCTTAGCACTGATGGTTTCTGGTTCCATGTTTTCTATGAAACACTGACACGAAAGTACCTAGAGATGTTCGTTTTGGCGTTACTAGTTTCGTCCTTGATTGATCATGGAATATCAACATGACATAACGCCGTTTATCCGATGTTTGTACTTATATAACTTTAATATCGACACCGGATATAGTTATGTGATACTAAGCGTTGTATCCCATGCGACCATAGGTGCAATTCTTTGTTTGAAATGACTGTATACAATTTTGGATGAGTGGCCTGAGTCAGCATTATGTTGTATATTAAATGACATGCTAATTTTACACTCATGAATGTTTCCTAACACTCCACAACGTTTTTAAGCTGCCTTGAAGGCTTGAAAACCATTTTACAATAGCGCATGTTCTGGACCAAAATCGTGGCATTCTGTCTTGTAACATACAATAGATTGAACTTCACATCTGGTACCTGTGTCCCGTTTGACAGATGTTTAGGTCTCATTAGGTTTACAGCTTTCTCATGTACATGCTCTGGAATACCTAGCTGGTCACATATGTCGATAGGGACTCGACAGTCATCACAGGTTCTCTTCATAATCGGGTATCCAGCTGTTTACGACATTACACATGGTGACTCTAAAAGTGTCTGAGGGAAGCCTTTTATATTCCAAAGAGTGATAGTGGTCCCAACAAAGGTTTACCTTGATATTTTTTGAAAGATCACTGGACCATTAAAGTCTATGCATCCAAAGGGGGGCTGAGCACAAGGCTGGGACAGTCCCCTTCTTAATAGCTGGAGTAACAATATTGCTATGTTAAGGTAAAAGTGGTTTCATTCAACATTGTTTACTTATAATTGTAGATATCTTGTCATTTGTCACCCAGTTAACTCTCTGCAAATGAGTGCTTCAAGTCGGATACTTACGTTAAGTGTCATTGTGTGGGTATCTGGTATAATTATGGCGTCACCTCAAGTATATTTCTGGGTATGTAATTCAGCACATCTTAAGTTTTAATAGAAAATAATGCAGCTCTTCATAAGTGTTGAAGCACAAATCAAATTATGTTTGAAAATGACTGGGTAATAATCTAGTCATTTATAGATTTAATTTGAAAAGTGAACACTGCCAAATGAAGAATAAAAACCAATATGACAGCCTACATGGCTGTGAGAGGTCAAATACCAGGTCTCTGGACAAGACTGCAGAAGGAGATGTGGACTGTTGTGGAATTTTTTCGCTGTTTTTGTCAAAATCATTAATTCTTTGCTAAGGTTGATTACGTCAAACTAAGAGCAATGCAAGACTGAAAAAAACCATCATTATAATCATCATCGTAGTTTAAAGTATGTGTACTAACAGGCAACTTCGCAAGTAAAAAAACGTCAAACATTTATCAAGTCATTTCTGAACATTTTAAGGCAGCAAGGTTTAAATCCACAAAACTAGGAACTTGCAATTCGATAGCGTCGTACACACGCCTCCCAATGTTAGTTCTTTTTTATGTTCGAGGAGCAGGATCTGTAAATTTCCCGTTGTGTCGCGAGACAATTCAGATTTCATAGCTGTGTTTAAGAGAAATTGCCAACTGGGGCCAGAGATGTTTACAGCAGATAATGAATATGACTGATAAAAATTCACATGACCAGCATAACAACATCAATAGCAGTTGAAACCAGCCAACCATTCTATTTAAATGCTCCACAAGCAGCGACAAACTTAACATCATTTATCTCTGTTAGTGGCATAAGAAATGTGATGTGCGACAAGAAATCCCAAACGGATAACACAGAAAATGGACTTAATGTTTTATTGTACAGTGAATCCTGGTTTGAATGACTGCACACTTTAAAGACCTTACAGTCATGCAACCTGACACATACGGCAAGTACACGTCACATAAACATGATGACAGTATCCATCACGTTAAGAAACAAAATATCAATCATGCCTATGCGTAAAGTTTTAAAATATAGAAATAAAATTCTTAAAGTTTCCTCTTTTTGGGCTGCATGGTACACAAATTCATTTCAAGATGGAGTTGTTTTGAAGGTACCTTTGGCCCATGATTCAGACATACAATAATGATTTGTTTCATTCATATAAAAGCAAAAAAAAAAAAAAAACATCCGTTGAAGACCGGTTATTTTTGAACCATAACGTTGCTTTTTGCCAAAGAATCACAAAAATAACCATTTGGTGGCTTTGAATTCTAGGGAATGCATATTAGGATAAATTTTGTGTGACTCTTTTGCTCAATCACAATTCCTCTTGATTAGTCTAATAAAACACTCAAACTATCAATTACTTTATTAATATCAACCCATTATTCGAGATAGGAGTACCCCCAAACGGGGGGTTGGGTGGGGGTGGGAATTATTTAACTTCTTTTTAGGTAAAACACACTGCTGATATCAAGTAATTACCAGGGGAACATTAAGTAAAACAACGTTTATTATTCCTTTACTAACACATATAGTTTATTTAAATTGCATACAGTCATATATGTAGAATGTCACACGAACAATATCTTTATTGTTTCAACGGACAACAGTATAGGCTATAATAAGCTATACTATTAGCATATACATTCAATCAAAACTTGCCATGTGAACTTTCTAACAATCGAATAATACTATGTAAATTGGTACCAATTATTTGCTGGAGATATGGTACCTAATTATGTTGGTATTTTAAGTTATCAAAAGTACAAAAAATTGTTTCATCGAACCTTTTTCAGAAAGATTTGAAAAGATGATTGTTTTCCTTCTACTGTGAAAAAGGCAAAAATAATACAGCAATAACTCTAAAGTGAAAGGGGCACAAAAGAAAATACATTTGGTGTGCGTACAGCTACGGTAAATATCTATCACGCTCGTATAGTATCTGGTCACCAGGTTTTTCGGGGAGGGTGTTTTTTTTTTTTTTTTTTTTTTTTTTTTTTTTTTTGTTTGTTTTGTTTTGTTTTGTTTTGTTTTTTTCTTTTTTTTCTGTTTTTTTTTTTTTGTTTTGTTTTGTTTTGTTTTGTTTTTTTCTTTTTTTTTTTTTTTGTTTTTTTTTGTATTTTTTTTGCTTTTTTGTTGTTGTTTTTAGGATAACAGTATAAATCGTCGACAAGAGAACTCTTGACGAACGGATAGACAGGATGACAGAATGCAAACAATAACAAAGTCATTGTCAATTGACAAGTGAGAACAGCTATAAGTTACTACAAATATGCCAAAGTTGTGGTTGTTCCATTGATAACGTTTATATTCAAGATCCGATTTATTGGCCAATCAACCTAAGAAATTCTTTGTTAAACAGATATTCCTGAAATGTACAAAATATTTCAAATCTTCACTTCCAGGCCCAAGGTGGCAGCTTAAGCAGCCAATTGGTATTGTTATCAGCGTGCGACGCAACGTTACCTACTTTTCAGTCAAACGATTTCATAAAATTAACTGCCGTTTCTTCTCTATTGCAGAGATTCTATCGTTATTCCTTTCTGGATGATACAGGATATGCATCACACCATTGTCTCCAGCATATGATCAACACACCAACAGTGGAAAAACTGTTAAAAGCGCTTTATCCAGTCATAGTGCAAGTGATCATACCAGTGATTGCGATGGCATACACATACACGAGGTGTTGTTTGGTCATTTTGCAAAGTTTGAAGCAATGCATTGCGCTCTCAAGCATTGATAAAAGGTACCAGGTATAAACCATTACAAACAAACGGTTGGCCAAAGATTAATGAATAACTGGAAAACATAGTAGGAAGACATTAACGTGAACTCTCTGTTTTATATGCTATTACATGCAGTGTGCCTTTCAGCATATTTTCTGATAGGTAGTTAATAATTAATTTACAATATTGTAATATTTGATAGCATTTAATCAGAGAACAACAGTCTCACAACCTTTTTATTATTGATAAATTCCAATTCATACAAAGGTGTGAATGAACGTCGTGCTTTTGCACAGGGATAGCTTATTTATGCAAAATCAGAACGGTTGCAGACTTTGACACTATCACCTCACCTGATGTAAACACCGAACCATTGATGCCTAAGTTTTCAGAACAACCACAAGTATGTTAGGCAAAGACTCGAAGTGATGTTATGGCATATATGGCTTTTGCATTGATCTCTTTGGGCTTTTTCATAGACTGATAAGTTAAAAATGTACAAGCAAATACAGCTCTAAGTGCAGGGTTTTTAATATCAGCAGACATCAGCAGAGTTCTATACATTAGAAAAAGTGCACATCGGTGTATTGATGTGCATTGTGTCCTTAATGCAATATTTGTCGTATTTTCAACAGCAAAATATAGACATTGTAGCGGGACCATGGCTTATCATTTAAAACAACAGACGTCATGCAAAACACAGTCAAAACAATATTATTGACTTAATGACAGATACGTCTGGTTCTGACTGCAATGGCATAGATTATTTTATGAATAAATACGACTTTTGCACTGCGTATACTCTCTACACCTTCACACAGAAAACATTTAATATTAGAAGATACTTATTGTGCAAGAAAAAACTCAAACGTCTCGATGTTGATTATGCTGTGGCTGAAGGATATAACTGACACTATCCTTGCATGGGAATAGTATAAACATATGTGACCGTGAAACATTAAGAAATACGTTAAACTCACCCAGATATAATAAAAACACCGGTTTTACACTGGCGCAAAATCCCACAGTTTCATTAAGTTTTGGTAACATCGTCAGTAGATATATGACAGAGTCTAATTTCATGCAAGTAACTCTGAAACCATCAGATTCAGTCAAGGTCACCAGGCACATCGAAATCACACACTTGACCTTCGACCTTTAAAATTAGGTCAGGTACGCATGGTGTTTTCCACAGTATGTCGTATGATTACTACGGTATGCATGATGGCAATAAGAGAAATCTGGATCAGTTCTAAGTTTGAATTAAAGAGGTGCTGTCCATCCTGTTCGTGGTTGACCGCCCACATCTGGCAGTCATTTCCATGACCCTCACTTTTGCTCCATAGATTACACGGGAAATAAGCAGGAATAAATTAAATATCCGTATATGTTGTCAAATAAGCACTAAATTTTCATTTTATCTCACTAGGGTGTAATTGCTAGATGGTTCCATCTAATGAGACTTTCAGGACTTTTAAGTTTCACTTTATTGCAAAGGGTTTTGTCTTTTAGTGTTACACCTAACCTCAAATGACATGGGTTGCTAAGTGTGACAAAGAAGCATCATATGAATAAAGGGCTGTACTTCAGGAAATTTAAACAACCCAATTCATCAATATTGTGTTTGTACCTGGCATGTAAGAAGCAAAGTGTGTTTACAATAGCATGCAAAGTTTTGCACAGCTTATCACAGCAAACAAGATACAAACGTTATTTTTACAGCATTCAAGGTGCTGGCTGCAGATCACAGTCCGTGGCGGCACAAAACTTGGTTATACAGGGGAGAATAAAGGTAAGTAGCATAACATCAAGACACATGTTGCGTAGATCATATAATGGGCATACGCATTTCTTACATACTGTTCTTTTCAATTTGATATACAGTAAACCAATTACATTTTCAGCAGAGTGGTGTTTCTTCAGACAATGGAAATGAATGACGCTGATATCGTATTCCCAAACGCGAGCAATGGTTTCATAAAGGTATTGTGATTAAAATACGTATCATCTATATAATAAATTTTATCAACAGAAGCCAAAGAGTCATGTTAAGTACATCAAATACCCAGGGTCTCAGCAGAATTATTTGAATGAAGGGACTATTACTGATGCTGTTACTGATCATGTTTTACCGTTGCAGGTCATTAAGATGATGCTATTGGTAGTTTTATGTTTTTTCCTTTGTTGGACACCTGCAATAATTTTCAACGTCCTCATGGGTCTGCGCATATTGCCAATGAGAGTTGAAAACTTAAGCGTCAAATATGGTATTCAGTTTAACCTCTACATTCTGGGACTTGCAAATAGCTCTGTCAATCCTTATATATATCCTCTTTGCTCAAAGTAAGAATCATCTTTTTTTGTCAAGGAATGTATTCCGTTGTAAATGTAAACGTGTGCCAGTTTACATATCCACGCTTATCCTAATCTCATCTTTTATTTAGATATATAAATATACATATATATATATATATATATATATATATAATTAATGTGTCTGCTAACATATGATAGAAACTTTATTGACATTCACAAAGATGCAAAGTATAGTCTCGACATTTATATATATATATATATATATATATATGGATAGATAGATAGATAGATAGATAGATAGATAGATAGATAGATAGATAGATAGATAGATAGATAGATAGATAGATAGATAGATAGATAGATAGATAGATAGATAGATAGATAGATAGATAGATAGATAGATAGATAGATAGATAGATAGGTGCAACCATATTTAAAAGATGATGTTTGCTCGGCGATCAATACTTTCTATTATTTCCATTATTTCATTCATGTCATGAAATGTCACATTAAGAATAAAATTTACTAACACTAATGCACAGAACCTCACTGGCCATCACATTTTCGCCCGGTGATCAACTAACTTCACTTCCAAATCACGGGAACTAAAACTGTAATGCAATACCCTTTTTAATATATCAATTCTTTCGTTGATGAAGACGGGTGCCAATACACAAATACCGCTGGCCCATGATACACTAAACACTAAATAGTCATATAGAGAAAGGAGCATTCATCAGTTAGATCCCTAAAGTTAAGTTAGAACTGAATACAACTTTTTTTTTTTTTTTTTTTTTTTTTTTTTTTTTTTTTTTTTTTTTTTTTTTTTTTTTTTTTGCCAAATGAGAGGTCAGTGCACTAAGATATAGACGGCTATCTTGCAAACAATTTGTATTTGCTTGGTATTAAAACTCACTTTCCTAGCACCAGCTGTACACAACATGGCTTCGCCTATTAGTTAACATATTTGTGTGGTATATAGTGTCACGTACTAGTTACTTAAATGTGTAACTCACAGCTTAGTTATAAATTGTGTAAGACTGTATAGTCATCTGAAAAAAATTGTCTATACCTAATTAAATCACTCAAACGGGGTGTCAGTAACTTAACGCTTGCATATTTTATTTGCGGGGAGGGCTATACAGTGCACCGTACATGTAATTGTCTCAAAGTGACGGGAAAAGGGACTCCCCTCAATGATGGTATTATGCAAACAGGCGCAACAGGATACTGCAGCTACATACTAGTATATGTGCATGCATATGTTTTTTCTCTACAACCATAAGCCAAATCCACTTAAAGCTAGATGAGTAATTAAATTGAATAATCTTATAATTACATTATTTAAATATATTTTTTCAAAAGATCACTTTTGGGATATATTACATTAACTTGTCTAGATCCCTTTTGAAATGGATTTCTGGGTATCTCTAGACCAGAATGGTGTTTATTTTGGTTACATGAAAAGTTTTGCTGAGATCTGCTGTTTAGACAGCCCTCTGGCTACACGCATATATTGAAACACGAAGATGAGCTTTCAGATATCCTTTGTGCATTACGCCACGATCACAAATATATTTAAGATTAAAAATTACTGCGCTTCATTCTTATCTTCATTTGAAATTTCAGAAAGTTCCGACAAACCTTTTCAGCTATTTTACTATGTAAACGACAGAAAATAATAACCACACAAACAGACGCAATGTGTAGAGACTGTGATTCCACATTGCCAGCAAGGACAACAGGGACCACGCTTTCATAGAATGAATAAAAGCAAGGCCAATTGGATACATGTCAGACCCCTGGTAATTTCATTGAGGCACCAAAATTTGGATACATGCGTTTCTAATAATGCGTTGCATACAGTAAGAATATATTTATATTTTGTGCGGACTTTCACCCGTGCTCGTGAGCCGTTAAAAGCTTTATATATATAAATGATGGTCAAATATGATTATCTTTATTGGCACAGACAATTATTCTTAGCAGTTAAGGTAATATGTGGACTGTGCAAAAGTAAAATAATATGCATAAAAAAGGATTTTATACCCTGCAGGAAATTACCATAACAAACTTACAGCAATGCAACCAGCTATAAGGGTTGCACTTGTTTACGTTAACACCAAGTGTTAAATTTGTATTTTTGTTTCCAGGCAATATACATGATTTTTTTTACGTATGCAGGAGGGGGTTTATTTTTCCATAAAGCACTATATTGGTGGATAATTTACAGACAGATAAATCATTGCTTGTTTCACTCTTTACTGGAAATTGACAATGACTTCATGGACGAGGTACCAAATGGTGAATTGACGTTGATAAAAGTATATATTACTGCATGTATTGCATTGTTTTGTAATAAAGAGTTACCGCGGTGTGTTTTACTGCGATTTTTAGACAGAAGTATGAGTATGTATGTATGTATGTATGTATGTATGTATGTATGTATGTATGTATGTATGTGTATGTTTGTATGTATGTATGTATGTATGTATATATATATATATATATATATATATATATATATATATATATATATATATATATATATATATTATGTGAAGAATAATGTATTTAAATTAGCACTATGTGCTGGGGACCTCTGAGTCTTACTCTTTAATCTGAATTGAAAATCATATAAGCAGAAGATATGAAAGAATTACTTCACACTGAGGCAAATGGGTGAACTTTTTTTAAGAATTCATAAGCCTGAATTAAAAGAGATTTTCCCGTCTAAAGAGTTATTCTAATGGGCCTAAGTATTATTTTATAATAAATTTAGGCTTTTCATGTTATTTGTCACCCAGTAAAACGTACATGTTCATTCATTTCATAAAGTGAATATTCGTTTTCCTTTTTGGACAAATTTTAGATTTCTTCAAATTATGCTGCACAAATACTTTTAGATTTGGAATGTTCAAATTCCATTGTATATAAAAAAAATAGCAAGAGACTATGAAGAAACTTCTTAGTTTGTATTGTTTAATTCTGATCAAAATGACTGGTGATTATTTTTCGGTTGTCCTTCAAGACGATTTATCTTATGATAAATTTGCATGATCTGTTCAGCGAATGCGCTAGAAAATGAAACAAAAAAGGGGTCTTTATACCAGATGTGTGTTTGGTAAATTGATACAGACATTGCTGATGTTTGGCACTGTCATTTGTTGACATATACATTTTGACTGTACCAAAATCGCCCATTGATTCTCCTAAAGAATCTCAGGCAACAGCCTTTGATATACATCTCTACTCAAATTTGTTGAACTGGTTTTCTTTGGCCAAATTTAAAAACGACATGTGTCCTAAAACCACCCTTTAGCCGTGGTTATGACTGAACAATAGAGAAACACTGCCTATGGGGTTTGGTTTGGTGGTTTGATGTCTTCAGTTCTAATATTAAGCGCCCGTGAATGTTCAAACAAGCATATTGCATCAATTTTACGTCTAGCAATTTTTCGCGCTTGAAAGTTCTTGAAAGGTTAAACCAACATTCTACCTCATAGTTTGGTAACAATGAATTCAATCACTTTTCGTTTGATTTTTTCGTTTCATCGGGGGACTGACCTGTTAAGTAAAGACTTTTGACGTTGCCAATAGTGAAGTCAGTCTTGAGCACACCTGATCTTGATATTATTCTCATAGTCACGGTGCCTCTTTAGTTTGTGCATCCAAGGTCATCTGACCACAGGAGTGTCACAGTACCAGATTTATCTAATCGTTTTGGTAAAATCAGGCTGGGCATGATGATGAGATGCACATAGGACTATTTGAGGGTGCTATTGGAAGACGAATGTTGACGTTTTGATAACGTTTGAATCATTTTGCTGCAATTGTTGGTTGAAATTTAAAAATACGAGTAATGTTTTTTCTTAACTTGATAAATACGTCATTGCTTGTCATTTTTGGTACGCGAAAACATAATGTCCATATATATTTCGTGAACTGTGGATACTTAGTGTATGGTGTAAGCAATTGCTTCACCTGTTACATCGGACAAACAGCGCCCTCTGCAACGTTATGACACCCTCAGTGACTTTATCAATCATAGTTGCCTCCCCCGCCATTTATTTTTGATATTGTTATTAAAGTCATGGGCACACTTTCTTGATGCTCTTACTTTCCCATAATTGTTTTGGAGTCGAACATGCTTCCCAAATGCCCGGGATTTTTGTGGAAAAAATGTTTCCGGGTCTGTCAAAAGGGCTCTTCTTCGGAAGTTGTTCTGAGGAGTCAGTCTTTTTGAGCCATTCATGTATGTATATTTCATATCCATATTTTTTGTCAAATTCATGATTCCAAATTTTCCTCGTGCTTTCTTTCTCGGTTGCTGTCGCTTTTTCACATAAGTTCTTTGGTAATTTTGTGGTACAAAGTACATGGCAAATCTATGCATCGCTTTCTCAAATTGCTTTTCAAGTTGGTCGGTGTGTCCCTGTTTTATTGCGGGCCATTTATGGTTTCAGTAGAGCTGTCATGGTTCATTTACTGGCATAAATTAGGCCAGTGTATCCGCTTTATTGTCTTTGCCCGTCAGGATAATTAAAGTTCAAGCTCAATTAATTATCAAGTTAATCTTAAACTAAATTTTAATGCCTTTGGCCGTAAAAGCTTTCTTTTCCTACATCCAGTTTTTAGGGTTTCTTAGGAAGACTGCAAGAACGCACGTAAGTTCATCCAAAGTTAAATCCACCAATTTGTGAAATAAGCTAAGCCATATTATTGCTGAAGATCATGATTTGAGTTGAGTTATAGAATTAGCTGATCAGTGGAAAACATCATTCAGTGATTTCGTGGCATGTTATAAATAGGTTGTTGCTAAGGGTACAAATCATAAAAATCATTTAGAAGAGGAGCAGGTCTAACACATAAAGGCTTTATATAAGGCTAAATCTTTCAAGCGTAAATTTAGGTCGGCTGAACCTCACAAACATCTAAAGATCAGGTCTCTTGTAAGGTACAAGGTCACACAGGCAATGATTTACTCAAACTTCATGTCTCTCGGAGGTAGAATTACACGTTTTCTATGGCGAGCTTGTAAAATATCATTCCTTCTTCAAAAGCTTTGAGGTAAACGTTGACAAGCTGGGCAAAGATGCCGACAGTAAGACAGGGCGTCTTTAGCAGTATACAAGAGGTGACGCCCATGAAGCTGTAAGGAGAGGTCAAATTGTCGGTGGGAGTGAAGGTTATAAGCTCACACTAAACGCTCTCAAAGTTCCACTATCAAAAGAGACACTGTTTTGGTCAGTTCATTTCTGTTCTCTGTGAAAATAATTATTAAGAAAAAAATAAAATGTATAGGATTATTTTACCAGTGCTTATACTGTATTCACAACATATTTTTCTTTCTTTTTGGGTGAGGGGACGGGGGCCGGGGCTTCAGATTATAATATTCAGGTGTGCTACCTTTGATTTTTATACTACTAACTTTGACCACCAGATGGGGATTTGGTTGCGAGAAATAGTCTTTTGATGATTCAAGTGGTCCCCATTATCTCTAACCAAGGTATGGGGTCATGTGGAACAATTCTGGTTTTAAAAAGAATTATGTGTCTATGTGCACAGATTTTGAGGGGGCTGTGTTTGATGTGAAAGTAGTCTTCGTTTAGCTTCGTGAATATGTTGAGGGAGTAAAATGTTATTTTGTAAATTTACAATGTCAAGACCATTTGGAGGCAGATACTCTAGTAATCTTATAGCTGATAGTCAGTCCGTATAATGTTTTGCGTATTTACTGAAAGCAAGTTAGGACTTGAAAGGTATACTGGCACCAGTTCTTCCTATAAATTTGTTTTGTTTTAACATATACCTATGTAAATGTATGTTAAATTAAATCAATATGTTGTTATCCGTACGACCAAGATAGTAATACTGGTCACAGGGATTGTTTATTTTTGTGTTCAATATACCAGTATGTAGCGTCATCAAATATAATGGGACCAATGAAGCAATGCCAGAAGTCTAGTATCTGGTACCGTCGGATGGAAATGAGAATAATGAAACTCAACGGATGTGCATATTAAACGATGATAAGTGTGTATACATTTATGTGTTTACAGAAGCATGGCAGCAAAAAAAAATACAAACAAACAAATCTTCTTTATACGCTCGAGGAAAGGGCATTCTAACCAAAGGTGAAATTCATTGCAGCTCTATTACAATGGCACAATGTACAATATCCCTGATAACGTGGCATGTTAGTGTAGCGTCCGCTCTCAATAAGGCAGTTTATGATTCAATGTCTTAAATTTACCTAATAACTTCGGATTATGTTTTTTTAAATAATAATTGAACTAAGCATCTTCAAAACTGAAGTAGCTGTAATATAATGAGCAGATGTAGCATTTAATTTATTTGCGCAACCGCATTTTTTTTATTCCTGACTAAAATGACACATCGATCTGTGTCGCACAATCTTTGCTAACCAGTTACCATTAAAAAAATGGGTTTACCTATACATAACTTATCCCACAATTATGAGAATATTGTGCACGGATTTGAGCCACGGTTGTTTTTTTTCAACATTATTAGACTTGGTGTAAATAACCACTACCTAATGCCCCTTTTTTCTCACACATACATCCAAACGTTTTTCATCTGGTTATGAAACTTTGTAGGCATATTAATCAGCATTTGACGATTCACAGCTGCTGTTTTATATGTCCATATATCCATCTGTCAGCCTGACACCATTGGTTTAGACAAAATGAGAGTGACAAGAAGTATGTAATTTCCATGCAGTCTTATGAGCCTTTTGAAACATTATCACTATGTATATTTTATAATGTGTTTTTAACTTACACCGCCTTGGTTGTAAACGGATATGGGTATTATGACAGGGGTATGTCTGTCTCGTGGACACACCATTGCGTATCGTGTGCAGGGGAATGTGAACATACAGTAATGGCACGTATAATATCATTTTTTCTTTGATGCTTAGTAACTTAAATATGTACTGCTCTTCGACACTTTCATTCTGTAATGATTTCAGGATACAAATTTGAGATACAAACTTTTGTAATAGCCATTTAATTGCAAATGCATGTATGTCAGAATCAACATTTGTCTCAAAAATAAAATTTTCAAGTGGAATTTACTAGCAAGGCAACTAACATTCCATTTTAATTGGAGGTGACGATACAAACATAAATGCATGCTTTCCATTTAGACTCATTTGATGTAGACAATTGTGCAGATGTTTTCTTGTAAAATTATCGAAGTAAAAAGACCTGTTTAGGGAGATTCTCCCCAAGCACATAAAACCCCATCAGATTTAGCTAGCAAGAGTCTGAGTTGTGTTTCAATATGTGCTGAAAAAAATAAAAGGTGAAACAAACACTTTGACGTACTAACGTTTGATTATTATATTCCATAAAACGCCTGTCTTGGGGGGGGGGGGGCACCCTTCCGGACCCTCCCCTGTCTGGTTGCTATGCTCCGTCACAATCTCATTATCAAACGATACGAACCTTTCTTAAGAAGGTGTTGATCAGTCTGGTACAGACAGGTAGTAACACAAAATGGCCTGTTATACATCAACCTGAAGTGCCTCTGACCAATTGAGATTTAAGTTTCTGTTATCCACACATACTGAAAAAAGAAACACTTGCAGGTTTGGCTAAGGGTCTGAATTTGAAAAAAAAAAAAAAAAAAAAAAAAGGTTAACCACAATATTTCTATCCCTGACAAAAAGAGACCAACACCATTTTGTGATCAACTTACTGAGATAACTGTACAAAAGAGTCAGTCTGTAAGTGTTGTTAATGTGACTGAAACAAAGTTTCGTGATAACAGTATGACAATGACTTATATAATGGCCCTGCAGACGATGTCACTTTGCCCATAAAAGAGGATCAAAACGTAATATATGGAGGCATTTGTTAGTTTCCCGCAATCTGTACCCAGAATTCAGTTGATGATATCTATTCCAAATGAAAACTTTCAGGTCCACTGTAAAAATGTCAATTGTGTCTACTGGCAGAACCAGCACAAATATATATTTTCTTTGGTTTTTGATCGGAATGCTTAATTATGTTGATTGGAGTATCCTACAGTTTCTGCTCAAAATTCAGTTGATAAGATCTGTTACATATGAAAACTTCGAGGTCCTTTGTATAAATGCTGATTGTGTTAACGGAGAGAATCAGCACAGAAATATATTTTTATTGGTTTTTTATCTGAATGCTTCATTTTTGTCTTTGACTTTCAAAACACAGTACATGTAGAACGTTGTCAAATGGCCATGGTATGTCTGATTGTACAGTAGTAACTGCTTTACGTCAATGATGTAAACTATACGTTTAATTAAATTCATGCTGAGAATGAACATTAGGATATTGTTCTGTAGTGTTTTGTGTTGAAGTTATCATTTGAAGAAGAATGCGTCCTCTGTATCGAATTTTTCTTTTTTTAAAGAGGCATGTGTGTTATAAGTGTAGGTTTGAATGAAGTTAGGCCACTCAGTTTAGTTGTCACGGTGTGGGCTGAGTCAGTTTTGTTGGTCAGTCTATCGTGTACTCCATCATTGTCTACTTGTTGGACTAACCTACATAGACAAACATGGCACATGTGGGTGTGTGATAACAGCTATTTCATGACGACACTTTATCACTAAAAATAAAGTACGGAATCGTGTTGATGTAGCTGTTTCCATGAAAGATGCGTCTCATGCCTGAATAGACAGGCACTGGTACACTAGAGAGAGATGGCAGATAATTTGTGTGTCTGACAGAGAATGTTTCCAGTCCTGGTATCCAGTCAGTCAGATATGCGATGGTCCAACAGGGAAATGTCAACACCTCGTGAGTGCACAGTGGAATAACTGTATACACCTGGCCTTGCAGAAAGAATAATGGCCAATGCTTGGGCGATTGTACTGTGAACTATATCTATTTTAATTGTGGACAGTGACTAGCTCCTTTGTATTGTATTCAGTTTTGACTTACTTGGTATCTGTAGACTGTTATCATTACCGGAATAATGTATGCAACATGGCTACGTGTCCCCTTTTATTGAAGTAGCTGTGTAATAATATACTGTAGTAGATAAAGTTCTTTTACATATATTTTTGTTTAGTTCCTTCGTATATTCGAGGAGTACGCGAAGCATTCTGTGGGCCAGCTTTACAAAACTTTGATGGATTTATACACTTGATAGTCCAAGGAAAGTTATATTATATAATAACAAATATTCTACCAGTAATGTCACCTTCTCCTCACCTGTGTGTCTACTTGATGGAATTGTTAACTCCCTAAGGTACGTTCGCCTGCATAAATACTTAAACTGTTAATGGGCATTCGATCACCTTTGGATAATATACTGTTGTAGATAAAACCAAGAGTGTTTTTCTATTCTTTGTTAAATTCATTCATAGATTCCAGGAGTATCTGAAACGTTCTATGTACCACTTTACAACACTCTGGCAGCTTCATACACTTGATGGTCCAAGGAATGTTTTGGTTTATGCAACATGGTAAGGTTTATGAAACATACTTCCAGTACTTGGTTTATTTTGGAAATTGTCATGTGTCATTAATGTATTTCAGGAGAGAGTTTCATATAGGCGTTGCCTGCTCTTCCTTAGCTTTGGGAGAGGGGACAACGTGCTCTTTTAAAATGGTAGACATTCCAATTATATAAAATATTCAAACTGGAGGTTCCAGTATGAGTTACAAAATAAAATTACAAGGACGAGCATATGGAGTCACAAATTACAAATGGGAAATGAAAAAATGCCACACAATAGTGAAAAAGTGAAGAATTTGCTTTTATGTGCCAGCTCTGATACATTAACAACACGTTCATCAAACGTGGATCGCTACCATTGGATCCTCCCCAGGTGGAATATCAATGTGAGCCATGCCATTGGAGACCGTGACGCTCTTACCGTTGCAAGGTGGTTTGTTATTGTTACTGGATATGACGTCACAGTACGTACCGTCTGGCAGGCCTGTATTAAAATTTCTTTTGAGGCTTTGGTTTTCATTGTTGATAGCGATGAATGCCTTGTTGCCACGGGAGAAGGCAATGGCATGGTAACCGTTGTCCCACCAATTCCTCACGGGAGCTCCCACAGCAACGTTGTGAAATTTTACCATGTTAAAGATCTGTCTCCACCTGTGCTCACAGAACCACTCACTGAAACATGTGACGTCTTTGGTGTTTCCTCCATTACTGGGCGGTCCCATCCAGTCATTGATGTCCTTGCCATCGCGAATGTCTCGTGGCCATTTGTAGCTGCTCATAACCCGTGGATACCCATATTGCCAGGCCAACATGAAGGCGCTCGCCATCTTATAAAGTTTTGCTTCAAAAGCTGTCAAAATTCTTCCAAAACCACCTGCTCCATGGCCTCTTTGGTTGTCGTGGTTGTCAACAAAAGCAACTGCAGACGTCCCAGCAATAAAGCCCCAACCTTCTCCAAAATTCTTCAAATAAGATATCCGCTGATTGCCATTTTTACGAAAGCAATCACCTAAATTCACTCCATATTTAAATTCTGTTACTCTGGCTAAGCCAGAATAGTGTTCGTTTTTGATTGGTTCGTCTCCCATATCTATGACTTCCTGGAAAATAAAAGGTTTAGTACCTGCTGGGAACCACCTAGAGTTCAGATTATTTAGACGCCCATAAAGGGCTTCCAAGTCCCTTGGGAACATATGTTTAGCGGCATCAACACGAAAACCAGCTACTCCCCACCCAATAAGCTTGTTCATAAATGCCACAATTTTCTCTCTGACGTATTCATTCGCGCTACGCAAATCCCTTAGGCCACTGTCTGGGGGGCTTCCCTTGTTATAGAGTCGACAATATCTAACTTCCTCAGGATTGTGGTAGTTATGGATGTTGAGATCGGGAGTATGGCACACATCATGGCTGTGAAAGTGCAAGTCTGTATAGGGAACACCAGGATAACTCAACTTGCCAGCATCGAAGTTTGATCCGGCGGATCCTATCCCAGAACCGCTTCCTGTCATGTGATTGATGACCACATCCGCATATATTCTGTAAAGATACATAGATGCCAATATGAAGAAAATGCAAATTACATACAGATGTGCACATGGTTTATATCTAATGTGCAATAAATCTAATATTGCTTGACGATGGTGTTCCCCAGGCTCGTTTAGAATTAATTAAAAAATTAGGGTCGATTTTGTGTGTGTTATGGCATAATGGTATGCATGATTGAAGCTGACATCGTGGGCGTGGCGCATGCCAGTGCACCTCGCCCGAAGCCAGCTTCAATCATCGGCGTCATTATGCCATAACACACACAAAAGCGACCGTCATTGCTTATATTTACATTTCCCTCTTTATTTTTCTGCACAATTACACGAAATTTAGAAATTGAGTACATAGAATTAAGAGAAACGACCAAAACGGATTTACCCAGCATGTTCAAGTGTTAAGTTGCAAAAACCCATGTGGGAATGGCTTATTGGAATGTGGACGGGACACATGTGTTATGGTCCCATAACACACAAGGCTCATGTGTTATGGTCTCATAACACACCAGGCTCTGTCCTGTACTTGCAATATTAAAAGTTAGATTGAATGTAAATATAACAAAATGACAACGACCGACCAGAAACGTGAGAAGCTGTGCAATGGTACTGAAGGGGGGAATGATCCATGGGCATGGTGTAATGTTTTGTTTTATCGAAGTGGGGTTGAGAGCAGTGGTGACTGATCAAAGCGTATCTCTTTCAAGTTAATCTATTTCTAAGCACCATAACCCACTACACGTCCCTGTGCCGAGAAGCCACATCTCAGTCTTTGTACCCGATTGTCGTTTGTTCCATGCCATACGGTTATTTAAAAAGTTTACTGTCCCTCCCTAGTTCGTATTTAGCTGATGACGCGCATTTTTATCCAGTCAACCATGGATAATATTTTGAGAATGTATATGGTGAAAACTGGCAAAAAAAGAAAAACAAAATGTGTTCCAATAAAAGGGTTGATAACTGAATATGTCAGTTAACGGGATATATCAGAGATATGATTCATATCACAAAGAGAACGAACTTCATGTCTTCCGAACTTTTTTTTTTGCTCGTTATAAAACCGAGAACAATGTTGAAAAAAAATTACAGGTTCCATACAATATAGTTTTTGGCTTCTTTACATGCTTACAGGGAAAGCGTTTGTTTCGAAACCACACAGTTAGACGTTTTCCCATAAAGTAACGATGGTCCATTCAAGTCCCAGCTCTTGTTGATCACATACTTTGCTTTGTGCTTAGAGACTATATATACACCATGCTTGACACACCCATCCGCAAGAGCAAAATATAACCTCAGAATCCGATAAATGCCTGTTCTATATAGTAACGCAGTTTACTACAGGTTTTTGCCAGGAAAACTGCAGAAATTTACACGGATTGTGGACACATAACAAACAATGATAGATCTGTGTGTTAATTTTCTGTTGAAACTTCCTTGAAACAGTCCATGATTTTTATTCAAACAATCCAGACATGATATTCAGTAGAATATACTCCACCCAAAGACATTTGTTTCTCTCAACTGTGTAGTAATGGGCGGTAATAATAGCCAAGTATATATTCAACACGAAGATGCTTGTTTGAATTTGTGTGTAGTTACATTCATAATTGATCTACAATAGTTAACACAGCAAACTTGCATTTTCTTCATTTTCCATGATATTTACAATATAAGCTTAATAAAATTAGATTAAAGCACAAGCACTGAATGGCCGTTGTGTCTTTGCAGGCCATGTGTTGAAGATTCCCTTTTTTATCGTTAGGTGGCGTGTTAAGCAATGACCTGTTTGCATTACTGGCATAGCGAAAATGACGAATCATGAATCATTAAGTGTTTAACCGAATTAAAGGCCTATAAATGAATGTATATTTCTATTGTTACTGTTGATGGTATTAAAATTTGTTGTTTTACTGATGTCAAGACCTCTTAATCATTATCCACATCCCCTGTAGTAGGTCTACTATATGGCTGTATCAGTCCTCGGAGATCAATAATACACTGTAGTAGGTCTACTATATGGCTGTATCAGTCCTCGGAGATCAATAATACACTGTAGTAGGTCTATTATATGGCTATATCAGTCCTCGGAGATCAATAATACACTGTAGTAGGTCTACTATATGGCTGTATCAGTCCTCGGAGATCAATAATACACTCGGCTGACGCCCGGGATGAAACGATCTCCTCGGACTGATAACCTTCATTACAGTTCATTACACGAAATTGCATTTGTTTCTGTTCATTGTTGTATGTGGGTGTTATTAAGCAATTTAAAAGGTATAAATTTTTGAATACATATATATACATATTTAAAGTCTGCGGGGTATGGAGACGGGTGAACATTTTCTTCATTAGGCTTGGAAAACGAAACGTTATCAATTCTTTCGGTGTGTATTAATGCATTAACTTTGCTCCAAATATGTGGAAAAAAGCCCACAAACGAAAATCCTGTGTTGTGTGTCGTGGTTCAGTGGTTGACTTAATGTCGGAAGGTGAAAAGGCTTCTATATGCACATGTCTATTCGTTAAGGAACGATACACACAGGCCATCGTCATTGATACCGGAATATATTTTTTCGGTCAATGCCATGTAATCCGTGAACATCCAAAGTTGCAAAATAAGTATGAATAAGCAAAAAGATAATAATAAGTGAATCAAACAACTTCACATAAATACATGCCACGGCCCTGTTATCTAACGTACACTGTTCTCTTTGCTCTACGACCCATCCACTCCCGTAAACCCAGTAATTATTTACAAATCCAGCTGAACATCTAGGGTCTAGCTTCCAGTTTCCTCTAATTGCGTTTATCTTATTTGTCAAAATCAGCACAAGAGCATCATATTTTGTCACGGTAGTGAATTTTGGTTTCATCAAACAAGTAATGGGTAACCTGCATGGACGCTATTTTACTACGTTCTACTATTGCATTGTGCCACAGATATGCTAATGTTCTGTACATCAAGGACATGATATGTATTGTTCTCCAACATAAGGAGGCCAGAATTGACCTCTCTTATTTATGTCAACAAAATTACCTTTCTGTACTATCTGTAATTGATGTAAATGCTTTGAGTTTTTTGAAAGGAAATTAAAATATTGAACGTTACCTCCGAAATTTTAATCCATGCTTTCAGTAGAGATGATGTAGATGTACTTGACTTTTTCTTTAAAGTATGTCGCAACGTTTATGATATTATTTTGCAGAAACGTATATTATCAACAAAATGCAGTCAAAGCCACTGGCGCAGACCATATAAATGCTATGTTTGTAAGCGATGGCGCAGCAACCATCACCTCCTCAGTGACTTATCTCATACATTTATCACTGAGGACATCAATAGGACCGTCGGATTTGAAAATCGCCAAGGTCATATCTGTGTACAAAACTGAAGATAGAAACGTTGAGGGAAATTACAGACCCATTTCTATTCTTCCCATTCTTTCAAAGGTTTTCGAACGTATTGTACATGATCAGCTTCACGATTATGTGTGCAGTCAAAATTGAATCTGTAAATATCAATCGGGCTTTAGGCCACTTTTCTCTACCGAAACACCACTTACATTTCTAACAGATCAAATAAGAGTTAATATGGACAGGGGGTATGTACACTGGTATGGTTCTCATCGACCCTCAATAAGCTTTTGATACAGTGAATCATCAAATCCTTTTGATGAAACTGGAAGCTATTGGAGCTGATAAGGCATTTACTAAATGTTTTTTTTTTTATATTTGACACAAAGACAACAGTTTGTAAATTCAAATTGGTGTTCATCCAATAAGGGAACTATTACTTGCGGTGAACCCCAAGCATAAATCTTGAGCCCCCTTTTGTTCACAGTTTTATGTAAATGGCAGGGGAAAGAGTGTAAACTGTGATCTGTATCTCTATGCAGACGACTCGGCACTCGTGGTTTCAATTGACAGTGTGTCTCAAATTGAAATGGCGCTTAGCCACAATCTGCATTCTTAAGTGAATGGCTTGTCATGAACAAGCTATGACTCCACCTGGGAAAAACTGAGATCCTTCTTTTTGGCTCGAAAGGAAAACTAAAGGATGGTCCCACAGGCAATGGTCTTATGACCATTACCTGTGGCACCACTGTCATTCAGGCCAAGACTAGTACAAAATACCTAGGTTTACTTTCGACCAGGACATGTCTAGTGATACAACTGGCAATGGTGTGAGAAAACAGGTCAAAAGTGGCCTAAAATTTCTTTACAGAAAGGGACACTTCTTCAGTAAAAAAGAGAAAAGATCCTTTGCTCTACTTTACTTCAACCTTATTTTGACTATGCGGTCATATCATGGTATTGGGGTATTAAAAAGCAACTAAAGAATAGATTACAGACAGGGCAAAACAAGATGGTCAGATATAGGCCTACACTTTCCATGAGTCCAAGGGCTGATGTAAGTGCTGATCATCTTATACAGCTTGGATGGTTTGATGTTCCGAACAGAATTGATTTTTTTTTTTTTTTTTTTTTTGGTTTTTTTTTTTTTTTTTTTTTGGCTTTGAAAATGATGTTTAAGATCAGTAGGTTTCAAGCCCCTTCGTATTTTCAATTAACAAAACGTTTCTCAGCAAAATGGCACGAGACAAAATCAGGAATCACATAATTACACTGTGGTTACGGCAGTAAATCTTTCATGTTTAATAGCCTAAAAATAAGGAATCAATTACCCATTTCTGTCAGAGAGACAGAAACCAAGCAGTCTTTTAAACACAGGTGCAAACAATTCTTAACAAATCTTATGATAGAAGGAGAAGTCTCCGACTTTATATAATCTGGTGCCTGGCTGGGGTGTCCCCCTGTGAGTGGCCTGGGAGTCGTAGGGGCCATTCTCCATGACGTGGAGAGTGAGCCCTGCAGTGGGTGGGTTCCCCACTGGGGGATGCGCCTTTTAGGCGTCTCAAAGCTGACTTGCACTTATTCTCATCAAATATTATGTATATGACTAAGCACTACTTTTCCGTGCACTCCTTGGGGATGCCGGTTCTCTGTGGGAGGGTGTCCTCCTTGTCCGAGGATGCCCTCCTGTGGGAACGGGTGTCCCCGGAGAGTGTACACTCTAATATTAACATGTGGTTAACTCCTAAATGGAGATTGTGTAACTCATGGGTTACCGACGTTCTGTGAGAGGGCATCCTCTATTTGATGATGCCCTCCTACAGAGGGTGGGTGCCCATGAGGATGGCGCATCTACCCATAGTTTTGCTATGGCAGTAAAGTGCATATATGTTCATTTATAACTTATTGTTTCAAACAAGTCAAGAAGCATTCCCATAGAACAGTCAGGCAGACCCATATTCCACTCACTTTCAGGATTATTTTATGCACCTTTCACGCCGAGAATACATTGCGCAAATTAATTAACACTGATATTTCAATGGTACCATATGGAGGTGTGGCATTCAGAAATCTCTGGTATGCAACTAGGTGGATAATTTGTTTCCTATGGAGGTTTCATTTGTGCTATGATTTGACGTTGGATACCATCTATTTGTTAATGACTATTACACACATGTATATATTGCATCTATACCTACTGGATACCTTTGCTATTGCAGTACGACACCATACTCTTAAACTGGTCTTCAGAGCCACTGCGGCTATTCATCTTATAACTGACCGGCTGATACCGCTGCCACCAGGGGTAACCAGGGTTTGTAACCACGCGATGCTCGTTTGCAGGCGAAACCTGCAAAAGAAAAACGCAGTCACCACATTACGATTTTTACTCTTTCAGTGTAAACTTTCACATGAAGTCAACAACCTTTCTTGGGCGGGCTTTTCAAGCATTCCTCCCAAAGCCCGCCGGTACTTAACTCAAGCGACAAAAACCAAACACAAATTGAATTCAATTTGAATCTGCATGACGCAACAATCAAACAGATAAACTCGTGTAAACGCCTTGGTGCTGCTCAAGATTTGAAGTTGTAATTTACCGAAAAACTTGATTTTACTGTAAAAACGTCGGAACAAACTGCCTATATCCAGAGTACCCACGTGCTGTCTAATAATGTTCAAATCTCACCAGGTAAATGGCCAAGGCAACTTGAGTTACCAGTCTGTAGCAGCAATCTTTATTGCACTGTTATCATTAAACGTAATTGTTCTTTGCTTTGTAAGAGTGTTACCATGAACCAAAAAAAAAAAAACACGGTCGCACAGAACACTGAAGAATAGCGTGTCTACATACTACTAAGAGTAAAAACTGCTGACCTCTTGGCTCATTGGTTATGTGCAAATAACAGACACACACATACACACATGCACATACATATAGATATATACATACACATTTAATCTTGAATGTTTTCTTATAGAGGCTCCGGAACATATTAGTCTGGAAAACAATAATAGTTAAAATCACAAGTCTATTTTGTGTTGCATTTTGAATTGGGCTAGGAATCTCATATTCATTTGATGTAAGTGTTTACCTGAACGGCACAGTACCCATAGGTCGCCAACAAATCGCATTCTTTTTGAATATCTGTCCACTTCCACTCAAACAGGTGGACGATGGCATCCCGCCCACCCACACAGTGGTATTGGCCGTAATAAGTACTATGGACTATGCCCGACCACATCGCTACAGCGACCAGAAGAAGCCACATCGTCAGGAACATTCCAATTTCTTCCAATGTCTAATTATTAATGGGCTTGTTGTCTTCGATTGCAGCTTATATCTGGACACTTTCTCTAAGCCAGTTTTTCAAATGACCTACATAAACCACACAAACAGGTTTGCCGACGGGGAAAGATTTTGTAAAACCTCTACTATCTGGCCATCTCTATTTGCTAATCACTCTATAATAAGGTACCCAATAAGAATTTGGGAACTGGTAAATAGCGTGTGTATAAACACGGTGTGAAGAATCAATGCGAGGCATGCTTATTAATTTCCCGCCACAACTGCATACCTGCTTGTATTGTAAACCATAGGCTCGCTTGGTGAGATTCGGGCGGCTGCCTGTGCTGGGAAGCGGTATGCTTCTTATAAATTGGAAACAAAGAACACATAGTACAGGCAAATCGAAATTTCATCTGAGGGATAAATCCAATTTACGAAGCATTCAATGAATATGACTTTGGTATTTGGAAACTTATATTTCTCTAAAAGACACTAATTTTGGTAAAAAAATGAACATCCTGCGCCATATGTGACAGTGATGTGCCGGTGTATCCTCTATGATTGGCAGGCGTGAGCCCCTTTTTGAGGTGGGAAGTTGATATGCAAGTCCATATTTGAGCTTGAATTCGATATAAATATTATTATTTTGTCTTCATAAACAGCGGCGCAAAACAGGGGGAGAGGGAGGGATGCAATATGTCCCAAGGTGGGGTCCAATGGAGCTACACCAAATCAAATTTGCTCCGAGTCGCGTCTGGTGGCTACCGAGGACAAAACTAAGAAATCATTTCCAATGATATTCTTCTCTACAAGTGTAATTCGTCATTCTGTTTAATAAAACCAGTATCGGGAGCATTAATTAAGGGACCAGTGAGAATATATTGGTGGGGGCGTACCTGAACATAGCACAAAATTAAATAATTTTTTGCCCTAACACTGACAATATTTTAAATATATTAGGGCCTCCCTCTGAAATCTGACCGTGCCCTATTCACTTATTAGTAAGTTATGACAACACCACATGATAAAACATAAACGTAAAGTTATGATGCATTCAACATTTTGATCATTTTTCGTATTAGTACTTGCTGTATCAGGAGTAAATGGGCCTGAACACTTTTATACGAAAGTGAAAAATGACGGACATTTTTTATCTTATTTTGTGGAATTTTGGAATAATTTGTATGAAAATCATTTATAGATACTAAATTTGGCGGGGGAAGGGGGTTCATGAACCCAAGGATTCATTGCAAAAAATAACAATAATGTTGAATGATCCCCAAGTGTCATAGCTTTCTCAGGTAATTACAGTTTTTCTATCTTCAATTAATTCATCGATCCCTTCACATTGCTCCAGTATGTTGACTAAATATCTCATTCTATGGCATTCCCATTCATAAATAGTACACATTATGATAAAATCCAAACAGAATGACCAGATATAGTATAATATGTTAAGCAAACCAGCATGACCTTAACACGTGGTCACATTTGATATACATGTACTGAAACCAGGAATTACAACAGAGTGGTTGATTCTCACGGCAGGCACATGTTTGTTTGAATCCGGTCACATGTCATATCATTGCTGCACCAAATAGCTTGAGTTTTGGTATGTCCATATCAGTTACAGTCACTTTAAAAAAAATCAACCTTTTTTTTTTTAACCAGTTGTCTAAATTCTTCTACCATAGGAACAGATTAAAGAGAGAGATTGTTTGTTCATGTTATTTGAAAGATTTCAAACAATTTACAATATATGTATATCCCCAACGGGAACATATATATTTAACAAGTTGTACCTTTTTCTTCCATTATTTTATAATATAAAGTCATAAGATATAGGAATGTAGCTTTGTAAATGTACCAGTTCCTTTCGGTTCCACCAGTTTCAAGCCTGTGATGGTCACAACAGGACAGAGCCAACAGCTTCCCTCGGTTCGCTCGATGAGAAAGCTATTGACCTGGGGCATACTACTCTGCATACTATGTCATACAAACGTAGAGGGGACAAATAAAACCACATGTACAACAACCATTTCAGCCCATATCATTTTAAACCTCCAGGTGCCTTTGGGCAACTTCAGCGGGACATGGTAAAATATTCTGCACGGTCATAACGTTTATCTGTAGTTTCGTATATAAAGGTATGATCAACAGTTTGGAGGTCACAAAAGCAGTCAACATAATTTATGCTACATCTGGATATAAGTCGCTGTATTGCGCATCCTTCCATTAACCTGCTTGTCTTCCTGGTCGTGTACAGGTGTTGATATGTTCAGTCATTTCTACCATGTCCTAGAGCCGAAGAAGAAAACCACCAAAGAATCACAATGCACATTACCCTACATTGTTGTCTATTTGGTCAAAAATCCTGAAGAGTCCGTTGTGACATCTGATAGTGATTCAGAGAGTGTAGTAAGTGATGACAGTGAGTGCGAATAAATACTGACAGGGAGTTTTTATAAGATATCCTGGACAGCAATGTGAATGGCACCCCATATGCAACAAGGAAAAGGGTTGCTTTTAAATGTAGTTTGATTTGAAAAACCTAGTTTAAAGCCACTTTTTAGTCGTTATATGATGAGTCTTTTGTCTGCTCAATACTAGACAATTGCCAATTTTTTAAGCCTTATTTTGTAATTACGTAAAATTTCATAGCAGTTGTGTGATGATCATATTGTTAAAGTATATCTGAACTCAAAATATTTCAAACGTACTGGAAATGGTCTGGTATGTTTTTTTCGTCTGTGTTTTATTTTGATGCAGTATTGAATTATTCATAGAGATTCATGTGACTTTTTCCTGGTGCTTCTTTACCTCATTCATGGATAATTCCATGTTTGCTACCACCGGTTGCAAATACTCGATATGCGTAACATACGAAACTTTCTACGTCCTAAATTTAGTTCAAATATTATTAAAAAAGTATAAATAATTTCATTTTGCGAAAAGTATATCTCGCTAATATCATGTGAGCATAATTTTTAAAAATTATTTTTGGTTGGTGCTATTTTTCTCAATTCTGAACTTTCAGTTGAGATTAAATCAGAAAGACGTTTTGATTCCCATTGACACGAAAATTGTTATGTTGAAGGTATTCTGCAAACACTGACACTATTTGGATCATACTTTTCAAACAATATATATTGAACGTGATGACATGTTAGCCAGTTGTGACTGAAAATAGATAAACAAACAAAACAAAATAAAAAGAAAGAGAAACCTATTTCGTGGATATTCAAAGAAGTTTTTGCAAATTTGATTCATTTTTAGCTTTATGGTTACAATCAGACAAGTAAATGCTAGTCTTTTTAAATGAACTGTTAGCTGCTGATAGATTTATTTAGTTTTATCATCAATAAAATTCACTGGTCTAATCTGCTAGTGTATTCAAAGTCACTTATGTTGGACTTACAACATGTAATCTTAGGATCTAATCCTTTGTTTTAAGCTATGTCTCAAAGATTATCTCAAGTTAGTGCATAAATTATTTTTTAGATATGCCTGGATGGTCACCAAAGTCAAGCGTTTTGAGACTGATATCTTCAGCTTATGGATTTCGGCATAGTTTTCATGTACCATTCTGTAAATTTAATACAGTCACTTTGTGTGTATGATTGAGTGTCAGTGAGATCAGTTATTAAAATGATCAGTGTATAAGAAGTTTTCACCTTTCTGTTACTTGTAACAGCTTATGATTAAGTTACATCTGCTTATAACGGCACTCATATATCTCTCAAGTAAAAAAAACAGCATTAAATTTATAGCTATTTGACTCACTTTACGTGACATGTCACAAAATCTTGCATATTTTCAAAGAAATTTGACAGATGGTGTTACTATTATACATGTTACTGTATATAAACATACAACTGTGTCTGCAAAAGGTATACACCTAAATTATCTAATTACGTTCATTCCTATTAAACCTACTGAATATAGAGACTATGTAAATTAATTGAATATATTACTATTGAGAGATTCGACATAATGAAATTAATAGCTCAACACGTTGATGATTAACCTATCTAATCCATCCCCATAGCTTTCATATAATGGGCCTTGTGCAATTAAATGAATGGTAATTCACATTTTCGCCTCTTCTCCAAAGCCGTTTGCCAAATCCTCTTCAAATGTGACGGTCATATACCTTGATTAGGTTTAAACACGTTTTTTTCCAATGGCCATGCTTTATTTCATTTTTGATATTTTATGAACTTTCTTCTCATGTGTTCTGGGTTTCCCCTGATTTTAAATTCTTCTTGAGAACACCATTGATACTATTTTGTAACTTGGTGCAGCTTTTGGGAGGGGTAAACAAAGGTGTTCACAACGTGGTGTAACTCTGGATTGCTGATTTTATTATTATTTTTTTTAATCAAGTAGCTCTTGCCTAATGCATGCATTCTGTTTCATTACTATGTAAGTCAATGAGGAATGCAATAGAAATTAAGTCTGTGCAGATAAGTTCAGCGGAGCAAAGGACTATCGCAGTGCTATTGTTTCTTTAAATTTATTTTAAATTTCGTAGTGGTTTTGGTTCTACATGTTCTTTAAATTTTTTAGTGTTTTTGGTACAATTTTTTACTTGGATTGCCTTCAAACTTGCTATGGATGTACCTTGGGTGGACCTCTACAATGTTTTGTATAAAGTATAGACACTTTTTTTACATTGATTGTGAAGAAAGTCAAAGAATGACTTACCGAGTCACACTCCATGGCACAGATGTTATTAACTTCATGTAAACGTTAACACGCCAGCATTTTTTCCACGAAGTTTAGTGTGCTTTCTAGGTGGATACGTACCTTGTTTTGAAGGACGAAATCTAATTGTGACAGATTACCGAGTGCCAATGCCATTTCAGAAATCTGTTAACAGCCCAGATGTGCCCCCATTTCAGGATAATTGGTATATCAACAAGGGACGGAAAAGATCCAGAGTCGCAGTCACACTAAGAAAACGTGCTTTTGACAGGTACAATTGTATATTAAAGGTGCAAACAGTAGTTTACCAGTTTGTCACCCAACAAGGACAATATTATATACAGATTTGAGCGGGAAAGATATTCGTATCTGGATGACCCAATCAGGGACAAAATTCGCTATCATTGACAATAAATAGATGATTACGTTCTAAAAAGCAAACCAATTGTCGCAAAAATTAAGATAATCGTTTGACTGATAAATAAGATAAAATTATCAGTATTTATATGCACAACAGTTTGGCCCAGTGCATACATCTTGATACCGGTTAACGAAATATCTTATGACGTAACTGGATAAGCCAAAGTAGATGCATGTTTCTAATTTCCATGTAATATAGGATGGAAGGGTTTGCATCAGGGAAGGGGCATAGTACATTAAATATTTGATAGTTAAAATTAGTGGGTCGCGGAAGGGGAACATGTTTTCTGTGTCTTGTGAAACATGCCTAATTTGTACAGAAACTGTGTAAACATATGTAATCGCATTGCGGTAATTCGCCCTTAACATATTTATAATATTGACTTCAGTTAGAATAAAATAAGAAATTTTAAGATGTTGATCTTTTTGAAGATTGGATTCAGTTTGGGAGTTCTGTGTGGGCATCATATCTTTTAAGAAAACATACCACGCGCAGCGTTTGTAACGTATCGCATTGTAGTCACCTCTAGCACATCAGGAATCATGGAGTCATATAGCCTCATATGTAGAACCATGTACCCTCTTTCAGAAATCGAAACATCTGAACGGGATTGGATCAGAAAATAATGGTTCATTTTCAATATTAAGTGTACCAATATGAAAAATACAAACGTGAATTAGCACGTTCAGTCGACAGATGCTAGTCTGATGAAAGTATATGTTTTTGAAAAGCCTTAATATCTTCATAATGTTATATGTAATATAAATAGGTATATGTAATATATATGTATATATATAAATATATATATATATATATATATATATATATATATATATATATATATATATATATATATATATATATATATATATATGTATATACTCTTCTCGGGTGCTTACGTATAAGAAGCGATAAATAAGCTGACCCATTCTAAATTGTAATAACTGTAATTCCTGTTTTTTCAGACAAAGATTGATATTTGGAGGCATACAACAATATTCATTTAGCTCAGCATCAACAGACGATTAAACATACTGATTGTTTTAGATAATAATCTTTTGAACGCATTTATAAATAATTGCCTCACACAATATATAGATGAGAGCGTATTACACTGCTTTCAAAGTAATGTGTAAATCCTATGAAATTCATGTGAATATACGCAGCTCAGGAACAACAAAATACGGGGATATACTCTCAAATATTTTTTTTGGGGGGGGGTGTAGAGATGGCGACCTCATGATACCGATTGCTCACAAGGACCCACCTTACATTTTTATGTGTATTTGCCATCTATGTGAGCTTATGCCATCGTTTACCTGTGTATACTTCATATATCTGCATAACCCGTTTCAATTCACCCACGGAATAAGGAAAGCTAAACTATATTGTGTACTTAAGACATGCAGAAAGCACGTGGAAGTCACTGGAATGCTAGCTTTATCTGACTTTGTCCTTATTCTCACAGCAGCTTTGTGATATATGGTGACGATAACTGCTTGGAGTGCTGCGTGGCCCTGTTACCAACTAATTACGTGTATGTTTATAATATACATATTTGTACTTTTAAATATATTTTTTTTGTATTAACTGCACAGTGTCTGCATTTTATTTATTGTCCAGTGAACCTTTGAATCAAATCACAGTTCTGTGTGGTTCAACAGGTTTTTAGCTTTCCAAAAACAAGACGTTTTTCTCAGGACTTCATGAATTCATTAATAGTGCACGCATCAGCTATTGGGTAACTTACAGTTTAGCCTACTAACTCTGATTCAAAGGGTTTAAACGTCCTTTCTGTGTGTTTGCTAAAGCAGTGGGTGAAAGTGACACGAACTTCAGACTGCGTATACATATATACTTTTTATGGTTTTTTTCCCACAAAGTTTTACAGAGGAACGTGTGCAATATAGACAATAGTAATCCCATATATATACAGGTTAGACAGGGACAGGTTAGCTTATGGAGAGTAAAGAGTTTGAACTGCGGAATAGCATATTGACTACTAGGAAGTGGTTCTGGGCAAAAAGACACAAATACAATACAGAGCACCATGCGTTCACAATAGGTTGGGAAAAAGTACATAAACATTTGAATGAACACAACGTAAGGACTGTTACAATGCATTATTTGAAGTACAATGCAATAAATTAAATCTATCTACATAATAACACGAGAAATATTGCTCATGAATCAGGACCGAACCTTGCCACTTTAATCATGCTTACAGATTTTACTTTATATTCCTTGCTTTACAATATTCAAAAAGTTTCATTTCCTTTATCACTGTTACAAAGTCTGTGAAATGGGGTACAACATTTTTACACTTATAACAATGCATAAAGTTTTGACTCAGCACGAAAACAAAATTACAAATTGTATCTAACATTGTTTATTGAAAAACAGGTGAAAACATGTTTTCAAATTTGAACAGTGTGACAACATTAATTCTCAAAAAAGATATTTTGCCCAAACGGCATGAATATGTTTCGACTATTTTTCACCTTTATAGGTTTTCATTGGTATATATAATTTTTTGCCGACATCCATACTGAAAACTTGCTCTGTAGAAATTGTCGCTGAACAAATGTTTTCAAAACATTTAAACCACTCACCTTCCTGAATTTCACAATTTAAGTCTGCATTCCATTGTTCTACTAGTTGCAACTTACTTTCAATGTTTTTTGTAACAAAAAAGGATAAACAAAACGTGCAACCTAACCAATATTCAACATTATGTCAATTTTCCTTTTGTTTTCCGGGAACAAGTTTTTGTAGGTTTTTTTCCTGATTTGGTACATTTTCTTTCCACTTTTGTGCAATAGCAGATATGAGACCCCTATACTGTACATAAATTGTCGATATGTGGAATATTTGTGTGAACCTTTGAAATCATTGAAAGTCACTACCTCTGGACAACAGATCTGAATTTTATTTGACCCCTTCACCATACCATTTCTTTTAAAATACTGCTTTACATCCTGTTTTAATAAAAAATTAAACCCCGATGTTCCCTTCATAGTGTCCCCTTTTGTTTCTCGATCCTCATAATTATATTCACTCCAACTATCAATCGCCTCCCTTCAAAATTTACTCCTCATTTTACTAAATATAATATTACACCAGATTTATGAAGATTACATTCCCATGAATAAATATCTTTGCAAGGCCACTGATGTCAAATGGGGTGTTGCCATGCTGCTTCTGAGCCTGAAGCAAGTCTTTCAACCCAGGCGCATTTCAGGGATTCCTAGTCCACACTGATCAGTAGAACAGATAAAAAACTTTCTTTTTATTGTATCAGATTTTTGTTCCAAAGATATTTAAATATAAGGACCTCAACTTATTCCATAATGGGGTCAGCGGGGTTTGGGTAAACAGATAAAAGATATGAGTTGTGGTAATGCTAGAGGTCCTATAACTAAAGTTTTCAAAATAACAAAGATGTGTCTTTCATTATTAAGTCATTTCTTTCTTGGAGTTAATTCGACCCACAAAAGAAATGTAAATTTAATTGTCCAGTGTCGCTTTAAATTTTCAGTATATAGTTTTTTTTTATTATTCTATACTTTCAAGAAAAGAGCACAACATATCTGTCTAAGTTTGCCTTTAGCGTTACTTTAAAGTGCCTAAATAGATAAAATACATCATTCAGATTAACTCCATTAACCAATAAAGTGAAAGACGTGTCATCTTTTTATTGAGATAGATAACATATACTCTTCCTCATCTACAGTGGTGCGAGACGTTTCTGTTTTCACGGTCAGCAATAGCCACAATTTCATCACATTACATTTCAAAAGGAATCTGGAGCCCAGCCATTATCATTAACATAGCCTTGAGTACATGTATATAAAACTTTTGCCCGATGTTTTATTGAGGGACCAAATTTTAAGCATTTTAGACAATTTTGAATATATTTCTATCAAAACAGTCAGATGACTTTTCGAAATTAACAAATACGACGATAGCTGGTATATTATCCACAGCTCCAATCTCACCAACTCATCGTTAGTATAATTTCCCCAATATATGTGTTTTGCAAAGACCAGTGTGATCTCTGTGAATCGGATCCTGGAGAACTTTCTGCAAGCGAGAAGCAATGCATTTTGCTGCAAGTTTAAAGTCCTACTTTAAAAGTGAAATCGGGCGTCAGTTTTTCATTTTTATTAATAATTTTCTCTTTTTTCCCTTTTGTTTGGAAAAAGATGAAATTATTCCATGTTTCTGGGTTACAGATAATATTCAGTTGCTGAAGGCAGCATTTACTTCACTGAAAAATAAGTTTTTGCATTAGCCCGTTAAGTTTTGTAAAATTCTGCAGAGTGTCCATCGGACCCAGGCGATTTATTATAAACTGTACTTTAAAGTGCATTTAAAGATACATCTTCTGTCAGTTCTCATTATAATTTTAGTATATTTTGTTCCGATAGTCTGGTGACTCCAATATTGTTCAGAAAAGTACATGTACGTACTTGTAAACACTGGTTGTACGGGAAACTGTTTCTAGCAAGTATTTAAGATTGCTTTTCGAAACCATAATATTGATTTGTATGTTTTTACAGAAGCAGTTGGCACTGGTGATTTATCAGGGTATCATCCAGTATTGCTGATCTTATAATGTCAGTCTGTCTATATCGCTCCTGTGCCCGTTACCTTCATCGTATGTTTCCTTGCATCCCGTACCCTCCTGTATTTCTCGTTCTTAACCCGCGACAGGAATTAAAATAGGGATAGGTCCTTTTTTTCAATCGTCTGGTTGTTTGTCGAGAACTCTATATATTTATACACCAACATTTTATTCAGGTTCAAAACCATATGTAGGCTACTTACGGTGGGCCGTTTAGTTCTCTTTATGCCTCAGGCAATGTTGCACTGCAAGGTACCGTCAGTTATGTGAACCATTTCATAGGAGCCCATAAATTAATTAAGTATATCGTATGAACAAAACGTGTGCCCTGCCGATTTCCCCGTTGTAGGAGGGTACTTTTATGCAACAAAGTCGCATTGCATTGTATTGTACCGTGTTAGCATTAAGCGATCGTTCCCGTGTGGTCTATTACATATGGATAGCAGCGACTTTATAATTTATGCAGACCTTGTCTAACACACAAAGGTGCAGTGCTTGAAAGTGATTAATGTCTTCTAAACCACTCTAGGTAGAAGTGTCACTTCTGCAATTCGTCTATTGGTGCCTTTCATGCAACCAGTGAACACTGACTGAAAACTATTATATTCAGATGATGTCATTTCAACTTCAATTTATATATTTTCACTATAGGCTCATCTAGTGAAGAGTGATTAAATATTGTCAGAATTTAAGTTATTGAAATCTTATGCAATACAACAAATTAAAGAATTTAAATATTATGAATTCCTGAAACTATTATGGATAGAGGTGCTATTCCAACCTCAATTGTTATGTTTATGCTGTGGGTGCATGCTGTTAAGAGTTCCAGGAAACTGTCGGATTTTCATTGATGGACATTTCGACCAATAACAAAAATAATAATTAATCTATCATAGATAAATTTGTGCTTCGGATGCCTCTGACATAGAGTACCTGATAATTAACATATATTATATTATGCAAATTTTGTCCAATACACAAAACTACAATGTTTAAAAATGGCGAACATCTTTAAATTTATCAGATAGAGATGCCATGCCAACTTCAGTATGTAGGCCTTTATTTGAGCTATGTGTGCATTCAAAAGAAGATGGTGTTATGTTACAAAGGATTTTTTTTTTCAAATTTTGGTATCTATAGGATTATTATAGATAGAGGTTTTATTCCAAAGCAAATTTGCATCTTTGTGCGATACGTAATCATATCCATTATACTTGTTTTAATATGCACAATCTTCGCACAAACACCCGCACACCCGCACACACGCACACACACACACCTGACACACACACACACACACACACACATACACACAGTCAATCAAATCTTTGCCTTCTAGCTATAACCTTATTTAGTGGTACAAGCTGCTTCCTCATACTACATTTAAATGTTTGCTTGTACTCAGCTGGATGAAATAACGCATTCTTACATATATCACGCCAAGAGATTTTTCGGCGGAGTCTGGACACTTTGTTAGCGATTAACGGTGGATGGTGCGGTACAGCTGCGGTCAGCAGCAATCGCCGCCATCCGCCGCCGTTGGCAGCAGACCGCCGCACACACTCTAACATACTCTGATGTCTCAACAGGAATGGGTGATGGTCGACGGCGATACTGCCCATCGCCGTCGACCGCCGCCCACAGCCTACAGAAAACATGCCTCGTCCGATTTGGCCTGGACTGATGAAGTTTCGTGTTGTTCATATGATCGCACACAGAAGATGGCTGTTAATGTCATATTTTGAGGTTGTTATTTGTTAACTTTCGTTCAGGTTAAAAGGATAAAGTCACAAAATTTAGCATGCCGAAATTCACTTTTCTAAACATCACAACAAATTAACAATTTTAATGTGCAGCAATATCCTAGAACGTTCTTTTGAAATTGTACTCTTCAACGTTTACACTTAATTTCAAACCCGTTTTAGATAAGATAATTTCAAACTTGTAACCCAAAAGGAACTTATTTAAAAAATGTGTTAAAGGTTGTCAATAAGGTTTTAACTCTTTTAGTGCCATATTTTCGATGGAGCTTTCCTCGACGCGTTCTGGTCGCATTACGCAAAAATAAAGGCATCATAAATTACAGAGGTGCAACGTCACCATCGCAAACGAGCTTCGGGATCCGATCTGCCATCTTAAAAGTACTTTCAAGTTCAGAGGCAGCCAGTATGTTTTTCTTCAAAGTTGTCATTTATTGTAAAGTCAGTCTAATAGCAACCTCGCCCTCTTCCAGTTGTCAAGGTAAAATCTGCCATCAGATTGCAAATGTACTTTATACCGTGAATAAATGTGTGACCATAAAGCTGTTTAATGAAGCTACAGTAATGCAGGAATAAACGTGTTTTCCTCATAGACATGCGCACGCGTGTTTCAGCAATAATCAAGACTCGATTTTGTTCAAGGTGGTGTTAAGTTGCGTTTCTTTTAGCAAAAAAAATGGAGACGCTCACTTATGGAGGAAACGTGTGAACAGTTGACATTTGACAGGTGCTATCCCATAACGACAATATAAGTGTTCCTTAGTTTGGGGCAATATGATCGTTTTATAAAAATGAAACACCTTCCAATTATATGAAATATTCAAATGAAGGTTTCCGTATGAGTTACAGAATAAAATTAGAAGAACGAGCACAATGAGTCACTTATTATAAATGAGAAATCACAAAACGCAACACAGTAATGAAAAAGTGAAGTGTCTGCTTTTATATGCTGGCTCTGATACATTTCTTCTCTGATCAACAAGAGTTTGGTCAAACGTGGATCGCTACCATTGGATCTTCCCTAGGTGGAATATCAATGTGCGCCATGCCATTGGAGACCGTGACGCTCTTGCCGTTGCAAGGTGGTTTGTTGTTGTCACTGGATATGACGTCACAATACGTACCGTCAGGCAGGCCAGTGTTGAAATTTCGCTTGATGGTATGGTTTTCATTGTTGATGGCGATGAATGCCTTGTTACCACGGGAGAAGGCAATGGCATGCTGTCCATTGTCCCACCAATTCCTCACGGGAACTCCCACAGCAACGTTGTGAAACTTAACCATGTTAAAGATCTGTCGCCACCTGTGCTCACAGAACCACTCACTGAAACATCTGACGTCTTTGGTATTTCCTCCGTTACTGGGCGGTCCCATCCAGTCATTGATATCCTTGCCATCGCGAATGTCTCGTGGCCATTTGTAGCTGCTCATAACCCGTGGATACCCATATTGCCAGCCCAACATGAAGGCGCTTGCCATCTTATATAGTTTTGCTTCAAAAGCTGTCAAAATTCTGCCAAAACCACCTGCTCCATGGCCTCTTTGGTTGTCGTGGTTGTCAACGAAAGCAACTGCAGACGTCCCAGCAATGAAGCCCCAACCTTCTCCAAAATTCTTCAAATAAGCTATCTTCTGATTGCCATTTTTACGAAAGCAATCACCTAAATTCACTCCGTATTTAAATTCGGTTACTCTAGCCAAGCCAGAATAGTGTTCGTTTTTTATTGGTTCATGTCCCATATCTATGACTTCCTGGAAAATAAAAGGTTTGGTACCTGCGGGAAACCATCTCGAGTTCAGATTATTTAGACGCCCATAGAGGGCTCTTAAGTCCCTTGGGAACATATGTTTAGCGGCATCAACACGAAAACCAGCTACTCCCCATCCAATAAGCTTGTTCATAAATGCCGCAATTTTCTCTCTGACGTATTCTTTCGCGCTACGCAAGTCCCTTAGGCCACTGTCTGGGGGGCTTCCCTCGTTATAGAGTCGACAATATCTTACTTCCTCAGGATTGTGGTAGTTATGGATGTTGAGATCGTGGGTATGGCACACATCATGGCTGTGAAAGTCCCAGTGCGAATAGGGAACACCTGGATAGGTCAATTTGCCAGCATCGAAGTGTGATCCAGCGGATCCTATTCCTGAACCGCTTCCTGTCATGTGATTGATGACAACATCCGCATATATTCTGTAAAGATACATAGCTGCCATCATAAGGGAAATGCAAATTGTATATACATGTGTACATCGTTTATATCTAATGTACAATAAATATGATATTGCTTGAAGATGGCGACCCCCCAGCCCTTTCAGAATTAAAAAACGAAAAAAATAATAACGACCGGCCAGAAACGTGAGAAGTTGTACTATGGTGGTGAAAGAGGGAAGGATCCCTGGCCATGGCGTAATCTTCTGCTTTATCAAAGTGGACTTGAGAGCAGTGGGGACTGATCCAAGACACTCTTTCTCAAGTAAATATTTTTTGTAAGCACCCTTATCCACAACACGCTCCTGTGACGAGACGCCACATATCAACGTTTGTACCTGATTGTGTTTGTTCGATGCCATAGGGTTATTTAAGCAGTTTACTGTCAAGTGTTCGTGTTCAGCTGGTGACCTGAATTTTCATCCAGTTAACCATGGACCAAATTTTGAAACTGTACATGTTGAAAACTTGCAAGAAAGAAAAGCGCAATCTGTTTCAATAAAAGGGTTGATAACTGAATATGTCAGATAACGGGATACTTCAGGTAAGTGATTAATATCACAAAGAAAACGAACATCTTGTCTGTCAGAACTTGTGTCCTTAAGTGAATATGTCGGATATTTCAGGTTTCAGTTCCTTTGTATTTTCTGTTGATTGCAATGTTCCTCTTATTCTGCCTTTTCCTCATATCAAATATGCCGGCACGCAAAGTTCATACCGTTATTATATATTCTGCCGTATGTATAGTTGCCCACCTATGGAAAACAAGACATAGATTTTGGAATTAATGACTCGCAGCTAAAACAAGGAGTTCAACTACAAGAAACCTGCGTCAATATGTCAAATCTTTATTTCTTATTTATGCTTTTTGTCCCAAAGCTGTATACTCACAAAGCTGCTTTTACACATCAAATTGTAAATTACACTTCAAAGCATGCCACAAATATTTTTTTCTAATTTGTTTGCTGGTTACATAATCAGGACAATGTTGAAAAAAGGATTTACACATTGTATACAATATATTTTTGTGGCTTGTTCACATGCTTACAAGGAAACCGTTTGTTTCGAAACTGCACAGTAAGCCATTTTCCAATAAAGTAACGATACTCTATTCAAGTGCCAGCCCTAGTTGATCGCATCCTTTGCTCTGTGCCAAGAAGCTCTAGATGTATACCATCTTTGACACATACGTCCTCAAGAGCAAAATTTATTTTCAGAACCCGATAAGCGCCAGTTCTGTGTAGCCTCGCAGTTCACTACATGTTTATGACAGGAAAACAGCAAAGTTTATACGGATTGTGGACACGAAGCAAAATGGAAGATTTGTGTCTTCATTTCCTGTATAAAGGTCCCTTCAACCTTCTATGTTTTTTTTCCAATAACCCGGACATGATATACAGTAAAATGTATTCGGCCCAATGGCATTTGTTTCTGTCAAATGTGTTTTGACGGATGATAATGATAACCAAGCACATTCATCAGAATGACACTTGTTTTAATTGTTGCGTGTTTATAGCTATAAATGATATATAATAGTTTGCACAGCAGAAATTGCATTGGTCTCCATGTGCATGTAATGATATTCACAATATAAGCTTACTATAATTAGGTTAAGAGACGAACACTGATTGGCCGTTGCGTCTTTGCAGGCCGTGTGACACATGGTGCTCATGATCAATAACACACGCTAGAGATTCCCTTTTTACCGTTAGGTGGTGTGGTAAGCAGTGGCCTCTTTTGCATTCCTGGCATAGCGCGAATGACAAACGATGAATCATTTAGTGTTTAACCTATTATAAAAGGCATACAAGTGAATTTATTTCTATTGTTACTGTTGACTTAACAAAGTGCAAGGAGGCTTGCAGGCCTTACCTGCTATTATTGTTACTGCAAACTTTTTTCTTAATTGTATTAAATTTTGTTGTTTTACTAATTTCAAAACCTATCTATCATTGTTTGCTGAGCGTGTTGTAGATCAACTCTTTGGCTCTGTCAGTCGTCGAATATCAATAACACAGTTGCCTGACGACTCGCGTGTTATCGATCTCTTCGGACTGACAATTTTCGATAGCACATGGGCTCCCCTGCATTATTTGTGTAATATGATATTAAGTAAAGTTTATTAAACAAAATGGCGATTTCTTTTAGTAATTGTTGTATGTGTGTGTTATTAAACAATTTTAAAAGTCAATATTTTGAATATTTTGATACATATTTGAAGTTTCTGGAGTATTGAAACGGGTGACCAGTATTTTCTTCATTAGGCTTGGAAACGAAACGTTAGCAATTTTTTCGGTGTGCATTAATGCACCAACTTTGCTAAAAAGTAATGGCGGATGTGTCCACAATATAAAATCCTTTGTTGTGCGTTGTAGTACCGTGGTTGACTTCGTGTCGGAAGGTGAAAGAGCCAGTACATACGCATGTCTACTCGTCTAGGAAGGGTGCACGCACGCGTTTTCAGCAGTCTTTACCAGAATAAAATGTCGGGAAAGAGATCCTTTCGGACAATATCGTGTACCCATTAGCAACCATAGTTGCAAAATAAGTGCGAATGAGCACAAACATAATACTGAGTGAATCATACCGCTTCCAAAAATTACATGTCGAAGCCCAGTTGTCTTACGTAGGCTGATTGCTTTACTCTGCGACTCCTCCGCTCCCGTTAGACCAGTTGGTCCGCGGCGTTCTACGAAACATTATTGACCTCAAAGTCCCGTTGCATCTTGTAAACCCAGCTGGGCCTCTAGGGTCTGGTTTCCAGTTTCCTCTTATCGTATTTACATCATTTTCAAAAATCAGCTCAAGAACATCGTATTTTGTCATCGTAGTCAATTTTTGTTTCATCGAACAAGTATTGGAGAACCTGCATGGACGCTATTTTACTACATTCTACCACTACATTCTACTATATGTATGATAATGTTTTGTACACCAACGACATGATCTGCATTGCTCTCAAGCATAAGGAGGCCAGCATTGACCTCTGTTATTTATGTCAACAAGATTCTCTTTCTCTGTCTCTATCTACAATAATAGATATAGTAGTTTTGGGTCTTTGAAAGGAAATTAGGATGTTGCACGTTACTTCCGAAATTTTAATCCTTACCTTCAGTAGCGATGTTTCCTCTAAGTTTATCACGCTTGGTATAATATTATATTGGAAATACTTATATTATCAACATCGTGTAATCCGCTTGTATTGCACTTTGAAAATCAAACTTCATCTATGAGAAAATTATATTCATTAATAACTAAGTATTTCAACCAAGTCAGGAAAAAGCTTTCCCATCGAACAGTTAGGCACACCCATCTTCCACGGGCCTTCAAGGTTATGTTATGCACCTTTCACACCAAGAAAAACTTGCACAGAATTTACATTGAGACACAAATGGGACCGTCTGGAGGTGTGGCATTTAGAAACCTCTGGCATGCAACGCAGTTGTAAATTTGTTTCATCGGGGGATTTCTTTTGTGGTATGATTTGACTTTGGGTTTCATTTATATGTTAATGACAATTATATAATGCGTCTATACCTACCGGATACCTTTGCTATTGCAGTACGACACCATACTCTTAAACTGGTCTTCAGAGCCACTGCGGCTACTCATCTTATAACTGACCGGCTGATACCGCTGCCACCAGGGGTAACCAGGGTTTGTAACCACGCGATGCTCGTTTGCAGGCGAAACCTGTAAAAGAAAAACGCAGTCACAACATTAAGTTTTTCACTCTTGCAATGCCAAGTTTTGGATGAAGTCAAAAGCGTTCCTGCCGGTACTTAACTCATAAGACAAAATCAAAAACCTTTGAATTTAATTTGAATCTACATGACGTAAAAATCAACCAGATAAACTCATGTTGACACCTTGGTGTTGCTCAAGATTCAAAGATGAAATTTATAGAACAGTTTGATTTTACTGTGGACAAGTCGAAACGAACTGTGTGTATCCAGGGCAGCCACGTGCTATCCAAGTAATGTTCAAACCAGTTAAATGGACAAGATAACTTGAGCTACCAGTTTGAAGTAAATGAAAGTACCGGCACATAGTTTTCTTCCCGGGGGCCCACTCCCTACTTTTTAGGTGGGGGTGTGCGGCTCAAGTTTTTCAGAAGGACCCTTTATTAGGGCTCCCATCCTACCAAATAATGGATCTTCATTAGGACGCGTCAATCACTTTCACAGCATGCGCCCTATTCACGGGGCTGGAGTGTAAATCGTCTGGTCTTGATTGAGGGGGCGCAAGGGGGGTCTTGATCACAGTTCACAGGAAAAAAAATTGTTTTCACAGTTCAAAGGAAAAATTATTCAGCTTATATGCATATTCACGATTCACGAGCAATGGTTTAATCACGAATCCCGAAAATTAATTATATTGTTTCACAGATCACGGAAAATAAAAAGATAGGATCACGAGTCACGAAAATACCCTTGCCCCCCCCCTTCTTGATTAGGGCCCTTTGATTTTATCAGTGACCTTGGTTAGGGGTCTCAGAAAAATGTATGGACCTTCGTTAGGGAAATCTTGGGAAAATTGGTACCTTTGTTAGGGAAAGTACCTACGAAAAGGCACCCTTCAGAGCGGGACATCCCCATTACGCTCGGGATGGGGAGTAGCCCCCCCCCCCCCGTTTCCCTATACAAGAGTTGCACGACATACAGTATAATCTGTCCTTGTGGACACCTCTTTAATGCGGACACCTGTATAATATGGACAGTTATATCCATGACCAAATGGTCAATTTTCTTGTTACAAACACCTGTCTATTGTGGACACCTGTCAACTGTGGACACTTTTTGCCAGTCCCAAAGGTGTCCACAATAGACAGGTTTCACTGTATTCATCAACGCTTTACTCGGAGCTGCACACTCTCCTCAGCAGGGTGTCATGAGCGGTGATAAAAAGAGTGAATATATGTGTCCAGCCAGACCCTACAACTCACTGTGCATCAAGTGTACGATGTTTCCTATCTTTGATAGATACGTGTGTTATATATGCTAAATAATTGCGACTTAACCTGGGTATAAAAAGGAACAAATGTATGGTTAATGGCAAATAGAGCATTGTGGGATATCAAAATTAACTGCCCCGACACTGGAAATGTTGATATTGCAATACCCGGGTACCTGGTCGAGTACTACGCGGATCCCCCCCCCCCCCCCAAAAAAATTGAATAAAACATCATACACGATCTACCATGAAAGCGGCATCCGTTCGATCGACCAGACAGAGTACGTACAATAAAACTGCCAATAAAAATAAGAACAAATTTATCATTTCGAATATTGATCATTTCATGCACTACCATTGGCTACATGTATGTAACATTATCATCAAGTTGTAGAGACCGATCTTCGTTGCATAGTTATCAGAAAGCATAATTATTCTTTTCTCCGGTCATTCACGGTCACACAAAACACAGGGGAATAACGTCTCCAATTATATACTACCAAAGGTAAAAAAATAGCTGACCTCTTTGTTTATTGATAATACACAAATCACACACACACACACACACACACACACACACACACACAAATAATCTTGAATGTTTGCTTAGATGCCAGTTTTTCTTGATCTAAAAGAGGATGTTCTGTCGGGGTACAGAAAGAATACAGATATTACATAGACTATGCTTGATTTGTCAATACTGTATACAAATATATATGAGGCTACTTATCTAGATATCCGGGTCTTGAATGCTGGAAACGGACATTAAAAAAAAATCATTATTGGGTGTCCGACCGGTAAGGGTACTCGACAATGCTCCATTGCAAAACAAGTTTTTCATAATTCCCCAGTATGTAATTAAGTGGAAGGTATATTGAGGTAAGATCGAGAGTTTCAACATCAACTATCTTCTATCTTTTTTTTTTTTTCTATTTAAATGGTTTTGTGACTAATTGCATTTTGGTTTGTAATTTATTTACAATTTTTCTTCATCTTATGGAAGATGTTTTATTAGGGTGTAGAAACTATATATATATATATCACAAATATTTTGCTTGTTTTCTTAATTATACATGTATATATAAATATAAATGCGGCCACTTTTTATTGATATCCGGTCTATGAATACTGGAACTGGATACCCGAAAAAAAATCATTGTACGGGCACCCGACAGCTAGGGTACCCGACATTGCAAGACAAGTATTTCATAGTTTCCTAGCATGTAAATTTTGTGGGAGGTATATCGAGGTGAGAGAGAGGTTCATATCAACTATTTCTTTTCTACTCAAACCATTTTGTAACCCTACAATTTGTATTGTATTTAGGTTTGTTATCTATCGTCACCTGTTTGCTCTTTGCTGCCATATGTGCTCACTTATCCTTAACCTGCGATTTTTTTTAATTGATACCAGTTGGTATTCGATGTGCATTATAAATTTTGATGAAATATGATTTTGTTGTTTTGTTGTTTGTGCACTTCTTGATATCAAATTTCCTAGGGCTGTTTGGAGTACAAGTAAGCAAGACCCGATAAAATTGCAACTTACACAGAATTGAGCAATGAGAAGCATATCAGCCTTACACACTCAAGCACAGTGTTAGGTCTGCTTCTTCTTCGAGTGTACAACAAAGCAAGGGAAACCTTTCAAAACTTTATGGATGATGAGCGCCTGGGTTTTCATGAAAAGGAGAGAAGAAATCGGAAGTCTTCTTGAATCAAATTGTTAAAACTCTCAGCGCTGTAGAACTATCCTATTTAACTGCCCATCTCACTCATTTTGCCGTCAAGTGAACCTATTGACCCGATGGTTTCACAACAAGCCGCCTCACTGACTGCATGTACATCACACTTCTGCGCATTGTTGTAAATAGTCCCGCCGTTTATACCGGTAGCAACAAGTTAAAACCAAGAAAATGGGGGGGGGTCATATGATTAGATTTTTTTTTATAGGTGCATTTGTGTACCTGACCTCCATCATGGACCGTTCGGCGCCAAATATGTCTCCAAAAATACACAAAGTTATCACATGATTTAAAATATTTCTAGAGTAGCAGTGCCTTTCTAAAACTCACAGTTGATAAGTATTTTCCTATCCAAAATGACGATGGGACTTAATATGGGATGCTCTGCTCTTGTGATATTAACATCCAATAGACACAGCAACAGTATTTAGTGCTCGATCAAAAATTGTGGATCAGTTGACCCGACCTTGAGGGATTACTGGTCCAAGACCTATAGTAACCATCCATCAGCCATCAAAGTACATGGCTAAACTCATATTTCAGTCCCAGGTAAAAATTAAGTTCTACGCAAAACATTGCCAACATCACTTTCAATTCGATTTCTAATATGTTTGACCCATCCAAGTAAAACTAGTGGTCTTAGTGCTCTGACCGACTCCACAACTGTGGATGCAAACTAGCTTCGACTTTTTTCAAGTTTCATTAACGGTCTTTTCCCTTCTCTAATTATGTACAATATTACTTCACTCATGTGATTTTCAGACATGATCAACCCATTGATGTAAAACTGCAGGGCTTGGCGCTCTGATCTAATCCACAAGTATGGATGTGAGTTGTTTTTGACTTTTTCATGTTTCATTCAGGAGCTTTTTCCCTCTCTGTTCCTGCGTTTTTTATGATTCAAATGTAAAAACAACTCTTCAGCGCTTCTCCCAGCACTTTTTGCTGGTATTTCTTTGTGCGTGGTTTCTGCTAGTCCGAGTCAATTAAAATATGAATAATAACAACGACATTCTGATTCAATTAGGACGTATGGCTAAGAACTCACTCACCCATAAACCCAGTCCAAATGACTTGGATAAAGACAAAAATTAGGATGAACTAAATTTTATTAATACCTCTCCTGGTTTTAACATTGAAGACTTGGTCAATACTGTGAAAACAAAGGGCAACCAGTTCTAAATATTAACCTTGAGTTGTGCCTCCCTTAGCGGGAACTAGGATCAAGTGCAGGTTCTTATTGATCACTTAAAGGAACATAACTGCATGTGAAGTGCATTTTGTATCCAAACAACCTGGCAGTCATATTCAACTGAAAGGTCTCTGTTTGACATTGAAGAGCACAATTTGAAAAGTCAAGGTTACATTTGCTCATCTGTTGGTGGACCGACTATTTACTTGAGCGAGTGTTATAATCATTTTTTTAAATTACAATTCAAAGTGTGTCAGACATATGGGAAAGTCAGTTCATTCAAATTGAGAGTAACTTCCTTCAAAGGAAAACTGTGCTTGGTAACGTGTAAAGACTGTGTCGGGACATAACTGATAACCACGTCTTTCAGTTTCTTCCCACAGAAAACTTTTGTACAAAGACTATTTTTAAGGATGTTCTGCTTTAATTGTTAACTTTTTGATGAAACTAACGAACTTAAAACACATCCCTTTCACTGGAATTTGGCATCGACTATATCAGATCACTTTCTATATTTTATATCCTTTAACTGTGGGGAAGTTCATGAACCTAATCCTAAATATTTTATTTTAAGAGCTTAAAACCTAATCTCGTTTATCAATTTTTGTCATGAAATGGAGCATTTGATATATTAAATAAAATGGATACATCCCGATGTAAATGCCATGAAAAATTACAGCACTGTAGGAAATTTCTGCATAGAAGTTATAGAAAACAACTTCCTTTCCAAAGTTGTAAAAGTAAATAAACATATGCATAAAAATTAATTGGATCACTCAAGGCATTATGATATCAATGACAAACAGGGACAGGTTGTATAAAGAATTCAAAAGACTCCTTCTGACAAAGGAATATAACATCCATGCAAAATGAGTTTACAGTTATACACTTTCAACAATATCCATAACAACCACAATAAACAAGCTAACAAGATATTATACGCTTGATGTTTAACTATAAATGAAGGGAACATAAAATATACATGGAAAACAGAAAAAAAAGAATAAGTGCTGAAGAAAAAACAAAAATGAATTCAAAATTTCCCGATTTTTATAAGATAGAGGGTGAAACTGTTATGGATAAGCAAACAGTTACTAATATTTTAACATACTAGTAGTATTTCTCTGAAATATGTCCCACACTTGCAACAACAGTTAATCCTTAAATGAGGTGAATGTCATAAGTACCCACTAACACATTTGAACACATTTTTCCATTCTTGCCTATTGTAAAAGGCATTTTAATTAAAATCATAGATTAATTAAAACCCAAAACAAGCTGTGGCATTGGCAGTATGTCTGGTAAACTATTTAAGTGCATTAAATATTTAATAACTGATACCATTACCCTTATCTTTAACGAGTCTATTACCTCAGCATTTTTTTTTCAAATAACTTGAAAATAGCTAAAGCTCTTCCCGTGCCCCACCCCACCCATTTAAAAAGGGTGACTTAGATCTTCTTGATAACGACATAACTATTTCTCTGCTGCCAAGGTTTTTCGAAAATGTTTGACAAAATTAAACGATGCTTAATTAACTGAGGAACATTTTAAAACACTTAGTTTATATTACAACCATCAGCATTAATTTAGAGAATTCCTTTTTTCGGAACATGCGGAACTATCTTCCACTGAATTGGTGGAGAGAAGTTTAAAAGGCATAAATGCGAAGGAGTTCCAATTAGTATATTTCTGGATTTATCAAAAGCCTTAGGTACATTAGTACATAAGATACAACTCCATAAATTAAATATCATGGCATCAATGATACTTCATTACTTTTTTAAAAAGGTATCCCACCAATCACAAGTAGCATGTAGAAAGAGGAGAAAATAAGTTAGATATGTTAAAAATTACCATTAGTGTTCAACTAGGCTGAGGCTCGAGTTCAGGTCCTCTGTTGGTTAAAATTGTCCTAAATAATTTGGCATTTGCATCACACTTTAAAAACCTCTAATATTTGCAGGTGACACTACTGCACTTAGTACTCTGCAAGCTCTAAGTAAGTCTGACAGCACTCAAAGTATAAATATAAATACAAATGCTTTAAACATGCAAATGTTTAATTAACTGAGGAATATTTTAAAACACTTAGTTTATATTACAACCAACTCTAACAGATTGTCTCTAAATGAAAAAAAAACACGCACACATTTATGATTTTTCACAATCAACAAAAGAAAGTGTCAATAGCAAAAACAACAATTAACTACACAGGAACTGAGTGCGTAGATAACTTTATTTTTGAAGGAATACAAATTGACAACCATTTAAATTGAAGCAGTCATACTGACCAAATTTCATCCAAAATATCAAAGTCTATTGATATAATGTACAGACTAAAAGAGTATCTTCCTAGTAACATTTCCCAAACAATAAACAATTCGATAGTACTCCTCCACCTCAACAAGGGGTTGTTGCTTTGAGGACAAGAAAATCTAAATTTGCACAAGTAAGAAAAAATGTGTCAAGATAAAAACCCTTACCAATTAAATGCTCAGGTACAACATACGAAACAAAAACATTACTTTTACAGAAAGAGCAACCTTGACGGTACCGAAAATTGTTTTTCAAACATATGATTGTCAATACCTTAAATTATTCACATTATTAAAAAGGTTCATATTAATAATAAGAGCGGGTTTGCTTCATATGCCAAGAAATACTACCTAAGTTAATATGCTGCCACTGATTGTTATACCTGTAGAGGTCCAAACTGGTGAATTTATTCTTCGGTTTACATCCAGTCTGTGTTAATTATTAATAAACAAAATATTAGCGAGTAGTTTGCAAAATGTCTTATGAACTGCTTACAAAGTAATCCATGTTCTCTTTCTCTTAACTGACAGCTTTTACTTACATAACTAGTTAGCAGGTGGCGCCATGGTATCGGCTGTTCTAAGCCTATATGAGATTCTCCTGATCACTGCATTTGATACATCGTACCTCTGTTAGATTGTATAATTTAATGGTCTAATAAACAATTTTTTAGTCAGAGTCTTAAAAACACACACACACACACACACACACACACACACACACACACCCGACTTCACATCAGGGATGTGCTGGATACCTTGGATGAACGAACGTACAGCAGGAATTCCATTAAACTGTTGTATCTTAGTCCTGAAAACAGTGAATGGACAAACGATACGATATTCGTCGTGTGGTTTCACCCCGATGTCCTTAATACATACCAACGGAACAAGTTGTCATACTGGTGTATTCCATCATTAATACACTTTACCCCACTGTCTTATGAACACTGGTTCCAAGACATGGAACGCAGTAAGAATAAGAATAAGAATAAGAATAAGAATAAGAATAAGAATAAGAATAAGAATAAGAATAAGAATAAGAATAAGAATAAGAATAAGAATAAGAATAAGAATAAGAATAAGAATAAGAATAAGAATAAGAATAAGAATAAGAATAAGAATAAGAATAAGAATAAGAATAAGAATAAGAATAAGAATAAGAAGAAGAAGAAGAAGAAGAAGAAGAAGAATCGCCAGTCCCTCTTGTGTTACATTTTTGAATTGAACTGATGTCCAGTTGATGAACATATTTACCTGAACAGCACAGTACCCATAGGTTGCCAACAAATCGCACTCTTTCTGAACATCTGTCCACTTCCACTCAAACAGGTGGACGATGGCGTCCCGCCCACCCACACAGTGGTATTGACTGTAATAAGAACTGTGCACTCTGCCCGACCACAGCGCTATAGCGAGCAGGGGAAGCCACATCGTCAGGATCATTCCAGTTTATTTCAATGTCTAATGACTAATGGGCTTGGTGGCTTAGATTGCAGCTTATAAGAGGTCACTTTCTCCAAGCGAATCTTGCAAGTGACCTATTTAACCCACACAAACAGGTTAGCTAACTCGCAAAGATTTGGTTAAGCCTCTATCATATGGCCATCCTTTTTGCTAATCACTCTACAATAAAGTATCTCAATAATAATGTGAAACTGGTGTATCATGTGTGTATGTAGACGCTGTGATGAATAAAAACGAGGTATGTATATTTATATATCCCACCAGAACTGCATACCTTGTTGTCTTGGTAACCGTCCTCTCGCCTGGTGAGAAACGGGCCGCTGCCCGTGCAGGGAAGCGGATCATTACTAATATTTTGGAAATATAGAATATTTGGTACAAGCAGATGTAAATGTTTCTTGCAAGCAATTAAGGAAGCACATTAAATACTTTGGTGTTTGTTAACTTAAATGTCTCTAATATGTGAGAAAGGGACATCCTGCGCTGTATATGACAGTGATATGGGAGTGTGTCCTTCGTACTTGCCTCTCGTGAGCCCCGTTCTTTCTGGTGGGACGTTAATATGCAAGTCCCGTATTTGATCTTGAATTTAATATAGGCATTAAAATTGTGTCATGCTAAAGAAGGACACGAGACAGACAGACAGAGACAGAGAGAGAGAGAGAGAGAGAGAGAGAGAGAGAGAGAGAGAGAGAGAGAGAGAGAGAGAGAGTAATGTCAAAGGTGGAGTCCACCTGAGCTACACCAAATCAAGTTTGATCAGAATCCTGTCTGGTGGCTCTGGAACACAAAACCAAAAAAATATGTACATTTTCATTGATATTCTCCTTTACAGGTGTTGTTATTCTTCATTCTTTTAAATAACAACATTGTCGGGAGCATTTATTAAGGGACCAGTGGGAATATATTGGGGTGGTGGTGTACCTGAGTAAAGCACAAGATTGAAGAATTTCTTGCCCTCCATACACTAAGAATATTTAAAATATATATGGGCCTGCCTCTGAATTCTCCCCATGCTGCCCCCCTCCCCCCCCCCCCCTCCATAGTAAGGAATGATAACACCACATGATAATGTACAAACGTAAAGTAAGGGCAGATCTGATTCAACATTTTCATTATTTTTCATTAATACATGCAGCAGGCCGTGTAAAAATGACCTGTCAGTTATGATCCTATTTTGTGGAATTTTGGCATGACTCATATGAAAATCATTTAAAAATTATTCATTTGGTGGATGGTGGGGGTTCATGGACTTACGTAACCTAAGGATTAATTCAAAAATAACGATAATCTTGAACAAGCCCCCAAGTGGCATAGAATTTTTTCATGTCACTACAATTCTGCTGCGTTCCATTAATCCCTCTTTTCATTCACACTGCTCCAATCTTTTGACACAATACCTCACTTCATTGCAGGCAATGGTATAGATATTAGAATTTATCCTAATACGATATTATCTAAAAAAAATGACCAGATTCCAACAATAAGTTTTTTGCAAAACATCATGATCTTTAAATGTGGTCATATTTGAGACCCATATACTAAACCCAAAATGACAACACAGTGGTTTATTCTCACGGCATGTACATTTTTGTTTGAATCTGGTCACATGCTATATCATTGCTGCACCAAATAGCCAGAGTCTAAGTATGTCCATATCAGTAACAGTCACTTTATAAATTGCTCCACCACTTTATTGACTGATGCGAAGATGTCACCAGGAGTCCTCAAAAACAAAACTGCAACTATTTGAACAGTTTTAAAAGAGATTATATTTTCATGTTATTTCAAAGATTTCTAACAATTTTACAATATATGTACATCTCCAATATATTGAACATGTTGTTCCAGTTTCTTCCACTGTTTTAGTATGTAAAGTCATAAAATTTATGAATGTTGTATTGTACATGCACCAGTTCCGCCAGTTTCAACCCTGTGATGGCCAAGACAGGACTGAGTCAACAGCTTTCCTCGGTACACTAGTTGCGTGGGAATGCTGTTGACACGGGGCATTCTCTGCGCACAATGGCATACAAACGTAAGAGGCATAAATAATGCCAAATAAAGAGTAACCATTTCAGCACATAACATTTTAAACATCCGGGTGCTTTGGGCGACTTGGGCGGGAAATGGTAAAATATTCTATGTAGTCAGAACGTTTATGTGCAATTTTGTATATGAAAGTATAATCAATAGTTTGGAGCTCACAAAAGAAATTAACTTCATATATTCTGCATCTACGTATGATTCACCCTATGGCACATTCCTTCATTAACCTGCCTTTCTTCCTGGTTGTGCAAGGGTATTGATATAGTCAGTCATTTCTGACATATCCGTGAGCCGGTGTAGGAAACCTCCAAAGATAAAGAATGCACATCAGCCTACACTGTTTTCTATTTGGCGAAACAAATCCTCAAGAACTCGTTGTGATATCTGACAGTGATTGAGATAGTGCAGTCGGTGACAACAGTGATTGCGAATAAATACTGTCAGAGAGGTTTTATAAGATATCCTGGATGTCAATGTGAATGGTACCCCCACATGCTTTCAGGAAAAGGGTTGATTTTCCAATAGAGTTCAATTAGAAACATTTTGGTTAATGCAAGTTATCATTCGCTATATGGTGAGTAATTATTGTGCTGCATTGTAGTCAATTGCCAGAGTTTTCAGCCATATTTTGTGATAACGTGAAGTTTCAGAGCAATTATGATATCATCATATTGTTAAAATGTATCTGAATTCAGAGCAATTGTGATATCATCATAATCTTAAAATGTATCTGAATTTAAAATATTGCAAACGTGCTGGAAAGGTCTGGTGTGTTTTTTTACCTCTGTGTTTTAATTTGATGTAATATCAAATTATTTACATACATTTTTGTACCTTTTTCCTGATGCTCTTTTAACTCACTCATGGACAATTCCCTGTTTGCTATCACAGGTTGCAAATACGTAGTGTGAGTTACATTTGAAACTTTCTGCTTCATAAGTCCAATCTAAATTCCATTATAAAATTACAAATAATATCAATTTGCTGAACGGATGTGTTCCTTATATCTTGTGAGCATTGTTTTTAAATTTCATTTCTTGGATGGTGTTATTCTACTAAATTCTGAAGTTTCAGTTCAGATTTAATCCAAAAGATGTGCTGATCCCCATTCCCAAAGTGCTCTAAAACAACAGCAATATTTGGACACAACTTGAAAACAATACACGTTAAGTGACTTGTTTGAAAGTTGTGACTGAAAAACTTAAAGAATCCTACTTCGTAAACATTCAAAGAAAATATGTTTGCACATTTTATTGATCTTTAGATTTATGGTTACAATCCACAATTAAAGGCTAGTCTTTGTAAATGAACAGGTAGCTGCGGATAAATTTATGAAGTTTTATCATCATTAAAATTAGTATTATTATTAGTAGTAGTAGTACACTAGTTTAATATACTTTTGCAGTTAGATTTACTTAATTTGGAGTTACATGATGTAATGTTAGGTGGAAAACTTTGTTTTAAACTATGTCTCGAAGATAATCGCAAGTTAAGTGCACAAAGTATCTTTTATACATGCCACGATGGTCACCAAAGCCAAGCGTGTGGACATTGACAGTTTCAGCTTGTGCACTTTGACATATTTTTCATGTACCATTCTGTAACTTTATCTCATTCCATACTAGTCCCTGATTTTTCCGTATAGTTTCCTAGATTTATGACGTCAATTGCATATTTAAATTCTTCATGAAAAGAGCTTTTAGTCAAGTACCAGTACGCTATAATTTTAAGTCCGTGGTTCTGGCACTTCCTGGCAAGTCATCCTGCAGCTACTGCAAGGGCAGCTGCAGCATGACTTGCCAGGTAGTGCCAGAACCACTGACCAAGGCCTGTGACCATAGCATGGAATGAGTTAATACAGTAATTTTGTTTGACTGTCAGTGAGATCAGTCGTTAAAGTGATCAGGGTACTAGAAGCTGTAATTGTTTTGTTACCTGTTACAGCTTTAGATGGCTTAAACCTGCTTATGACGACACTCCCATGTTTGACAATAATTTGGCAAACAGCATTTTAGTCATTGCTACTTGACTCTTTTTATTAGACGTATTCCAGGTTCTTACGCATTTTTCAAAGATTTTGACAGATGGTGTCATTACTATACATATTACTGTATATAAACGTACAAGAATGCCTGCAAGACATTTATAGCTCAGTTCTTTAATTACTTTCATATGTTTAAAACCTATTGAATTCAGAGACTTTGTAAGCTGAATGAAAATATTAGCACTGGGAGACTCGACATGATGAACTTGAAAGTTCAACACTCTGATGTATCTCTTCTTTATTCCACCCCATAACTTTTAAATAGTTTGTTTTGTGTAATTAAATGAATAGCCTCTGTTCCAAAGCCGTTGGGCAAATCCTCTTCAAACATGACGGTCATGTACCTCGGTTAAGTTACTACCAAGTTTGTTCTAATGGCCATGTTTCAGTTCATTTTTTATCTTTCTGAACTTTTTTACAATGTTTTGAAGGTTTCCCTTTTTAGAATTCTTCTAAAAACACCATTCATACTGTTCTCAAACTTGGTAGAAATGGAGGTTGTGGGAGGGGTCAGCAAAGCTATTCACTACGTGGGGATACTCTGGATCTCTGATTCCATTCAGATACATCTTGGTTAATGCAGGCATTCTGTTTAATTTCTATGTAAGTCAATGAGGATTGCAATAGAAAGTCACAGTGTTTGGATATAAGGTCAGCTGGGCACAGGACTGTCACAGTGCTATTGGTTCTATATATATATATATATTTTTATCTTCGTTGTGTCTTCGAAGCAATTTATGCTTTGGGTCGCTTTAAAACTTGCTATGGATGTACCTTGGGTGGAACTCTGCCATATTTGTAAAATATGTTGTACGTTGACAATATTTTTTTTTTATTTTTGTTATCATTTTGTCCATCGTTAGCTCAAGTCCTTGCCAGCTTGCAGAGCTCATAGGATGATCAGTCGTCCGTCATCCGTTCGTCTGCTCGTTTGTCTGCCATGGACCGTTCACATTTACATTTTCCACTTTTTCAAAACCAATGATCAGATCCGCTTCACACTTGATGAGGAATGCATTTGGTAAGTTTTTTCAACTTCATGTGAATGGTCACACTTGAACATTTTTCCACGAATTGTTGTTCGCTTTCACTACTTTGAACTTCTGCAAAGCTGTGACTCAGATAATGCTGAAACTGTGTGCACATGTACCTTGTGGGAAAGGCAAAATCTGATCGTGACAGATTAACGAGTGCAATTATCATGTCAGAAATCTGCAACTAGCCCAGATGTGCCCCAGTTCATACTAATCGACTTATCGACCTATCGACCTTCCAACAAGTGACAGAAAAGAGTATTAGCCAGAGCCACAGTAACAAAACGTTTTTTGGCAAATAATGATAATAAAAATAATAATGATGATAATAATTATTATAATAATAATAATAATAATAATAATTATAATAATAATAATAATAATAATAATAATAATAATAATAATAATAATAATAATAATAATAATAATAATAATAATAATAATAATATATGTTAAAGGTGAAAACCGTACGTTACAAGGGTGTTACTCAACAAAGATAATTTTGAATGAGGATTTGAATGAAAGGTATGTTCACGCGTGGACGCAACTCTATTCAATGCTACACATATATATATATATATATATATATATATATATATATATATATATATATATATATATGTATATATATATATATATATCACATATATTACAGAAACAGGCATGGAGGAGCAGCAGTATAAACTGGTAATTATTTGAGCGTGAAAACTAGGAATAATCTATGTAATCCAACTATTGAGTCATTCTTGATTCAGCTCTTTATAAACAACTTAAAAGTTTTTGTTGCAACGTTTTACATACCGCCTGGGTAAGACGTAAATGTGTTACGGGATATTTTATATTCATTTTATGGTTCAATTTCAAAAGTAATAGCAGAGTTTCCACGTGACATTATCATCACTTGTGACTTTAATTTTCCTGGTATTTGTTGGAACTCTAAGAATTGTAATGCAAGGATACAATGGGATCTTGTAAGTTCTTGTCTCAAAATCACTTTGAAGCAGTAATAGCTACTGACTCTGCAAGAGGAAAGTCGGTTCTCGCCCTCGTCTTGGATAGCACAGTCACACATTTATGTTCCAATTTCAACATGTGTCATAGAGCATAACTAATTTCAACAAAATCATTCTTGGCAATACTTTTGCATACCACAAGACCATTTCGAATGACTCCAGAGTTGATCAAAAAAAATAGCACAATTTTATTCATGCTGCATGGAATGCTCTTTTTTGGATGAAAATGTTGATTGCGTTTGTTTGGATATTACCAAGTTTCGAAATAAGTAGCAAGCGAATGTATTCCCAAAAAGGAATTCACGATGAGAGCAAAAGACAAATCATTCATAACAAGTCATTTACGCAAAAAAGTAAAAACACAGAGAGAGGGGGGCATATGAAAAGTAAAAGAGAGAATCATGCAAATGCAACTATATATTGAGCAATATATCGCCAACTCAGAAACAATGTTGTAAAACACGCTTGTGGTTGGCGTTCAAATAAACCCAGTCCCCCGTTTATTGTTAATGGCTCGGTCTTCTTTGACCACGTCGATATTGCTAACGCTCTAAATTAATTTTATCTCAGCGAGCCATTGATAACGTAATTTGCCAACCCCTGTTCTCTAAGACAAAACTGACGTAAAACTTTATCCAAACTTAAAATTTCCAAAACAGGTTGGCCGGAAAACCTTCCAAATAAAGGACTACGTTTACTTGCTCCATAATTAGCCCTTGTTTTCTCAAAATTCTTTAATTTATCACTGGAAAAGACTACCTTTGCTGCTTTTTAGAAAGTAAGTTATGTGGTTGGTCTCTGTAAAAAAAAAAAAGACGATGATTTCTTGCCTAAGAATTGTGCTAGATGGATTTGCTTCAGATTGAGTGTCTATCAGGTCGGATGTGCCCAAGGTAGTGTCCTTGGACACTCTTGTTCCTGGTCTTTATTACTGATTCAGTTGACAACCTTTCTTGCGAAGCTTACACTTTGCTGATGAAACAAAGCTACTTGACATTGTTCAATCTCCTGACCAAACTAGAATAACTTTATATGAAAATTGTAAGCCATTCAGGATTAGGAATGATAATGGAAAGCGGACTTGAACCTGAAAAAACTGAAGATTCATGTTAGGTGATTTCTAAAGAAAGTTCAACATCAAGACCACCCCTGCCCATCCCGACCCCCACCCCAGTAGCTTTCATTGATGAAAGGATTTAAAAGGTAAAAGAACATAAGCATCTTGATGTCATTCTTACGCATAGTTTGCCTTTGGATGAACAAGTTTAATCAATTGTAACAAAGCATCAGCAAGGTTTGGGAGATTAAGGAAATGTACGCTTATGCTTTCATGTAATGTTCTTGATATTTGGGCCAATTTTAGAATATGTGCCTCAGATTGTTGACAGCGCACTTCTCATCATTCCCCTCCGGCCTTCCGTGAATGTGTGCAGTCAAAGGTTGAATGAACACAAAGTTGACTGAACACAAGGTCGTCTGAACAAAATGGTAAAAACCCTATGTTCGACTCACTTGAGCTATCTTCTGCCTCCCAAAAATGGCCAAAGGGTTCCTACTTCTTGGGGACGTGGTATCCGATCATATAAGTAGTTAACAATTTGATTGTTACTTCTTAAAAGAAGGTAGGTCTCTTCAGAGTTCTTTGGTGCATGGGGTATAGGATATCTGCACTGCATCAAACTGTAATTTTGATGTCTGCTTTGCCTATTGCTGGGAACGATGTTTTTGTTGAGAGATGCTGTGTTTCAATTAATTTTTAAGTGTATCTATTTTGTCTTGGGCGTTTGGCAGTATGCACTGACCCGCTGATCCCGCCGTTGTAAAGAGGTAGTTCTATCCGATAAAATCGTATTGTATTGTATTGTATTGTAACATGTTAACAGCAACTGATCATTGCCGTGCAGTGCAGTACATGTCCATAGCCAATGTTTGGCCAATACTCAAAAATGCAGTGTTCATAAAATGATGAATATTTTCAAACCCACTATAGATAGAAGTGTCACTAATATGGCAATTGGTGTATTTGTGCTATGCGGGTATCCAATGAGGAGGGGCTGCAAACTATGATCAGCAGAGGATGCCATTCCAGCTGCAGTTTATATGTTTTTACTATAAGCGCATCCAGTCAAGAGTGTTTGAAAATCGTCACGTTTTAAGTTATGCAAATATCTGGCAATACAAAAAAGCGGTATTTAAAAATGATGAATTCCTGAAACTGTTATAGATAGATGTGCCATTTAAACTTCATTTTTTTATGTTTTTGCTGTGGGTGCATCCAATAAAGAGTAACTGGAAACTGTAGAATTTTCAGTTAATGGTATTTTGGCTAATACACAAGGTTAAATTGTGGAATAAAGCTTTGTTCAGCAGGAGAGAGTAGCATAGAAGGCAATATCGGATTTGATTTGTATACACATATGAGCATGTAAGGATATTTTAGTGGTACTTTTACGGTATTTTCTTTTTTTTTTTCTTTTTTCTTTTTTTTGGGGGGGGGGCAGCTTTAGATTTGAACGTTCGAGTGAGCCGGCTTTCATTTTTTGTACTCCTAACTTTGACCACCAGATGGTGATAGTTGTTGTTCAGGTAGTCCGGGGAACCTTCCACCAAGGTTTTTTCGTCATATAGAACAAGTCGTCTTATAAAAAGAAGTCTGCGTCAATGTTGCATAAATTTTAAAGAACTGTGGTTTTAAGTAAAAGAGGTTTTTGTGTTCAGCATCGTGAATATATTGAGGAAGGTTTTACGTTATTTCGTATATGTACAACTTCAAGACTATCTGGAGGCAAAATATTGTAATCATAATATTCTGTGGCACTCCGCTTTTTTGCCGCTGTCCTGACTAGCTTAGTAGCTAGTCAGGTGGCCTTTATAAAAAAAAGCACACACACACACACACACACACTCGGCCTTATCCCACGGTCACAACTTTGCGCCCACAGCCACTGCTGATGATGCCACCTGGCAGGGTCATGGGAGCCCTACTAAGGGCTAACTTCTCCCTTCCCTTCTAAGTTTGCCCTCTATTCTCTTCAGTGACTAAACCTAAGATATTATTCCTACTCTCCCAGCACTGTACCAAGAAGCCTTTTACTGACTCTGAACCTACTCTACCTCCTGGAAAATCGCCCTTCAATCCTAGTGTCCATGCTAACCTATCATTTTCTGCAATGTCCCTTACTTCCTCATCTCTTGTTCTCCATTGTACTTACAGCTGGTCTCTAAGTGCTCTATAACCTGTACACCATGGCATCATGTTATCAATGTTCTCATCCATGTCCTCCCTACACACCATACACTTCTCATCACTCCCATTCGTCCACTTCAGTTACATTTTCTCCGGATTGATCACTCCTGCTCTGCCCTGAAATAACAGTCTAGAACCCTTGCTACCATCCCAACATTTAGTCACTGGCTTGTCTGCAGCTCTATATGCTTTCAGTGTGCTCTTTTCCTGAAACCCTCTTTTCCACTGCTCCACATGTTTCTCTTGAATTAGCTTTCCTATAAATGATTTTCACGCCACTTCAATCCCATCTGGCCCTTTTAACTCATATTTCTCGGCTAACTTGTCTATTTCTTGAACCCATTTTGTCTTTTCATTAACAGCGTCCATGTACGCCCTCCTTCACCATCTTTCTTCATTTACCTGTTGCAGATATCCCCAATAGCCCAACCTAGCCTTAGCTATTCTATCTCTTACTGGTAACCATTCCAACTCTCCCAACGCGGCCTCTGTTGCTACACACGGTGGTGCCCCAAGCGCCCATTTCCCCATCTACCTCTGTGCCTTCTCCATTCATTCAATATCCATCCTTTTCGCTAATGGCTATCACATCTAACCCACATAACATCCCAGGTATGGCTACACGTTCCCACAGCACCCTTCCTGTGAATGCTCTATTGAAACTATTACCTGCTGCTTAAACATTCCCTGTCCTGTGACCTCAATGTTCACCCCTAAATATTCGTATTCCTCACCCTCTCCAATTTTAATGACTTTACATTGTAGTTAATGTAGTTAGTTGATAGTCAGTAAGTATGACATTTTGTGTATATACTGGAAGCAATTCTGGGTACTTGGAAGCTATATTTAAACCAGTTCTTCATTGAATTTTGTTTTCCTTTTTAGATATACTTATGCATGATTGTTAAATATATTAGATATGTTATTGTCTATACAACCCGGATTTCGATACTGGTTGCAATTGTTTTTGACACTGACGGGCATAGAAATGAATTGAGAAAACTGTCACTGGTGTTAACAGATTAAAATATTTATCTTATTTGAAGGATTGTTTACGCTAGATTTCAAAGAGTCCAGTGATGTGGAGCAACCAGATAGCAATGGCACTAATTAAACCATACCTGGACTCTATAATGTGGCGCCCTCAGATGGCAATGGGACTAATTATATTCCACATATATGAACATTCAATAACTATGAGTACATATATATTTTAGCGCTTACAGTTATACAAGGCTTTGGACTCTAACCAAAAGTGAAATTCGTCACCATGTCTATAATCCAGGTACAACGTAAAAATCTGATTATGTGACATTTTTGTGCAGCGTCCGATCTTAGTTAGGTACGTTATGATATCCTAAATTTTCCTGATGGCTTTATTTTTATAGAAAAAAACTGCAGTCAGCATTTCTCTAAACTGAATTCATTCATGTATGACCTGCAGTTGTACCTTTTATGAATTGACATCCTAGTCGGTGGTGTACGGGCTTTGGTTACTAGTTACCGTAAAACGTTAGGTTCAACCACATATTACTTATCCCACTATTATTAACAAGATTATGCATGCACCCGAGCAGCAGGTATTTTTCAATATTATAAGACTTCGTGAAAATAACCACTGCCCAATGCAAAACCTTTGTCACACATACCTCCAAGCGTTCGTCGTGTACATTCGTGAAATTTTGGTGGAATATCAATCAGCATTTTACGATGCACAGCTGCTGTTTTGTGTGTCCATGTGTTCATCTCTGCCTGCGTCATTTATCTGACACCAATGACGTAGACAAAATGGAAATGGTCCTTTATGGGGTCAAAAGTAAACGAATTATTGCCCTACCAGAAAATACCTACACGTGAAAGGTGAACAAAGCACTCTGTCATCAACTTTCTAAAACAATATTATGAAAGGGAAAACCCACAAGTGTTTTTAATATGACTGGGACAAAATTTCGTGATAATAAGGGTGACAATGATTTTGATAATGACCGGACACACGATGTCTCAATGCCTATTAGAGAAGATGAAAAGTTGATATTTGGAGGAATTTGTTGTAATCCTGCAATTTTTACTTAGAATTCAATTGATAAGATATATTCAAAATGATACGTCGAGGTCCACTGTTTAAATGTTGAATGGAATGACTGTCAAAAACAGCAAAAATAATGTGGCTTAGAAGTATATTTCCATTGGTTTTGGATGTGAATGCTTCATTATACTACTTGGACTTGACAACACAGTAGAATACAGTGTAGTGGCCATAGAACATCTGATTGTACAGTAGGAGGTGTTGTGTGTCAATGATGTGAACATAATGTTAAAGTTCAAACTAGTTCACATTGAGAAGCATCATTAGAGCATCGGACAGTACTGTTTGTGTTGAAGTTGATGTTTGAAGAAGGATGCTCCCTCCATATCAAAATTCAGAATGGCATAAAGACAGCCAATGACTGCAAGTGTAGCATGGAATCATGTAGGTGTTTCTGTTAAAGATAATTGTACTGTCTGAACAGCCAGGCACAAGTCGACTAGAGCGAGCATACAGAATTTGTTTGACCGACAGACTGACGAAGCAGAAAGTGTCTTCAGTATGTCAGTTATGTGGTGTGTTTGCCCAACTGAAATCCCAACACGGAAACGTCATCATCTCCGGAGTGGACTGTGGATTATCTATAAAAGACTGCCTCTGCCATAAGAATCTGGCCTGTGATTAGACGGTGTTTTATTGAACTGTATTTAACACCTGTGGACTATGATCAGTATTTGTGGAGTTCATTGGCCTGACTTTAATTAGAACCTGTAGACTGTAGTGATCACCGGAATAATGTATGCAACATCCCTACGTGTACCCTGATAATATTGTAACTTTGTGATAATATAGTGTTGTATGTAAAATACTCTTAATTACGAGTATTTTATATTTTGTTTATTACGAGTCCCTTACATTTTTGATGCGTTCATTCATAGATTCTAGGAGTATCTGAAACATATTATGTGCCAACTTCAATGAACTCTGGTAGATTCATACACCCGATGATCCAAGGAAAACTATAATGTATGATTATAAATGTTCTACTAAAATGCTGACGGGGTCTGAACGTGGATCTTTGGAGGGTTCCTTGTGTAACCATTAATGACCCTCAAGCACTATCTAACAGCAGTCCACACTTGTTTTTATTATTCGGAACTTTCGGTCTAATGATCCTTCACTTTTGGCTTTTTCAAGCAACCAGCACAGGAACGGAAAATGCAGGGTTTTGACAAAAATTCAAATCTTACGCAAAGAAGCCAGTTGAGAGAGAGAACTAGCATACATGTATCTGCCTCGGAATAATAACAGACCCCAGGAGGTTTAATGTTAAGATCACATAGGCGTCAAAACAGCCGAAATTGATGAACTCTGTATACAACTTGATGGGACGTATATACGATAGTTAACTCATTCCACCCTGATGACGCTTTTTCCCGCTAATATCTAAATGTCGTCTGCTAATTGTATTTTACTAATTTAGGGATTATTTTTCAATATTTTGGATGAAACTTGCATGGAAGATCATTCCAAATTATATGCCCATGGTCAACAGCTTTCCTTGGCGCGCTCTGGGCGCAATGCGCCCAGAGCGCGCCAAGGAAAGCTGTTGACTCAGTCTTCTATCAGGGTGGAATGAGTTAAATGGCAACCAGTTTCCAACAAACTCCGCGGCAGCCCTTGGTCATCATCAAGGTATACCCTCCTAACCAAACTTATAAGAATTTTCCTACAAAATGAACAGATTCTCAAACTTCACAGAGCCAGAATATTCTGGGCTTATTAACTGTAACATTATTGACATGAATTTGACCAGCCACGGTACAAAAATTATGTAGTGCCTTGCTAATTATATCAGTAGAAATTCTGTTTTGGGGACAGCTTACACAAAACGTGCTTTGTCCGATTTGCCGTGGACTGATGTAGTTTCACGTTTAATTTGATTGCTCACCAAAATATTATTTTTTAGGCTGTCATTTGTTAACTTTTATCAGGTTTTAAAAATGAAGTAATAAAATTCAGCATGCTCAGCTTCATTTTTGTAAACACCACAGCAAGCACTAATTTTTAATGAAGAGAAATATCCTGGGACATTATTATGTAATTATATTCAACCATGTTTACAGTGAATTTCAAATTCGTTTTAGATTACGTTAATAAATCTTTTTTTTTTCAGACTTGTAGGCCAATAGAAACTTGTATTAACAAACGTTTTAAATGTTGATAATCAGGTTTTAACTCTTTCAGTACAACATTTTCGATGTAGTTTTTCTCGACGCACTCTACGCGCATTACGGAAAAATAAGGGCATCATAAATAACAGAGGTGCAGAGTCACCACCGCAATGGAGCATCATGTTCCGATCTGCCATCTCAAAAGTACTTTCGAAGTTCTGGGTCGGCCATGATGTTCTTCCTCGGAGTTGTCGAAATTTTGGTTTAAAAAATACTTGATTCAAATGGAATATCAAGAGAGAATTAATTTCACGAAGTTTAGGTGTAAAAATCATAAGTCACCCATTGTCACAGGGAGATATCATGGCACTCCCAGAGAACAAAGATTTTGTACTCTATGTAACACCCATGCTTTAGGTGACGAATTCCATTATATGTTTTAATGTAAAATCTTATCTGACATTCGAAAAAATACAGTAAGCCTCACTATCTGAAAAAATTACAATACTTAAAAATTATTTTCTGATACCTCCCTAAAGGTCAGGCAAAATCTGGTATTATTTATTCAACATGTTATGCGATTATGTTTTGTAAACTGTCACTGCCTATTACACAACCTGCTACAGCCGTTCATATATCTTGAGTCTTTTTAACACTCTAACTTTCAAGCCATCTAAAAATAGCACAGAAATGCACACTGATTTATGTTTTTCAACTATGTTCAGTGTTCATTTTCTAACACTTCTCTTTTTTTCATTTTGAATCTTATGCATGTCCCTCACTTGCTCTAAGCTTTTACACTGCCCATCTCTTGTTCTCCATTGTACAAACAGGCGGTCTCTAAGTGCTGTATAACGTGTACACCATGTCATCATATGATCAATGATCTCATCCATGTCATCCCTACACTCCCTGCACTTCCCATCGCTCCCATTCGTCCCCCTCTGTTGCCTATTTTCCAGATGGATCACTCTTGCTCTGCCCTGAAATAACAGTCTAGAACCCTTGCTACCATCCCAAAATTTAGTCTTCACTGGCTTGTCAACAGATCTATATGCTTTCAGTGTGCTCTTCCCCTCAACCCCTCTTTTCCACTGCTTCACATGTTTCTCTTGAATCACCTTTCATATATACGATTTCCACGCCATTTTGAATCTTATGTGAAGTAGAACATTGTTGTTGTTAATAATAAAGTAGTCAATGATAGCAACGATATCCTCTTTCTGTGTGAAAGTAAAATGTGCCATCAGATGTCAATATGTACTGCTTGCAGTAAATAAATGTTTGGTCGAAAAGCTGTTTAATAAAGCTACAGTAATGCAGGGATCCACGTGTTTTTTTCTTCGATATACGTGTGTATTTCAGCAACAGCTATACCTGATATACTTAAACATGGAGTCAACTTGGTCTCTTGTAAACAAAGACATAGAGACGCCCACTAATGGAGGAAAATGTCAACAACTAATATCATTTTACAGGTGTTATCCGACGACGACAATATAAATGCTCCATAATTTAGGTGTACATGTTTTTTTTTATCAAAATGACACCTCCCAATTATATAAAATAATGAAATCAGGATTTCTGTATGAGGTACAAGATGCAATTTGAAGAACGAGCACAATAAGTGACTGATAACAAATAGGAAATGACAAAACGCCACAAAGTAGTGAAAAAGTGAAGAATTTGCCTTTATATGCTAGCTCTGATACATTTCGCTTCTGATCAAGAGCAGTTTGGTCAAACGTGGATCGCTACCATTGGATCCTCACCAGGTGGAATATCAATGTGAGCCATGCCATTGGAGACCGTGACACTCTTGCCGTTGCAAGGTGGTTTGTTATTGTTACTGGATATGACGTCACAGTACGTACCATCAGGCAGGCCAGTGTTGAAATTTCGCTTGATGGTGTGGTTTTCATTGTTGATGGCGATGAATGCCTTGTTGCCACGGGAAAAGGCAATGGCATGGTAACCATTGTCCCACCAATTCCTCACGGGAGCTCCCACAGCAACGTTGTGAAACTTTACCATGTTAAAGATCTGTCGCCACCTGTGCTCACAGAACCACTCACTGAAACATTTGACGTCTTTGGTATTTCCTCCATTACTGGGCGGTCCCATCCAGTCATTGATATCCTTGCCATCGCGAATGTCTCGTGGCCATTTGTAGCTGCTCATAACCCGTGGATACCCATATTGCCAGCCCAACATGAAGGCGCTTGCCATCTTATATAGTTTTGCTTCAAAAGCTGTCAAGATTCTGCCAAAACCACCTGCTCCATGGCCTCTTTGGTTGTCGTGGTTGTCAATGAAAACAACTGCAGACATTCCAGCAATGAACCCCCATCCTTCTCCAAAATTCTTTAAATAAGCTAACCTCTGACCGCTATTTTTGCGAAAACAATCACCTATATTCACTCCGTATTTAAATTCGGTTACTCTGCCAATGCCAGAATAGTGTTCGTTTTTTATTGGTTCGTGTCCCATATCTATGACTTCTTGAAAGATAAAAGGTTTTGTATTTGCTGGAAACCACTTAGTGTTCAGATTATTTAAACGCCCAAAAGTGGCTTGTAAGTCATGTGGGAACATGTGTTTAGCGGCATCAACACGGAACCCAGCTACCCCCCACCCAATAAGCTTGTTCATATATTCCGCAATTTTCTTTCTGACGTAATCTTTCCCGCTACGCAAGTCCCTTAGGCCACTGAGTCGACAAAATCTAACTTCATCAGTATTGTGGTAATCATGGATGTTGTGATCGTGAGTATGACACACGTCGCGGCCATGGAAGTCCCAGTTTGAAAAGGGAACTCCTGGGTAGTTCTCTTGGTCACCATCAAAGTTTGATCCGGCAGAACCCGTCCCAGAACCGCCTCCTGTCATGTGATTGATGACGGCATCTGCATATATTCTGTAAAGATACAAAGCTGCCGACATAAGAGAAATGCAAATTATGTAAAGATGTGAGCATGGGTAATATATAATGTACAATAGATGTAATTTTGTTGACGATGGTGATCGCCCGCCCCTTTCAGAATTAAAGAATGCCAACGATCGGCCAGAAACGGGAGAAGCTGTGAAATGGTAGTGAAGGAAAGAATGATATCTAGGGATGACGTAATCTTTTGCATCATCAAAGTGGCGTTGAGAGTAGGGATAGCTGAGCAAAGTCTGTCTTTATTTAGCACATCAATTTCTAACTATCATCATTCACAACACTGCATTCTGCCGAGACGCCCCATGTCTGTCTTTGTGGCTGAATGCATGTGTTCAAAGACATATGGCTATTTGCACAGTTAAATGTCAGTTTCGTGTTCACCTGGTGAAGGGCATTTTAATCCAATTAGCCATGCACCATGTTTTGAAAATGTATATCGTGAAAAGTTGCAAGAAAGAAAAAATACAATCTGTTAGCATAAAAGGGTTGACAGATAAATATGTCGGATAACGGAATATTTCAGATAAATGATCCATATTTTTCATTCACAGTGAGGAGCAGGTGTCACCATGAGGTTTGTTTTATATTTCTGGTGCTGGATGTCCACTGTTGCAGTACTTAATAGGATTGCCCTTGGTTTGTACAGGTGGTATAGCTGCAACTGTTTATTTTACAATCGCAGGAACTGAGCATAATACCCCAACTTCATTTCATTTCAGTTACTCACTGCCAAGGGGTTTAACTAAGGTTAGTTATACAGCTAGAAAGGGTACATACTGTTTCAGAGGGGAGTCAAATTGTTCTTATCTGAACTTGTACTATACTAATTTAGTAATAATATTGTTTGGGTTTTTTTGCCAGGTATTCTTTGCTCATAATGAAGCTCTGCATTTATAAGCAAATCTTCACATAATTAGGTAATTCATCATATTTAATTACTATTATATATGTTGCTTTGCTGAGTATCTAGCGTAAGCGAAGGGTCGCTCCTCAGACAGACATAGTCGGGTACAGGATAGAAATCATGTTCTCAGTAGTTACTTGCTGCAGACCCTTTAATTGATTGGGGTAATACAGCCTGTGTCAAATTTCTACAGAGGAACGTGTGCAATATGAACAATAGTACTTCACACACACACAGACACACACACACACACACACACACACACACATATATATATATATATATATATATATATATATATATATATATACAAATATATATAAATGTGTGTATATATATGTATACATATATATATATATATTATATATATATATTATATATATATATATATATATATATATATATATATATATATATATATATATATATATATACTCCTTGAGTGAATATGTCGGAAATTTATGTCAAATCATTACTTGTTATTTATGATTTTTGTCGCAAAGTTGTATATCCAAAGAGCTGCTTTTGCCCGTCAAATTATAAAGTACACTTCAGCGTATGCTACATATATCTTTTTGATTTCTTTGCTCGTTACAAGAATCAGGACAATGTTGAAAATAGAGAGTAGATTCCATACAATATATTATGTTGGCTTGTTTATATGCTTACCGGGAAAGCTTTGGTTCGCAACCACACAGTAAGCCATTTTTCTTCATTGTATCGATGCTCTTTTCAAGTCCCAGCCCTTGATGATCATATATTTTGATTTGTGCCGAGAGAATATATTGTATTTGTGTCTTTTTGTCTAAAAACCACTTCTTAGTAATCATTACCGTATTTCGAAGTCCAAACTCAATCTCCATAAACTGTCACTGTCTTACCTGCATACATAAGGAAGAACTATTGTTAATATTGCACACGCTCTAGATATTTACAGCAAAATTTGTAGAAATATTTGATAGGAAGTAGACCATTTAATCTTTTTGATTCAAATTCATTCTAAATAATTTTGGTTCTAGATGCAAAGTCCTGAAATTCAGAACAAAAATGACTAAATCCCAACGTTTGTGAGGAAAATGTATTATATCAAATAGCTTCCGAAATGTTACTGTCCGGGAAAGGATAGTTAACCACTTCAAAGTTAAACTCAGCTATTTGGTGGTAGACTTTAATACAAAACCTCTCATTAGTGACCTGACTATCTAAGTTCAGAAACACATCTCTGAAACAATCTGACTTGTTACCTTCCAAAGGGATATATTTTGGTTGAGTTTCTTTGGCTATTTCACAGAAATTTTGTACATATACACATGCAATTTCATCAACATACCGTGTGTTTTATTTAACAGTTTAAAAAGTGTCTACATTTTCAATATTTTTCGACATATTTGAAGTTTGTGGAGTGTTGAGCCGTATGACCAAAATTTTCTTCATTTGGCTTGAAAAACAAAACATTTATAATTTATTTGGTTCACAGTATTGCATCACCTTGCTTGAAATATGTGGGAAAACGTCCATGAAGATATATCCTTTGATGTGCGTTATTCCGTGGTTGACTTCATGTTGGAAGGTGAAAAAGTCAGTGTATGCGGGTGTCTATTTGTCCAGAAAGGGTGCACGCATGCGATTTCAGCGGTCTTCACTAATACAAGAATACATGGTCGGGACAGTGATCTTGTTGGGCAATGCCATGTAGCTGCTTAGCAACCACAGTTGGAAAACAAGTGCAAGTGAGCACAAAGATGAAAATGAATGAATCAGACAACCTCCAATAATAACATGCCGCGGCCCAGTGGTCAAACATACACTGTTTGCTTTACTCTGCGACCTGTAAACCTAGTGGGTCCGCGGAATCCTGTGAAACCTTGTTGACCTAACGGTTCAGTTGCTCTCTTAAATCCAGTTGGACCTCCGGGGCCTGGCCTCCAGTTTCTACCCACCACATTTATTTCATATGCCAACATCAGAACTAGAATATCATATTTTGTCACCGTAGTTTATTTTTGTTTCACGGAACAAGTAATGGGTAACCTGAATGTACGCTATTTTGTCACGTTCTAGAATTACATTCTACTGTGTATATGATAATGTTTTGTACACTATCAAGGATACGATGTGTATTGTTCTCAAACATCATGGGATCAGAATTGACCTCTATTATTGATGTCAACAAATATATCTTTCTCTATTTGCCTCTGCATAAATGGAATTAACGGTTTTGGAATTAACGGTTTTCTGTTTTTGCAAGAAAGTGGGGATGTTACACGCTAATTCAGAAGTTTTAGCTTTTGCCTTTAGTAGAGATGATGTAAATGTATTCCATTTTTCTTTATTCAAATCGCGACGGGAATAATATTATATAGCAGAAAAAATGCATTTTATCAACGTTTTATAATCCGGATATATTGCATTTTGAAAATCAAACTTCATATATGAGTAAATAAGGTTCATCTAAAAAAAAAAAAAATTGTGAACCAGTCAGGACGCTTTTCTCAAGACCAGTCCGGTACACCAATCTTCCAGGGACTTTCAGGATTATGTTATGCACCTTTCATGCCGAGACAAACTTGCACATTATTAACACTGATATACAAATGGGACAGTATAGAGGTGTAGCATTCAGAAACCTCTGGCTTCTAACGCTGTTGATAATTTGTCTTCTTGCGGTTTCTTTTGTGGTATGATTTGACTGTTGGTTTCATTTATATGTTAATAGCAATTGCCCACATGTATATAATGCATTTATACCTACCGGATACCTTTGCTATTACAGTAGGACACCATCTCCTTGAACTGCTCTTCAGAGCCACTCCGGCTTTGCATCTTATAACTGACCGGCTGATACCGCTGCCACCACGGGTAACCAGGACTTGTAACGACGCGATGCTCGTTTGGAGGCGAAACCTGTAAGAGAAAAACACACTCACCACATTAAGTTTTTAAATCTTTCAGCGCTTGGTTTTGGAATGAGTGAACAGGTTCTTTGGAGCGCTTTGGACGCATTTCGCTCAAAACCCGCCGATGAAGACTGTTGGTCCAGACCATTATATTCTTTGTAACTATAGGCATGCTGGCGTTTGAATGGAAAGTCTATTCCAATATAAATACAAGGAAACTGGCATTCTCGTTATAACTGAAAGTAGATCGATATTAGTTGCTGGACTGTAATGACAGCTGGCATTGAAAGCCTGAAGCCATAACAAGGAGTTCAATATATTTTCGTCCTGTATTAAATGTCAGTAAGGTTTATGTAACAAAGCAAATGTCTTCATAACAAAATCAGTGACAAGTTATCGAACGCCTTTGCTCTGCAGGCCGTCGAAATAGGAACGACGAGGTACGAAAAAGCGCACCACGATGTCATAACTAATGCTTGCGTGAAAAGCTGAGAAAATGGACCAAAGACGACAGTGATGACTTTTTATAGTGGGAGTAGTATATATAAATATATATATATATATACAGCAGACACCATTTCCTGTAATTTAGGCATATTTTATTTCCAATGGTAATGGACTGGAGAACAAATGACAACACTTATACTAACTCCTCTTCATGTTACAGACAAAGATGACAGACAATAATATACGCACAACCATGTATATTCACATACAGTTAAATTGTTAAATCATGTGAGCTGTTGGTAGGTTAATGCTTTGCAATTTAAAACTTCTGGTGTCAATAATGAGTGCTTGACATACTTCAAATATACCTTTGTTGACAGTAAACGTGTAATCTTTATTGCCAAAGAAGAGAATGTCGGTTGTCATATGGTCAGTTAATTTTTTTCGCTGAACAGTGTAGAGCGGGCAAGCAAGTAAAAAGTGCTTTGTTGTTACTATTTTGTGGCCGCAAAAACATCTGGCATTGTCAACAAGGCTATATCTAAACATATGGCCATTAAGAGAGTTTGATTCGGAGCGAAGTCGAGCATGTAATACTTGTCTTCGTCGCCAGCCCCAAGAGTGTAGACAGAATGAAAAACGCAGGGTTTTGTATCACAAACTCCAGAGATCTATACCAAAACCAACAGAATCTTTTTGAAACTGGGTAACAAAAAATTTTATTATTTCCAAAATTCAGGGTTTTATTGACGAAATTCGGAGTCTTGGAGCAAAGCCCACGGTTTTGTAAAATAACCTGAAATAACATTACCCTGTTGGGTAGTTACAATGGTCAATAGCGACCAACACCCAATTTTTTTTTACTAAACACTAAGTTTGCTTTTCTATCGCTTCAAATTCACGCATTCTTCATAAAACCGTAAGTATTGTGTATAAAATTAAGTAAAACCACAATATTTGCACTGTAATCAATATGATTTTAAAACCCATGTATATATATATATATATATATATATATATATATATATATTCTGATACTTAATTTTCAAAGGAAACACCGGATCCTGTGGCTATGCGTCCAGGTTTTGTAGCTATACTATTCCACAGGAAATGTTTGCCACTGCTTCCAAAGAAGTTTGTATCGAAACCTCTTTCATTGTTCTCATTGTTTTCATTACGTGTGCCATTTACAAGAACTGAAAATATAATAGCAAGATAATATTTTGGAAGAAATTAAAAAAATAAACTCAGTTTATTGGCTTTATTTGCAAAACTTGAATATGCCGCTACTTTAGTCATTGAAAGCTTCGACGTTTAGAAGCTACTAAAGATTTTAATTTTGGACATGCAACTGATGTCCATATATTAAAACACTACCACAGCTCTGGTTCATGGGTGGTTGGATAAGGCTACAGTGCAAATTAATACTTAAAAAATATATATATATATATACATATATATATGTAACGGCGACGGACGTGTAAAACATAAAGGTCCATCGCAGTTTTCAAGTCCCATGGTTTCTTGTACATGTAACTGGGGCAACCCTGCAATGAACGCTAGCGTTAATTCCACTTTTGTGTGCAAACTCCCTTATTTTCCTGTGATGTATATAGCTGATATATCTTCCACAGACGAAGTGGATGACGTAGTTAAATTGTATATCTGCAAGTTAAATGATGCTATGAAGGATGCCTCTGCTGATGCCGGTATTTCCAGACGCACCAGACGTAAATCTAAATCTAACTGGTGCCTAGACTTAAGTGAAATCAGAGATCAGAAACGTGTCTGGTGGCAATTATGGGTAGATAATGGTAATCCCCGACAGGCACCTGTTTTTGAGGGCTAGAAACTGGTCAAGAAAGATTTCAGACGACTGTCAAGACCATATTTTAATAAACAGATACACTTAAATATTCTAAAATTACCTCTTTGCTGCAAGATAGTAAAATGGCATACTTCTGGGATTCCTTAAAGAAGGGAAACCAAGTTATGAATCACTTCAGTGGCATTGTCCAAGACAAAATCCGATTTTTTCAGCACAGCAGAACATTAACTCATTTATTAAACAAGCATAAGTTGACATCGATATGTCTGTGGATCAGCTTGTCGTACTTGTCTAGCCTGAAAGGTACCCTTCAGCAGGACCCGGTCTTTCTGCTCATTTAAAACATGATAACTCGGTGATACTAAGAAAACGTCTTGCTTCATTCTACTCCATAATTTTCGCAAGGGGTATTGTCCCTAAAGTTTTTTACACTGGTTCAGTTTTACCGATTTTTAAGACAGCAACATTAAATCCGAAAGAGGTGGCCAATTACAGGTCTATAACGTTAAAATCAGTATATGCAAAAATCAAAATTGTAGAAATGTTAATGTTACCAGAGGATAAAAATTCATGATAACCATTTTGGGATCCGTATAGAACGATACACTTTTATATGCAGTGCTATGTTGAATGATATTTAAGCTTATTTTTTAAACTTTGAAATGTATGAAAGCTGGTACTGTTTCTATTCATAATGGTGTTGGTTGGTATTTAGACGGCAAGATGTTATGTAATACGGACCGACTGAATATTCTTGGTACGCATTATACTAATAAATTAAATTCTGATGAACACATTGAGAGTAGTACTTCATCCTGTAGGAGAGCGGTCTCCCAATAAACCGTTGCCTTCCCAGGTTTATCTACAGAACCAAAGATGGAACAGTTTTTAAAAAGTGTGTTTACCCACGCTCCTCTTTGGACTGGATGCTTAAGATTTGAACAAATCCCAATTCAAATATGTGGAAACCACAGAATGTGACATAATGAAACAGGTTCTTGGTATTCCTAACAGATCATACAACACTGTATTGTTAGGTGCTATTGGTTTGGACAGTACTAAATGTTTAATACTGACAACACAGCAATCTATGTCGACTTTTTATATAAAAACATATCGTATCAGGCCAAGGAATCTAGGGCAGCATCGGTGATAGACTCGTACGTATCATTTGGAATTTCTCCTCAACGCTCCCTAGTGGAGTTCCTGTGAACTGTTAATCTGGTCGGCAAAGCCCACAAGAGATCGCCACTGGTATTGTGGACAACACCATGACAACTTTGACCAGCTGGCTCCACCGAGCATCATGTGGCAAAGCTGCTTGTAAAATCCTGTTAGTGTATACGTGTTCATTTTCCTAACTTAACAGGTTTATCATTTTATATAAGTTACTTGATGACATATTTTTCTCAAACTGTCGACAAATATCTATCTTGTGTTTTAACTTGGCCCCAAGCCAAGGAATCAACCAATGGTTGATCCCATCTTTTAATTTGGACACGAGGCAAAAAGCTCTGTCAATGGTCTAGCTCATATTTCTACTTGGCAAAGAGCCAAGAAACTGAGCCAATGATCAATCTCATGTACCAACATGGCCGCCGATTACTCAGTCTTCATATAGGTGAAACCAACAGTGGGCCAACCAGTGCTTCACTCAAAAGACAAAATTAAAACTCCTTGTCTTCACTTTCAATCTAGGTGAGGTAACAATCAACAGATAAGCTCGTGTAAATACCTGGATGTTATTGAAAATTGAAAGATGAAATTTACTGAACAGTTTGATTTTACTGTAACGAAGGACAGGAACTGCTGATATCCAGTGTGCCACATTCAGTCCAAGTAATGTTGGAACCACATTATGTAAATTACCAAGGCCACATGAGCTATCAATTTGCAATAAATGATGATACCGGCACATAGTTGTCTAGCATGCATGGGTTTCTTGACATGTTTATCAACGATTAACCGGAGTTTTACAGTCTGCTAAGCGGGGCGTGATGATCGGTGGTTAAAAAGTCAATATATGTGCTCACGTAGACCAGACAACTCCGTCTTTAACAAGTTTACCAGGTTTGCTATCTATAGTAGATACATGTGCTATATAAGCTGAATAATGGCGACTTAACTTCGCTTTGAAAAAAAAACCAAAAAAAAAAACCATTTAATGCTATCGGCAAATAGAATGTTGTGCGGATGTTAAAAGTAACTGCCTGAATGCCCGAAATTAGGGTATTCCAATACCCCTGTACCCGGTAGGGTATCACTCGGTTTCAAAAAACAAATAAATAAATAAATAAATAAATAACGTACACGAGCTTCCATTAAAGCGGCATCCGTTTGATTGATCAGACAGTGTACGTACAATCAAACAGCAACAAAAACAATAAGAATAAATTTTATAATTTGAGATATTTATCATCACATAATTATATCATATTGTCACAAACGTAACTCATTCTTTTAAAACAAAAAACTGCGGGGCCTGAAATCAGTCAAGAGCTGTCCCGAGCACATGGCTAGAAATTGGCAGTATTTACCCAATTTTTCGCAAACTTGATTCATTAAATTGAATCGGCAAGTCAGAGCTGACGACAAAATAGAACCTGATTTTTGGAGACGCCCATAGTGAGGAGTAGGTGTCATCATGGGGATTGTTTGAAAATTTCTGGCACAGTATGTTCATTGGTACGGTAGTGCTTAGGAATTCCACAGGTTTATACAGGTGTCCAGCCAGAACGGTTTATTTTATAATCATTGGGAATGAATATATAGCCCGAGTTTGTTTATACTTCAGAAATACACTAGCAGGTGGTTGTACTAAGGTGGACAATCCAGCTAGAAAGGATACATCTTAGTTCAGGCATAAGTCAAATCATTCTTATATGAACTTGTTCTACACTTATTAAGTAGCTCTGTTTGGTTTGATAGATATTTTTCATTTTTATTGAAGCTCTGCCTTCACAGCAAAAACTTCACTTATTTGGCCAATTCATCATTTGCCAGGTTCATACTTATTCATTATTATGTGGTTTGTCTTTGCTGAATATTTAGTTAGACCAGGTGCCGCTACTCACAGACATGTACTGGTACATGCTCCGAAACATGTTCTGAGTAGTTACCCGATGAAAACCCTTTAATATATTTGGGCTAATGCAGCCTAGGTCAAAATCCCACTGAAGAACGTGAGCAATGTGTACAAGAGTACTTCCGTATTTCGTATGTAGGCTAGAATAGGGTAACGGCAACTAGCAAGTGATTCTGAACACTATACTCCAGTATAAATACACTGTCATAGGCTACGTAACATTGCGATCATGTTGTAGAGACCGACTCTCAATGTTCTGTTATGAGTAAGCTCACTCGTTCTCTTCTGTGAAAGAGTGTTACGACCAACCGGAAAGAAAACACGATCACACCTGAACAATTTGGACCAGCGTTGGCAAATGTATACTAACAAGAGTAGAAAAAGATAGCCTCTACGGTCATTGGTAATGGACTAATTGTACACACATACACAGACAAATAATCCTGAATGAAGTGTATAAGATGTTTTTTTAGTAGAAAAGTTTCCTTCTTGGTCTTATTTTAGATGCCTTTTCGGGTGAAAAAGGAACATACATATCACATTGATTATATATTTTATTTATTAATACCATGACTAAATATATATTGCGCTAGTTTTTGGCTATCCAGTTCTTGAATGCTGGAAACGCACACATGGAAAAAAATAATTACCGGACGGTTAAAGTACCGGACAATGCCGCATTGAAAAACAAGTTTTTCACAATTCCCCAGCAATTGGAAGTATATTAAGATGAGACAGAGTGGGTCGAAATCAACTATCTGTTGTTCTATTAAAATCGTCTAGTGAATATAATTTTTGTTGCATTTTACTCTGTTATTTATTGTCACGTGGTTGCTCTTTGATGCCACATGTGCTCACTTATCCTTAGCCTGTGATTTTATTTGAATTGATACTGGAGAGTATTGGGGTATATATAATTTTGATGAATTATGATTGCTGTTGTTGCTGCTGCTGCTGTTGTTGTTTTGCTGTTAACATCCAAAGATTATTAGAAAGTCTGGCTGCAATAATCTACAGTTTTTAGACTTGTCTGTTTTGCTACTTAACTTTATCTTTTGGCATCTTTCTGTTTTAATATTCACTATCAGACATTTTAGGCTTACATGTTTTCTGTTAGGTAAACCCCCAGGGGCTACAGGTAGCAAGAAGCGGCCTACGACAGTTGCATGTTTGCCTAATTGCACTTAAAATCCTGTTAAGAAAAACTGTTTTGATAGCATGTTTTTGGCATAAATGCTAATGACTTCCATTCTTTTCTGCCATGCCTAAATGCACATTTACTCACTATTAAAAAATTACTCAAAATTGACGGTATTTTCTCAAGTGTCACAAACCTGACACATTAAGTTGACACATTGACTCAGGGTTGGCAGTGAAATAGAGCTTAATTGTTGGAGGAGTAGGTGTCATCATGGAGTTTGTTTTACATCTCTGGTACAGGATGTACATGGTTGCAGTCCTTGTTAGGATTTTCCTTGGTTTGTACAGGTGGTCTAGCTGCAACTGTTTATTTTACAATCACTGGGACTGAATATAATGCCCCAGCTTGTTTCCACTTCAGTTAAACATTGGCAGATGGTTTAACTAGGAAAAGCTGTCCAGCTAGAAAGGGTACATTTTGGTTCAGGGGTAAGTCAAATTGTTCTTATCTGAACCTGTACTACGAAAATTTGGTAATTATGGTTTGTTTGACAGGTATTCTTCTTTGATATGAAGCTCTGCATTTACAAGCAAAACTTCACATATTTAGCTAATTCATCAATTGCCACGTTCATATTTATTCATTATTATGTGGGTTGTCTTTGCTGAATATTTAGCTTAGGCAAGGAGCCGCTACTCAGAGAGACGTGTACGTGTAAAAGGTTCCGAAACATGTTGAGTAGTTACCCGCTGAAGACCCTTTAATTTATTTGGGCTGATGCAGCCTATGTCAAAATTTTAGAGAGGAACGTGTGCAATATAGACAATAGTAATTCCATATATATACAGGTTAGACAGGGACAGGTTAGCTTATGGAGAGTAAAGAGTTCGAACTGCGGAATAGGATATTGACTACTAGGAAGTGGTTCTGGGCAAAAAGACACAAATACAATTGTTGTTGTTGTTGTTGTTGTTGTTGTTGTTGATGATGATGATGTAGTTGTTATTGTATGATGCCTTTCTCTTTCTCCATATCAATTATATTATATAAATATAATAATAATAATAATAATAATAATAATAATAATAATAATGATGATGATGATAATAATAATAATAATAATAATAATAATAATAATAATAATAATAATAACGATTGCCAGTCTCTTTTGTGTTGCAGTTCGAGTTAGGTCAATAATCTGATATTCAGTTGATGAACAGATTTACCTGAACGGCACAGTACCCATAGGTCGCCAGCAAATCGCATTCTTTCTTAACATCTGTCCACTTCCATTCAAACAGATGGACGATGGCGTCCCGCCCATGCACACAGTTGTAGTTCCCGAAATAAGCACTCTGCACTGTGCCCAACCACAACGCTATAGTAACCAGAGGAAGCCACATTGTCGGGGACGTTCCAGTTTCTTACAGTGTGTAATTACTAATGGCTTGGTGTCTTCGATTCGAGCTTATATCTGGACACTTTCTCCAAACGACTTTTACAAATGACCTAGATAAGCCACATAAACAGGTCTGCTAACCCGGAAAGATTTGATAAAACCTCTACTATCTGGCCATCCTTATTTACTAATCACTCCACAATAAGGTATCCCATAATAATTTGGAACTGGTATATCACGTGTGTATGAAGACACTGTGATGAATCAATACGAAATATGCATGTTAATTTGCGGCCATAACAGCATAGATGGTTGTTTTTCTTAGTAATAATTATCTAAGCTTATTGAGCCCCCCCCCCCCCAATTCAGAGGAAAATAAGATTCTGTACATCGAAATAATTACTGAGGCACTTGGACATAAAATCAGAAGTGACCATTGTCTCGCGTGGCGAGGTACGGACAGGCGGATGCCTGTGGAGCGAAGCGGTGCGTATTACTCATATTTTGAAATAAATACCCTTACTTTAGGCAGACGAAAATTTATTCTTGTAACCAATTCAGGAAGCACTAAATGAATATGACTTTGGCATTTGTAAACTTAAATTTCTCTAAACACACATGGGCCCCCTAGTGCTAAACTGTCCGGTAACTCCCTAGTGCTAGATGTAGAAAAACCACAAAAATATTCACTTCCGGGAACAAAGAACAATAAGTTTGCGCATGTAAATGTGCCTCAATATACATCAAAATTAACTTGTACTGTCAAAAGATGTGATAAATGACTGATAATACATAAGTTTATAGATATCAAGGTTAGAACCAGGTTTAAAGAAAATACCAACATGCACCTCCAACACAAGAGAGTACCAAACAATTTAGCATTAGAGGGCGCATGTGTGAAAGGCATTATTTTTGTGACAAAGGGGTATCTAGCTCTGTCTATGGCAGTGATATGCCCGTGTATCCTCCGTGATTGACTCGCGTGGGCCCGGGCCTTGTGGCGGGAAATTAATATGCACTCTCGTATTTGAGTTTGAATTCGACATAAACATCAAACATCGTATCTCCATAAAGACAGGCACGAGACAGAAAGAGACAGACAGATAAAGAGTAATCGTATTTGTGTGTTTTTGCCCAGAACCATTTCCTAGTAGTCATTACCCTATTCCGCAGTCCGAACTCTTTACTCTCCATAAGCTAACTTTTCCCTATCGAACATATATATATATATATATATATATATATATATATATATATATATATATATATATATATATATATATACAGTCAAACCTGTCTATTGCGGACACCTGTGGTTCTGGCAAAAGTGTCCGCAATAGACAGGTGTCCACAATAGGCAGGGGCTGAACTTTTGGGATCTCAGAGTACATTTGTATCAAAGGAGATAAACTTGCATAGACTGTCATAAAATATGCACATGTGTACCCATTGCAACATTGGGCCAGATATGGGAATGTTGAGTGCCCTAATGCGCTGGAACCACTCCCATGTGAGAATGTTTTTTCTCATCGTTCACTGATTTTACACACTGTCTTTTTCTGTCTTTCTCACAAGTCTGTCCATATGCATCCAGGATGTCTGCTTTACGCTTCAGTATCTGTGAAATTTGGAACTTCACACACTTAAACATTTCTGCAAAACCGCGGTACCTTTTTCCTCCTTCACTAGCTTTTATCACTGCAACTTTGTCTTTGATTGTTAACTTACTCCTCTTAGCACTCTTAGGGGAGGCCATGGCGACTGTTAAATGCTACAAACTGGCATGAAAATGAAATGTGACTCTGGAGATTGAGTGGTAACTCTGTAAAGCCTTTTTGCACAAGTGATCATACAGCATTTGCTCTCAGTTTTTGTACACTATGCCCCTGACACTTTACTCAAACTCATCTTAACTTGGGATTTTACAGTTTTTATCTTTAAGGGAAAAATCGTGTATGTATGGGCTTACCAGGCTAAAGAAAGTTTGCGTAATTTATTTTGCTAACAGAAAAGAAACAAACAACAAACACCACAGGGATATCCTATCCTTTGAGTACAGTATAACTGTATGTGCCATTGTTACAAATTGTGAATAACTTCATATGAGTCTCAGTGGGTCCTTTGTTTTAGGCTTAATGACTGATCTATGGAGCTTAATTGTTTGATAGACAGAGAAAGTGTGAGCAGCCTCACTCAACAGGAGCACCAAGTGCTCAGAGACACCTGGCATGTTTCTTGAGGCATTGCAGCCTAACTGCTTGGCTGAGGGAGCTTATTATGTGTTACAGGCCACTAAACAATGGATTAATTAGTCTTTGATTCCAGCTTAACATGCACCGCATTGTTCAGGCATTAGAGCTTGGAACATAACAAGTTACAAAAAATGCATTGATATATTGTGTCCGCAATAGACAGGTTGTTTTTGCATTTGGTACCCCAAAAAGTGTCCGCAATACACAATAGACAGGTGTCCACTGTACACAGGTATCACCAATATGAAAATGACTTAAAAATATTCGGTTCTGGCCAAAACTGTCCGCATTAAGCAGGTGTCCACAGTAGACAGGTGTCCACAAGGACAGGTTTTACTGTGTATGGAATTACTATAGTCCATATTGCACATGTTCCTCTGTAAAATTTTGACATAGGCTGTATCAGCCCAAATAAATTAAATGGTCTTCAGCGGGTAACTACTCAACATGTTTCGGAGCCTATTACCCGTACATGTCTGTCTGAGTAGCGGCTCCTTGTCTAAGCTAAATGTTCAGCAAAGACAACCCACATAATAAAGAATGAATATCAACGTGGCAAATGTAAACATATCATAAGGACCTGCACCCAATCTTGATCACAATTCTTTATGGTTGCCCTTGAAGACAAAACGACGAAAATATATATTTGTAACGATATTTATCTTTACGAGTGCTGTTATTGGTCCGTATCTTAAAAACAAAACGTTGTCGGGAGCATTATATGAGGGACCAGTGAAAGTAAATTGGTGACGGGGGGGGGGATGGACCTAAGAAAAACACAAAATTGTGGATTTTGCCGCCCCCCCCCCACACACACACAATATGTTAAATGTATTACGGTATCCCTTAGAATTATGCACGTGTTTCAGTCGCCCGGCCATTAGTAACTTATTATAACACAACATGATAATGAGTAAATGTAAAGTAAGATCTGATTCAATATTTTCATAATTTTGTAATTAGTACTTGCAGTACGCAGGAGTAAATGGGCCTTAAAGCTTTTGTACGAATGTCGAAAATGATTGTCATTCTTGCTCCTGTTTTCTGGAATTTTGGCATGATTTTTATGAAAATCATTTTTAAATACCAACTTTGGTGGAAGAAGGGGGTTCAGGAGCTTAAGTACCCTAAGCACTAGCTCAAAAATAATAATGCTGAACCATGCCCAAATATCATATCTTTTAATCTAATTACAATTCTGCTATGTTCCTTACCCATCATCTCTTCTTTTACATTGGTCCAATCTGTTGACTAAATACCTAATTCTATGGTAGTCACATCTTATAAATATTAGACATTATCCCTGTGGGATCTGATCTAAAAAGAGTGACCAGATACAGTTTAATAATGTTTTTGCAAACTAACATGATCATTACATGTGGTCTTATTTGATACATATGTACTGAAACCAGAAACTACAATACAGTGGTTTAACATTGTTCTTCATGTACAAAGGAATTATTGCCACAGCATACACGTTTGTTTGCATTGCATCACACGCCATTTCATTTTACCATATAGCCTGAGGTTTTTGTATGTCCATATCAGTAAATGTCACTTTAAAAGTAAATTGCTCCACCAATTTATTGATTGGTGCAAATAATATCACCAGTTGTCCTCCAGAATAGAACTCTTACTATAGGAGCAGTTTACAAAGGGGTTTTCCCCCCAAGTCAATTCAGAGATTTCTTACAATTTACGATATATGTACATGTCCAATGGGAACAAATTATTAAACATGTTGTACCAGTTTTATCCACTGTTTTTTTATATAAAGTCATAAGATTTAGGAATGCTGTTTTGAACATGTACCAGTTCTGCCAGTGTCAAATCTGTTATGGTCAGAATAGGACTTAGTCAACAGGTTTCCTTGGTACCATCGTTGCGCTGAAGTGTTGTTGACCTGGGGCATGCTTCTCTGCATACGATGTCATACAAACGTAAACGGCAAAAATCAAGCCAAATTTTGAATGACCATTTCAACACATAACATTTTAAACATCTAGGTGGTGACATGTTTGCACCTTCTGACTTTTAAAAGATAAGCTAAAACACAACACAAAAACAAAAGAAACATATTTCGTACATATACAAAGAATAGGTTTATGCAAATTTCAGAGTTCTAAGATTTATGGTAACAATCAAAATAATTAATGCTGGTCTTTGTAAATGTAGTATTATCATCATTAAAGTACAGTCGTCAAATCTACAAGTTTTGCTAAGTTCACCTATTTTGAAGTTCAACTTGTAATCTTAGATGGAAATCTTTGTTTTAAACTATTCCTCAAAGATAATCTGAAGTTTATTGCCGAAATTATCTTTTCCATGTACCACGATGATCTCCAAAGTCAAGTTTGTCAATACTGACATCTTCAGCTTGTGGATTTATGACATATTTTTATGTACAGTTCTGCAGCTTTATTTAGCATTTTTACGTATGTTTGAGTGTTAGTGAGATGAGTTGTTCAAGTGATCAGTGTACAATGAGCTTGAACTGTTTTGTTACTTGTGACAGCTTTAGACGCAGTTAAACCTGTTTATAACGACACTCAAATATCTGGCAATTCAGAAAACAGCATTAAAGTGATTGCTATTTAACTCATTTTACATGACATATTCAAGAATTTTGCACATTTTCAAAGAATTTGACAGACGGTGTTGTCATAATACCTTGTACTGTGTTTAAACATACAAATGTGCCTGCAACAGATTTATAGCTAAATTCTTTAATTACTTTCATATCTATTTAAACCTATTCAAATCAGATACATCGTTAGCGATGGTTCAAAATTATCATCATTTTTAAATTAGTACTTGGGGTACTAAATTTCATGACCCTCTCATCCTCCCTCTTCCCCCACCCCCCAAAAACTAGAAGTTTAAATATGATGATTAATCATAGCAAAATTGTACAAAAACGCCAAAAATTGACCAGTAATTTCCATATTCTGTGAAAGTGTACAGGTCCATTTAACCCCCTCCCACTTGCGTAGTGTAAGTACTAATTCAAAAATGATAAAAACGTTGAAACGTCGCAAAGCTGATTCAAAATATTAATACTGGGAAACTTAGCATCACAAACTTCAACATCTTGGTGATTGTCCTCTTTATCCCGCCCCCTATTGTATTTATGTGGTGGGTCTTGCACAATTTGATGAAAGGTAATTCACATTTTTCTTAATTTCCAAAGCCGTTTGCCAAATCCTCTTCAAACATGACGGTCTTGTACCTTTGTTAGGCTTATATCAAGTTTGTTCAAATGGCCATGCTTCAGTTCATTTTGGATTTTTTATGAACATGATGTGTACATTTTAGCTACCAAGCAAAAAGACTTCTTAACCCCATTTCTCTTCTCCCTACTGAAGTCCAACACTCTTTGTAGCTAGAAGCTGATGACTGCGAACACTCTCTCAGCCAGTTTGTCACTTTCTCTTACTTACTATAACAGCTCCCCCATTCCAGTTCCCCTAACTTCATGGTAAGCAAAGGGGCTCACTAGGCGGTAATGCTCTGGATCCCTGATTAAAAAACTTTTTTCAATTTTTTTGACAATTCAGGTAGTTGTAGGTTAATGTATGTATTCTATTTGTAAGTCAATGTGGATTGCTATGGAAATTTAAAGTTTGTGAATATGTCAACTGAGCATAGAACTCTCACAGTCCTGTGTTTCTATACATTTTTAAAATTTCTTAATGCAACTTTTCCCTTGTATCGTCTTGAAACTTAGTATGGGTTACCTTGGGTGGACCTCAGCCATACTTGCTAAATATGCTGTACGTTGAAAATTTATTTTTGTCTGTTTGCGTTTAGTTTTTTCCACATTTTGTTCATTTTGTACAACTTTTTGTCAGCTAGCTGAGCTCATAGGATAATCAGTCGCCCACCCCCTCTCCATCCGTCTGTCGGCCGTCGGCCCTTTACATTAACATTTTCGACTTCTCCAAAACGTTGATCGGATCCGCTTCAGACTTGGCCAGGGTCTATCTTAGGTAAGCTTTATCAACTTCATGTAAACGGTCACACTCCAGAATTTTTTTCCACAAATTGCTGTGTGCTTTCACTACTTTCAACTTTTTCATAGCCATAACTCAGATAATGGTGGAACTGGTTAGACATGTACCTTTTGGGAAGGACGAAATCTGATCATGACAGATTATTGAATGCCAATATCATTTTACTTTCAACTTTTCATAGCCGTAACTCAGATAATGGTGAAACTGGTTAAACATATAATTTGTTGGAAGGACGCGATCTGATCATGACAGATTATTGAATGCCAATATCATGTACTTTTAACTTTTCATAGCCGTTACTCAGATAATGGTGAACTTTTCATAGCCGTAACTCAGATAATGGTGAACTTTTCATAGCCGTAACTCAGATAATGGTGAAACTGGTTAGACATATACTTTGTTGGAAGGACGAAATCTGATCATGACAGATTATCGAATGCCAATATCTCGCCAGAAGTCTTTGAACAGTCCAGATACAACCGAGTTCAAGCTAATTGACATTCCAACAAGTAACAGAAAAGAGTACGAGTCAAAGTCAAAGTAAGAGTAAGAGTGAAAAAATCCTGTCTGGCAAATAATAAAGTATGTTGAAGACGCCACACTCTAGGCCTACGTGCAACAAGGGTGTTGTCCAGCAAGGATAATATTAAATATAGGTTTGAATGGAAAATATGTGCATGTCTGAGCGACCAATTCAGGACTAGAATCCGCTGTCACTGACCAAGAAAGGTTAATTTTTAAGAATGAATCTATATAATCTGCAGAATTGTCAAACAGTTCATTATGGTACCGTATACATACAATAGCCCACCCAATATTGTTTTCCCAATGTGTATTTGTCACCAATGGGAAATTGTGCCACTGTTTATCTTTAAATGGTTATATGTCATCTTGATCTATTTCAATACGAAGCATGCATATAACCGGTTGTCATAGCAACCATAGTCTCGCCTGGCAAGATATATGGGCCTCTGCCTGTCGCCGAACCGCGGAATAATACTGACATTTTGGAAATAAAGAATACTAAGTATAGGCGGATGGACATTTATTCTTGTAACTAACTTAAAAAGCACTAAATGAGTCCGACTTGTATTTGAAAAATCCAAACTAGCTCCGTCTGTGATAGTGATACGCCCGAGCGTACTCCGTGATTGTGACCTGCTCAAACCCCGTGCTTTGTGGCGCGAAATTTATATGCATGTCTCTCGTATTCACCCAGAGAATAAGGAATTATTATCTATATCGTATACTTAAGACACAGTAAAAGCACGAGATAGCTCACTGGAAGGCTACCAGTAACTGACATTGTCCTTTTTCTCACGGTAGCTTTGTGATAAATGCCGATGATAACTGACTGGAGTGCTGCGAGGTTGTTACCAACTTATCGCATGCATGCCTATAACATAATTTTGTATTTCTTACCGTGTATTTATTCTGTATTAAGTGCACAATGAATGTGAATGTGTTTTCTTTATTGTCCAACGAACCTATGAATTAAATTCCAGTTCTATATGGCTCCAGACAAGTTTTTTTTTACTTTCTGAAGAGCAGATGATTTTCTCATCAGTTCATGAATGCATGGCCAACAGTGCACACATAAAACCAGCACGTACTGGACAACTTATAGTCTAGCCTATATTACTCCAACTCAAAGTGCTTTCCCTTTTTTGTCTTTGCTAAAGCAGGGTGCGAAATGTGACACAAGCCTCAGACTTCATATGCGTATACGTACTTATAAATGCTAGTTGTACAGCAAACACTTTGTAGCAAGTATCAAAAAGTGCTGTTAGAAATCATCCTATTCATCTGTTTGTATTCACAGGTGCAATTTGTACAACTGATATATCAAGCGACCATCCAATATCACTGATCTTATATGATGTCACTCTGTGTATTTCGTCCCTGTGCCCGTTACCTACAGTATATGTTTCTGTGCGTTCCGTACCGCCTTGTGTTGGTCGCCCTTTTCCCGCGGGTGGAATTTGTACAAGGCTAGGTCCTCAGTTCAATCACTTTAAACCAACTGCTGAGCTACGATTTGCATATGTTTCTAAATAAAATATGTTTAAACCAATTTAACTAGAAATATTAAATACTTAAAAAAGCTGAATGTAAACTTTAAACATTCACTCAAATTCCTTAATATAATATTATCCAGCATGAAAAAGAAAAAGAGGAGAGTAACAATTTACACCCTATAATTCAGAGTTTTTGAGTGACTTCTAATTATCTTTCGCGTCCGTGGAGGCATGCATAATCTTAAATGATGGTCAACTAGGGACCTCCTCTTCCCGCACGTCAGTCAACTTGTGCCTCTATCAACCCGTACCCACGTCAATCCGTGCTCTACCCGCCCCCCCCCCCGTCAATTCGTACCCGTACCCCAGCCAACTTGTAAAGCCATTATCTTACAACCTAATCAACTTAAAAAATTAACCAGTCAACTGGTACCCGTTGACCTATGCGTTTTTTATACATTTTCTTTTTTGCGATCCAGTAAATATTTGTGCATGCACATATATATATATATATATATATATATATATATATATATATATATATATATATATATATATATATATATATATATATATATATATATATATATATATATATGGGAGTACGTCTACATAAAACTGTCGTATACTGTATCATTACCTCTACTTCTCGCCAGCCTTGTGTAGACATGGGTTTATACGACCATTATTACATACATCTTATTCTTTCCGGGTCAAAATTGCGAACTCTACCTAAACGGATATCAAACTATCAACTATCACTGTCGTATGTTTTTTCATTAGTTTTTGTTATATGTTCAACTAATTGTGCTTGATATCTGTTTAAGAAATATTACATTTTCGTTGCATTCTCTTGACTTAAGTACAAATAATGACTTTCATTCTTTTCTGACTTGCCCTATAATTTAGCAGTTAATATCCAAAGATTATTAGAAAGTTTGGCTACAATAATTTACAGTTTTTAGACTTGTCGGTTTTGATACTTAACTTTATCTTTTGGCATCATTCTGTTTTAATGTTCACCTTTCAGACATTTTAGGCTAGCTTGTTTTCTGTTAGGTCAAACCCCCAGGGGCTATAGGTAGCAAGCAGCTACTGACGACAGTTACAAGCTTGCCTAATTGTACGCAAAATCCTGTTAAGAATAATTGTTTTGATAACATGTTTTTTGACATAAATGCTAATGACTTTCATTCTTTTCTGACATGCCTAAATGCACATTTACTCAAAATTGACAGTATTTTCTTAAATGTCATAAACCTGACACATTAAGTTGATACATTGACTCAGAGTTGGCAGTTAAATAGAGCTTAATTGTTTGGGGGGTAGGTGTCATCACAGAGTTTGTTTTACATTTCTGGTGCAGGATGTCCATTGTTACAGTCCTTGTTGGGATTTCCCTTGGTTTGTACAGGTGGTCTAGTTGCAACTGTTTATTTTACTATCACTGGGACTGAATATAAGGCCCCAGCTTGTTTCCACTTCAGTTATACACTGGCGGGTGGTTTAACTAGGATAAACTGTCCAGCCAGAAAGGGTACATATTGGTTCAGGGGTAAGTCAAATTGTTCTTATCTGAACCTGTACTATACAAATTTAGTAATTATGGTTTGTTTGACAGGGGTTCTTCTTTCATAACGAAGCTCTGCATTTATAAGCAAAACTTCACGTATTTAGCTAATTCATCAATTGCCACGTTCTTATTTATTCTTTATTATGTGGGTTGTCTTTGCTGAATATTTAGCTTAGACAAGGAGCCGCTACTCAGAGAGACATGTACGGGTAAAAGGCTCCGAAACATGTTGAGTAGTTACCCGCTGAAGACCCTTTAATTTATTTGGGCTGATACAGCCTATGTCAAAATTTTACAGAGGAACGTGTGCAATATAGACAATAGTAATTCCATATGTATACAGGTTAGACAGGGACAGGTTAGCTTATGGAGAGTAAAGAGTTCGAACTGCGGAATAGGATATTGACTACTAGGAAGTGGTTCTGGGCAAAAAGACACAAATACAATATGTAGAAGATTAGCATTTATTCAAATACTTACTCATTTTCCGAATCAATATAGATATTAACTGTCATGATATATCCGTGGCATTTATTGGCCTCAGGCAACATGGCGGGCAGCAAACGACTTGTATACTTTGAGAGGATCCAAAACATGACTATAGATAGATAAAATTTATTCTCTAACCAGGGTACTTGGCTCAGTGCATCTTCCGCCAGGCCCTGGATGATAAGATGGATGCATATGATGATGAAGCGATGACAGTTATAAAATATAACTCTCTATACATTGAAAATATAGGTTAACTGAATACAATATATAATATAATAAAAGAATATCACAATCTAAAACACATACCAACATAGATAACATAGTCTTATAGACATCACTTACGTGGAGTAAAAGCAAATGGAACATTCAGTGAGAAGGGGAGGGGGGGCTTTGCATATTAATGTAGGGCTATGGCACGATAAACTGGAGCACAAGCTCCGGCCATCAGACCACATCCTCCCAACACAAAATTACTGTCGCAGCAGGCTATGATCTGACGACAGGAGCCAGCCAGGCCTTAAAACATGAAAGTGAAGGGGCATTCCTTACATCTAGAAGGACGGAATTCCATGCGACAGCGCCTCTGTGGGTCATCCTGCCCTTACCAATATTAAGTCGGGAGGGTTGCACATATAATGAATTGTTGAATGAAGACCGAGCATAACGAGAGTGTATTTCCGATACTTTGTGGAATTTTGATGTGATATATTCGGGCATGAGGTTATGCGTAGCCTTGTCCATGAAGACATGGCTATGCAGATTTTTCTTTGTTGCAGTGCTAAAATATTGGAGAGATTATGAAGTTCCGAAATTGGTGTATATCTGCTTGACTTGTTTATTATCCTTCAAGACCAACCAAAAGCATGTGGGGTTTCTTTCGTTTTCCAAATGTACCGTTTACTCATTTTGTATCAATTTCCTTAATCGCTGGTGCCTTTTTGCATTAGCAACCCTGTATTTACACCGTGTACAATGATATTGAATCAAAGGGGACACGTCAGTTGTCATGCCCAAAATATTTTCCTCAGCCACTTTGTTTGACTTGCCATAATGAAGCTCAATGTTCAAACAAACTTCAAAAAATTTTACGCCTATGTTTGATCCCAATAGCATTAGAATGTGATATAAGCGTTCCCCAGCGAAACAAACCAGCAAGTATCATAAGTTATCATCAAACGTAAGCTGTTGCTGTATGACCTTTACGTTTGTGATCGGAATTGAGAGATAGGCGCCTTTCAAGTAGTACAGGTTGACTGGGGTACGAATTGACAGGGCTATCTGGAGTAGGATATCAGCAAACAGGAACTTTTATTGGAGCATAATATACATATACAGACAATATTAACACAAAGGCATAAATACAAAATACATACTGTTACAAACTGCATAACCATCTTGATATGGCACATGCACATAACTACCTCTATTGAACCATTTTTTTTAAGAATGGGGATTGGGTCGAGTGGATATGTGCGTTTCCCTTTTCAGCTAGGGTACTGGTGCCAAAGTTGCAGGTTCGAGTCCCGCTCGTTCCGAACAAACAATATACAGAATAGTTAAAACTATGAATACAATGAAATATAGAAACTGTACGGTCAGGAAGACGCACATTAAGGTCTTTGACACACCACTCTCATAGGCACCACCCTAGAATTTAAATTACAAAATTGATATAACAGCCACAGAACTATATGTAGGTGGATCACAATAAATCAGATACTCATCATATACAAGCACAGATCAATTAGAGTAAAAGACATAGCAATTTTGCATTGTACAAGAAGCTTCATAGCTGCTAAATATGTAATCTTGAAATAATTTAAAAGACTTCTCGACTGTGCGAATGCCGTGTGTTTTTTCCTTTGTTGTATTGGGTACGGAATTTACGATATTTACAATTTCATGTTTGAAACACTTTTTGGTAAAGGTGCAATGTGTGTCGGTTTAAACAAAGACTAATATTCTGGTATCATGTTGGTGAAATTGGGATGTTGGTGTTGGGGACTGTTGACGAAAAATAAAATGGGCCTAACTCATTTTTAATTTTGTAATAAAAATAACACATTTGTAAGGTGTATATATCTTGAATTTGCAATAATTTATGAGACTTAAAGATTGGATAAGTATCAGTATTATTTTTTTTAACCTTTCTAATTTTTGTCCCCGCACAAGAAGCCCATAATTAAATTAATGTAATAGCAATGACTTGTTATTTATCTTAAGGATATGGTAAGGAAAAAATGTTTTAATCTATTCATTATACCATTTATTTGTGGAACTTTGGATGCCATTTTGGATATGATTATTCCAGCTCGTATATGTATTTAGATTGATACCAAGAAAGTAAAATTCATCAAGACATTTCATTTGTTTCCTTATCAATTTCAAGAATTGGGTTAGCAATGTGCCTTGTTTAGCTTTTGCTTTGGTGTGATCAACATATCAATGCAGAACTGAGCAAAATAGCCACATCGGTTATACAGTGGCGGGTGGTTTAACTAGGATAAGCTATCCAGGTAAAAAGGGTACATATTGGTTCAGGGGTAAGTCAAATTGTTCTTATCTGAACCTGTATTATACAAATTTAACAGTTATGGTTTGTTTGACAGGTATTCTATTTTCAAAATAAAGCTTTGCATTTATAAGCAAAACTTCACGTGTTTAACTTATTCATCATTTGCCACGTTCATATTTATTCATTTTCATTTGGGTTGTCTTTGCTGAATATTTAGCTTAGAAAAGGAGCCGCTACTCAGAGGGACATGTACGGGTAATAGGCTCTGAAACATATTCTGAGTAGTTACCCGCTGAAGACCCGTTACATTATTTGGGCTAATACAGCCTATGTCAAAAATTAACAGAGGAACGTGTGCAATATGGACAACAGTACTTCCGTATGTATATAAGTTAGACAGGGACAGGTTAGCTAATGGAGAGTAAAGAGTTCGGACTGTGGAATAGGGTAATGACTACTAGGAATTAGTTCTGGACAAAAAGACACAACCACAGACATGGCTTAATGTTACCAAATTGCCACTTAATATTAAGAAACCCTGTTTTATAATATTTTACACCAACCCCCCAGAATATTTAAATAGATTAAAATGTAATTAAAAAGATTAAGGATACAAATATGTATCGTCAGCATATAATATAACTTCAAAAGATACAGAAGCTAAACTTGTATCATTAATATAATAAAAACAATAAATATCCAAGAGGGATCCTTGTGGGACGCCTGCGTTTATATTCGAATAATTGGAATACACTTCATTATAAGCAACATAGTGTTTCCCGTAGGTAAAGTAGCTTTTGAGAAGAGATCAAGTGAAGTATCTTTAATTTCATTCAAGTGAAGTATCTTTAATTTCATAATAGCTTATTTGATAAAGTAGAATGGTCTAAAGAGTTAAACGCCTTTGAAAGGTACATAAATATACTTGCAGGAATTTTCTTCTCAGTCCATACCAACTAAATGTGTATCTATAAGTTCAATTGTGACATATTGCGTTGAATATTTTCTAACCCCCACTGACTAGCGTAAAAAAGATTATGAGATTGAAAATAATGGCAAACTTGTTTATAAATCACTCTTTTAAGATTTAAAATATTGCAGGCAATAGGCAACTTGGTCTATAATTTTCAAATCACGAAACATTATCTTTTTTGTATAGAGGTATACCTTATACTATTTTCAATTTATTTGAAAATATGCCAATAGTTAGAGACTGATTTGAAATCATATGTATTGCTCTTCAAATCTTATTAAACATTCTTAAGTAACGTCATGGAAGGTCTATGTAGACCACAACTATATGTAGGTTTGAGTGAATCTATAATTTTCAACAGCATACCATCAGTTACCAGGCAGAAGGGAAAATTATGTGGGTGCGCATTATTCTAAAATAATTCAGTTTATGACATGAAAATCGATTGCTCTAAAATGAGGTATGGACTGCACTAGCCTTGTCCAAAGTCTGAATGAATATGAATCTATCAACCGCAAGAATTACTTTATTTACCTTTTACTGTTGGGGTATATACATGCTGTTAAATTAAGTAGAATTAAGTAACACTTGCAACTATGATTTCCTTTGGGTTGTGTTCATGAAATCCAAGGTACATGCTTCAACTTGTACTTTGGTTTTCCTTTTATCATCACGCCTGAGCGGATAGGCAAACTACATCACCCGCTGAACACTGCTTTGTGTTCCTGTTCTTATTCCTACGTGTTGGCGGGGTTTCGCAGTAGCCATGTTACCTGTTGACTGGGTTAAGACATAACACAGGTATAAATTGACTGGGGTACGACATGACATGGGTATGAGTTAACTCCAGCTGACTGGTTTATGACACGTAACACAGGTATGAGTTGATTGGGTAACAACATGACGGAGGTACGGGTTGACTTCGGTACAGTTTCATTTGGGCGCCAGTTGACTTTAGTACAGGTGCACAAGAATGCGAGTTGACCTGTCACGTATGACCATTGTGCTAAGATTAGTATTCATTGTTGCTAATGGTCCCAGCAAACCCCGCTCAGTCAATCATGTTGTGTCATACTATTTTGGTCAGTCTCCAATAAATGGCCCCAAATAGAAATATCAGTTTGCTTATAATTAACTAAGTAATGCAGTCACATGGTTGGTTAGAAGTAGTGGGCAGTCATTGGTCGGAATTAGTAAAGAATAACGGCTCATTTGTGGTAGGAAATTGAAAGCGACACTTCTGCACTAAAAAGTCTGGTGAATGCTGCCGGCTGGCAGACCAGTCAAAATCTAAGTACGGGCAATTTGACCACCGTCTGTCTGATAAGACATTTTCTGCTCTGAAATGACCAGAATATGTGATCAGTCATTTGTTGAGACTGATAATCTGTTGATCATTGGTGATTTAAACTATGATTATAGTAGTGAGGAGAAAGCCAAACCCGTCAGGGATATTTGTAAAATTGTGTTTTGCATAACTTGGTTAAGAAACCCACTTGATTTAAAGGCAATCCTTCAATAAATGATATAATCTTAACCAACAGTCCACGATCTTTTATGCATATGGACAGCTTTGTTTCTGGACTCAGTGACTTCCACAATATGGTCTACACGTTTTCAAAGTCACACCTGAACCCCCTTAAACCTAAGTGGATTCAGTACCGTTCATATGAAGACTGTTGTGAAGCTGAGTACTTAGCAGATATTGAGGCTACTCCATTTCATGTAGCAAACATCTTTGATGACGTTGACGATATATATTGGGCACGTGAAAAATACTTCTAAGAATTATGGACGAACATGCCCCTTTGTAACTAAGGCGCCTTACTAGACCTCAGGCACCATTCATGAACGGTAAACTAAGAGAAGCCATAAACTTCAGGAAAACTCTAAGAACCTAGCATAGATAATCTAGAAATACTGCCCGAGAGGCTTACAACTACAGACTTTACTGTCAACAGCACAACATTACTGTTGCTCTGCGCAGGGAAGCGGTTTGCTCCTATTTTTGCAACAGATGTTCTTCTGGCTCAGCAAACAAACGTTTTTGGCCAACCATCAGACCTTTCCTAACAAACAAGTGCCTATGTTCATCCAATGATATCACTCTTTACAATGATAACAAACTTATCACTGAACAAGCTGAAGTATGTGATTTATTTAATGAATACTTCATCAATGTTGCGAATAATACAGGAGTTCCAAGTGTGGAAGGCAGAAACAGCTTAAATGCTATTCAAAACAATTTTCCTTCCCCACCTGATTTTAGTTTCAGTCCTGTGTCAAACATTGATGTTGTAAAGAAACTTCCATCCCTCAGCACGAGGAAGGCCACTGGTTATGATACCATACCTTCAAAGCTTCTCAGGCCCATAGCAGGCGCTATATCAAGACCATTAGCAGCCATCATAAACCAGTCTATTTCTGCACCTAAATTCCCTGATTCTTGAAAAAAAGCTGAGGTACAACCCGTACATAAAAAGAATTATCCCCTCAGCAAAAGTAATTATAGACGCCTACGTATCTTGCCCTCTCTGTCAAAAGTCTTCGAAGGTTTACTATCAGACCAGCTAATTGAGCATTTTGAACCTATTTTTTCACCAAAATTATCAGCATACAGGAAGGGTAATAGCTGTTGTGCTGTTTTGCTTGACATGGTTGAAGGGCTGGCAATGCTCACTAAACAACTCTAATTTTGTGGGTGCAGTGCTTATGGACCTGTCTAAAGCCTGTGACTGTTCATAACCTTCCATTTTACTGAATGAGTTGAAAGCATATGGTTCCTCCACCACTGTAATCCCTCTGCTCAGTAGATACCTTAACAACAGTCAGCAAAGAGTTAGAATTGATTCCACCCATAACTCATGGAAAGACATTATGACAGGAATCCCCCAGGGATCAATATTAGGACCAATTCTGTTCAATATATTCCTAAATTATATCTTTTATGTAATACAAGACTGAACTTAACAACTATGCAGATGACAATACTATTACGGCTGCACACCAAGATCTGAATTTTCTAACATCATTACTGGAAATCAAGGCTGGTGAGGCTGTTGATTGGATTAGCGACAATCAAATAATTGCCAACATTCACAACTCCCAATCCAATTTATTTGACCCTGGCAAAAAGAGTGCAATGCAGAAAGTTTGACAGTAAATCAAATAAATTTTACTTCAGAAAAATGTGTCAAATTACTGGGTGTTCACATTGACAATAAGCTAAATTTCAAGGAACACCTGAACAATCTTTGTCAGAAAGCTGGACGACAGTTAAAAGTTCTAAGAAGACTCTCTCAATTATTAGACACGAAATCCAAGATCCCAATTTTCAAATCTTTCATCATGTCAAATTTGAATTACTGTGCACCTGTTTGGCATCTCTGTAGTTCACATGATGCTGAAAAACTTGAAAAGATCCAAGAGAGAGCTTAGCATCTGGTTTATCATGATAACAAATCCAGTTATGATCTTCTCCTCAAAAAAGCTGATTGTAAGACCTAACATGTGACCAGAGTAAAACAAATTGCACTTGGAAGTTTTCAGGATTAGTAAAAAAATTTCCTTGTCGTACCTGTAAAAAATATTTCACCTTGCAGAGGAACATGGAACAAGAGGAAACAATTTCAATTTTGTAATTGAATTTCCAAAAACTGTACATTCTGGCAAACGATCCTTCAGAAATATTGGCGCTAAAATATGGAATGACCTCCCACCAGATCTTTAACGTTCTACTACTGTATCGTATTCTAAGTCCCTACTGGATACTTGGTTTGGAACAAAATGTAGATGTTGCTTCTGTGAAATTTTTAAATCACTTTACTATGTGTAAGGTTTTTTTATGGTATACAAGGACTGGGACATTTTCTTTTTTTTATTATTTATATGACTGATATTATTGTATTACTTATTTCATGTACTGTTCTTATACTGCTTTTATTGCTGTTTATTGTCGGCAAATAGCCTCCCATAGGCTAATGTTGTACCGTATTACAACCAACGTAAAATAAAGCTTTACTTACTTACTTACTTACTTACAATGTGAGGTTTCAATAAACTATTCATTACTTATATGCAAACATATTTGTTTGCCTCTGTTCCCACTTGATGGGAATTAAAGCTATGGTTATAAAAAATTATGTGACTAAATGATATAAGTGATTGGCAATTAGGAACTGATGACTGCTTCCCTGTAAAACCAAACTCTTGCTGATTTGCTGATGTTGGTCATCTGTTATTGTTACCTCTCTAATTCCCCAAACTTCAGAATAATTTATACTAAGAATTTATTTCGAATAACTACCCCCTTAAAAGGGGGACACCACGGAGCAGTATACATCCATGATGCATCCATGGTAAGGTATAGTATAGAGTAAAGTCATAAATATACAATATGTGAAAGGTCACCAATATATGGTGCAGATGAGTAAAATGTATCACCAATATTCACAAATAGTGGTTTGTCTGTAAAGTAAAATATACATGAACACGCAGTATGTGACGGGCCATACTGAGTAGCAACAGCTGTATGACACTTTGTGGTGGCCTACCATTGTTTATCTTTATTTTCTCTAGTCCCTGGACGTGTACTCCAGTTACGAATTTTTTTTTTTTTAAACCAGTATGATAATAACAATGCCTTAAACATACATAAATCATGATCCAATGACCAAAGGTCTGACTGACAATAAGAAGTATGTATAGATTGCAGCGATATTGCAAACACCTTTCGCTTCCCATGTTTGATAAATGCAGGGCACAGCTGAATCGGGTTAAATATATTCCTGACCGTTCTCCACGTGTTATTACTCAAGGACAGCTCCCGCACTTTATGGTATGGACACAGATGTCCGCCAAGGTTCAATATACAGGACACCATATATTATATATGTCAATATTAGTAATGACACTGTACTATTTGGTGACGACGTCATCTTTTATTAGCAAGAAGAAAATCAAATTGAAAGCGCAACTACACTAACCTAAGACCTAGTGTCAGTGTCAGATAGGTCAAGTAAGTGTTTTTGTGTTAAACCTTACAATATGTAAAACACATTTACCTTGTAAGAAGATTTTTGCTGTTACCAAACAAAACAAATATCGTCCTGTCACATTTTCGAATTTTTGGCGCACATAAATCATATGCTGGATGAGTCAACAAAATTTATAAGCATTACAAATGGTGACATGGGGGAGCGCATGGTCAGGTAGTCATTATCTTATCTTCAGTTGGTTGTGCAAATCGCCTGTATGTGCATAATTGAATACATTTGTAGATATAGACTCTAAGTGAAAATCCCCACTTCATTGCAATTTCGTGGTCATATCTTGAGAACAGAAAGTGGATATTAAACTCTTTTCAAGTATCACACACAATCCTGGAAAACAGGGAGGTACTGATGTTTATATAGAGTGTTATCATTTTTATGTTCTGACAACCAATATACCGATGACACCCGTTCTTAAACATATCATATTTCAATACAGTGCAATAATCATAACATAACACCACTGTAATCAGAGAACGTAGTATGCCATATCCAAGCCCCTCTTGCGACAAAGGGACAAAAGGATAGAATAAAACTAAAGAAATTTGATGTGCTTGTCAATCTGTGTGCCTAGAAATCCTTTAACGATTGCCTATTATGTATTTATTTAATTCCTTAAACAGTACTTTTTATTGAACTGTTCCAAAGAGGCATAAACAACTGAGCCCTGTCACAAACCTATAAATTCAAGTTGCAGCATCACCACTATATATACTATAGTTCTACAGTTATTCGAGCTTTAAAGTTTGCATATTTGCCTAATTTTCATAAAGGAATTTAATTCGTAGCACATTGGAGGTAGCTATCGGACATACCTATCAATTGAAGTTTTAATGCCACGCCTATCTATGACAATTTTAAATTTATGCATTTAAGATTCAAGTTTTCTGCATTTGCCTAAATTAAAAGGCTACAACCTGGGTTTATATTTCATTGGCTACATCTATGTCACCAAGTTATCAATGTAACATACAACGACACCTGTATCTATAATACTTTTGAAGTTGTGTAAGATTTGAGTTACGTGTATTTTCTTACGTTGCATAAATCAAAATTCTACAACTTTCGGTAGTGGTCAATTTAATATGCCTATAGCAGGAACCTGTGAAGGTTATCAAAATGTGAATGATATCCCTCCCTTTTATAGTTTTGAAGATACTCAACATTTGCACTTTTTATGCGCCCTCATTAGCAAAAATTAATGGTTTACAACTCTTCTTTGCGGTTTACTGGGTGCGCATATACAGCACAAACTATAATGTTTAACTTCGAAAGGCTGTTCCACCTAAAACAGATTTTAAGATAGAGAACATTGAACTTTTCAAGAGCTCCCAATTTACATCAACTTCAATTCTACAACTTTTGCTTGCAGCTCGTTTGATGTACCCATACCACAAACCATTAAATTGACTTTGGAATGGGACCCTTACCTGTAACAGTTTGAATAATTCAACATTTAAACTTTTTTCAAGTGCTCCTGATTAGCAAAAATTATAATTCGATAACTTTTGTTTTGTGGTTCACTGGATGCGCCTACGGCACAAACATAAAAATTAACCTGGAATGGCAGCTCTACTTTCAATAGTTTTGAAGATATTCAACTTATAATCATTTCAAGTTCCTCAATTCATATAAATTAAAATTCTACAACTTTTGTTTGTAGTCCATTGGATGCACCTACAACGCATGCCTTTGCCAATAAATTAAAACACCACTATAAGAACGGAATAGACGAAATTCACAACGGCAAGTGTTGGTACAGAATTAAGGTGACAGGTTATCCAAAAGCTGTTGACGTCAAATGGGAACAAGACGAACACATACATCTTGCATTACGAGGACAATTTCACACCAGACGAAGCGTAGAAAAGAACTAAAAATAAACTAAACTGACAAGTTCAAAGTACCCAGCCCTCTTGGGCAACTGCAAAATATGATCACATGTTACCGAAAAAAAAAAATACACACACGCATTATTCTACGGAATTAAACTTAAAGCCAGTCAAATCAAATTCCAGAATACAAAGAAATTAATTCAAATAGACTAGTAAATAATATAAATGTTCGACATATGTATCTAAATAGTACAGAAAGGTTTATTGAAAATAAAAATTAAAAATATACAGACGCATCTTACTTTAATCGAGGCCAAATTGTTACTTTATTAACCCTTAAAATGCTGATTTAAGATTGAGTCAACAGCTTTCCTCGGGAAACTTTGCGCGCAAAGTGTCCCGAGGAAAGCGGTTGACTAAGACTACTTTTTGCTTCAGACAAGGTTTTCTGGTTTTCAATGAAAGGTATCTTCATGAGGAATATGACTCTTTTAACCATTATATGTTTAATGGTAATAAGAAAGCAGCTATAGCAGTGATAAGCACTTTAAGGGTAATGATACTAAGTTCAAATAAAACTGTTCAAAAGTGTTAATTGTGTGCAATACGATTCCTTCTGTTCCAAGCAACTGTAAAGAAAGTTGTAATTTTCATAATATGATCATTCTTTCATAAAATAAGCATCTCGTCGTCCGACAAAGTTTATAAACGTGGACATTCAACGATACTTTCTCAAAATATTGAATTCTTAGATTAGTAAATCCAGAGCAAACACTTATAAAATAAATAACATCCTCTACTGGTCCTTTATTACAAAGTTCTAAAAAATCATATCGGCTGCAATCTCCCTCGTTCTTCCTGTCACAATTCTCAGTGGCGTAAGGCCCATTCGTAAATGCGCTGATAAAATACGATCAGGCCTAGCTAGCAGTTTCGGAACAATTTTTTCGGTTTCAAAAACATATTTGAATAAAATATAAATACGTAATTTGTGAATTTACACTTACTCTCCATTCTTCTGCATGTTTTGCTACCAATAAATCTTTCCCAGAATCAATATCACAAATCATGTTACCTTCAAATCTTTTTTTTCTGGCAATTAATAGAGCAAAACAACTTGTACATCCATGCACACCAACCAATACTATTAGAGGTATCCCATTGAAACATTTTGCGAGGCAATCTATCCTCTTCCATATGAAGAAAACGATTCTTGAACTGGTTACGAATTGCACAGCGCCACAGCGCCTATGACATGTGCGTGACAAATCTTAATCCCCTTGCAATTCTGCAACTGGAGATTCAAAGTGAGCACCCAAAAATATCCAATAGCTCTAATATGAAGTTTATGTAAAACAGTGTTAGAAAGCGTCAACATAGTGTACACTGCACCAGCAATCTTTCCACCAGAATGAGTTCTTAAATTCCATTACTGGGTGTATATATATATATATATATATATATATATATATATATATATATATATATATATATATATATGTAGATAGATAGATATAGACATAGATATGTATATATATATATATATATATATATATATATATATATATATATATATATATATATATATATATATATATATATACATATATATATATATATATCAGAGCCTGACCGAACATGTATTTTGAAACCGAACCGGGTACTCGGTACTCGGCACACATTACCGATCCCGAATCAGGCACCGTTCGGGTTCGGTATCTGCAATACAAACATGCCATAAATAAACTTAGGCATGTTCATTTAAAGCTTTATTTAAACATGTGTTTGTTGCTGTTACCCTTTTGCACTGAGGCATTACAATTTTTAATGTAATTCAGGCGATTAATGCAACCCATGTGACCCACTTAATTGCAAAGTAGCGTTTGTTACATTGTTTAAGGTGTATATATGTACGAAGGGTAACCTCACTGACCTTCTTATTTAACTTTATTGCCAACATTGACAATGATAACCGAACCCGAACGTTTTGGTGACTGTAAAAGCTGAACCCGAGCCTCATTCCTGAAATCCGGTAAGCTCAGGTCGGCTGTTCGGATTCCGTCAGGCTTTAATATATATATATATATATATATATATATATATATATATATATATATATATATATATATATATATATATATATATATATATATATATATATATATATATATATATAATTAGAGTGCACCGCGCAGAATCACCATGGTTTGGTGTTTTGCTAAGGCTGTGTGAAATTGTGCATTGCTTACACACATGAGTTCCTGATTGTGTGAGTCCTTTTTCTGAAACTGGTTGCAAGTCTCAGCTATCCTGTATTTCTTTCGTCATGCATTGATTCTAGTTTCAAGGCAAAGCAAATCACCAACATTAGATTGATAAAAGAGAGACCTTTTCAAGACAGGGGTGTAACAACATCATTCTTAAAGCCTCCGTATCTTTATGTTTCACCCTGCTTGTGTGTTCTGGCCAAAAACACATTCACATAAATGTATTTTGGTCAGACAATATCCAGGTAAAATATTCCGGAACAGCACACTCTTTTCAGCGACAGTTATCTTCTTTGTCGTATCTTTGTCTGTTTCATCTTTTATGTAGTCTTTGATGTCTTGTTTGAACAGAAAGTTATTTCCTTTGGTGCTGCATACATAGCCTCCTACCAGACCATGTCTTTATCATTCATTAACTGGTCAATGGTGTTCTTGATAGTGCTGTGAATATTATTTTTCTCAAGATCATACAGGAGTTCCGACAATCTGGCACACTTAGATGTCATAGCTTTAGCAAGTCTTGAAAGTAAGTCATTATAGGTTGTCTCCTTGTTGTCATGCCTCCAGAGTTATGATGCTACCTTAACATCACAATCATCTTGCATGCCATCCAGTACCTGCATGATCAACATTTTAAATATTGAGTTATTTTCATTATCAGCAAGTTTCTCTTCACTGTCTCTATCTTCATCTTCTTTGCCCTAGCGTTCTTGATCACTCCAGCTCAGCAAGTCTACTTTACTCTATTAGTTTCAGGCTCCTCTGTTTCTTCTTCATCGACAGATGTCTTGCTTCCATGAACCTTTCTACACTAATGAGGCAAGTGACATTGCATCTTGTGCACACCGACGATCATAATACCACAATAATCACAGGATGCCATCTCTGTATTTTTCTTGTACCTGCCCTTTATGTATTTTTGGTTAACCAAATGGTATACTTTCAACATTTCCTCTTCCAAATGGTTGGTGACCTGGTATGTTGAGCTTCTATTTATAATTTTCGGTCTGCCCTGCACTTCTTTTCCATCCGATCTTGGTCTGGTTTTATTTCCTTCTCAGTTTTGGCTGGGAGAATATTTCTCTTGGTTCAGTCATGTTCTGGCATCTCAGGCTTAAGGTTTACTAGTAAAGAGCAATAAGGCTAGGCTGTTGCTCTCTTATATTCTTTCATCATGTTGATGGCTTGTGGGGAAACATGCGTTCACTCATGGTTTTCACGTGCTGATCACGTGGCATACTGAACAAAACAAGATAAAGGGAATTCCATCATATAGTCACTGTATTTAGCTGGTAGAACTTGTGCATCAATGCAATGCCAAACTCTGATGCAGGCTTCCTTTGGTAAATAAAGCTGTGATTCTTTTGTCTCTTCTAATATGACTCAGATCCTACAAAACAACATATTTCTCCTTTTATTATCAAGAAAATTGTCATCCTCCAATTTTGATGGTATTGATTAATTGACTTTTTATTAACCATCACAAATGAAGAAATAGATACAAATAAAATATACATGATCCAGTGCATAACATAATAAACATAGTCATAAATAATATAGTCCATGGTACCACTCTTCCTGATAAGGTGGGCATGGACAAACCACACACTGGCACAACAACGGCCTCCATGCACCGCATGAGTGGCCTCGAAAGCAAAGCCTCAAATACAACAGGGAAGCCACTGCAGCACAGGCGTATGGCCTGTCCAACTCCATCCAACATAGACAGTGGTCATTTCCAGGTTAAGTGGCCAATTTTGTTGCAAAATAATTAATGGCACCCAGTCAGAAGCAACGTTAAAAGCTGCTCATCTGACCAAGGTTTAAGCAAGCTTTCATGGACCACTAAATACTTCAAGGCGTCAACCAGACCATCGCCGGCAGTCACATTAGCTGCAGGCATTGGTCTGGCCAAGTTCCCCAAGATGGCTGTCCTTACTGGCCAGACATCAGGTTGAATAATTTTGTCTAACATTGTTCATGTAGTTACATGGCCAGTAACCATATTTTCAGCCATCGTATAAGTGAACTTTAATACAGGGGAACCCACCTTAAAAATCCTTGAAACGTTGACACAGGTTTTGTCGATATCACATCTGAGTTTGTCAAAATGGCAGGTGCCTTAAGCATGAGTGATGAGATCGTTTACTGATCTCAAGAAATTGTTTCATCAGATTTACTTGAGTAGACTGAACTTTTTTAGACCAGCAGCAGTTATGTTACAACTATCAACACCACTTGTTAAATACAAGCACAAACCATATTCCACAAAAATATGTTTTAGTGTCCGTAGCTCAGCCTGGGTATGATAGACTAGTTTTACTTAACCCATGTACGCTCTGTTTACACGCTTTTAGGCCTACTCTGTGTTCAACATGGCTGTTTAAAGAGTTCCTCGAAATAAATTTAATACCTGGTATGTCCAAAGAATCAGTGACTTTTGGACATTATCATACACTTGGACTTCTTGGTATTCAAATTAAATAACCACTCCTTGGCACAGTTTACACACATATCAATAGAAGATTGCAATCTTTTTACAGTGGAGCTGAACAAAAGGAATCATAATGGACTCCATCACTTTTGGCGCGCACAGAGCTTGATGTATTAGGTCTGTAGTTCTCCGGTTTATTAGGATTCAATAAACTTTTCTTTAGAATAGGAATTACTACACCTAGCCGAAATACATATGGTGCAAAATGTTTTTGAAGGATTGTTGTATAGAAAGACAACAATATTGTCCGTAAGACAGGCGATTTACCTTATAGAAAATGTTCGGCTGTTTTCCATCGCAGTCAAGGGAAGTATTCTGATTAAGCTTATCTATCATGTCAGAAACCATATTTAGTGTTATAACTGTACAATCATCCAAGCTAGTTAGCTCTATGGCTTCTCTGTACTCACACTCCACGCAACGGGTCATGTGGACCTGTTGCTGTATCATGGGTTCCAGAGTGCCTTCCTTCATACCATTTGCATAATAATTGCACAATAACTGGACATGTAGGGTCGAGGTAGTCCTTTTCTGCTTTAGTTTCCTGATTCAAATCCAAAAAGTACTCATTTTGAGTCCTTTAAGTATACATTCAACTTAATGTACCTTATATCAGACACATTGTGAGATATACATTGGATAAATTCATGTGCAGGCACTCTTTCCTGTATTTCTGCATACAGTGGCTGCCATTTTATCCAATGTATATGTAGTCCAGAAGAACCATGAATGGGCCTTTCTGCGCCATGTAGAACGTATTGCCGATCCACACGTCCATGTAGCATGGTCGGGTGCAAGCCCTACTTTCACACTGACCATTTTTTCATCTCAGTGCACCTAGGATGTTGATTTATCGTCTGCTGCGGTATTTGATGTTGATTACTGTTTTGACACAACACTCTCAATTTTTTTATGTGAAATGACAGAGAATACTCTGGACAACACATACAAAGGATAAAAATAAATCATCACTCTAGCAATTACCTGGCTATAAATTCTGCATGGCACTCGAGTACCTCTGGAGCAGAAGGATACACTCAATGGCCCGCCTGCGGCGGGATGCATCCCGTGTCTCCTTCTGCTCTGTATCAAACAATGTTATCATCTCCTTTTTTTATTTGAGGATTAAGACGTGTTATATCAGTCGTATTATATCACGCATTATACTACTTATTGTTGTCAAAATGACCTAATGATTGCCTATGTGAGTTCTAATGCCAGAAATTTTTTCTCTTTGCAGGGATTGAATTCACAATTATATCCAGAAAGCAGAAAAATTGTCCACTGCAACTCCAGTGCCTCTTCATCTTGTGCTTGGTTTGCCTCTTGCTTCTCCATCAAAATTGCATTTCTACTACAGATACAAAGAAAAACAGCACATTTGAAAATATTTGCTGACAAATTCATTTTCTAAAAGACAAACATCAAATAGGGTTTTCTTATTGTGTCTTCACCATTAAATATAGGTAACCCACTTTTCGAAATCTGAAAAGTCCAAGTTCGTAATTGAGATGTCTCAGGCTTATCATATTTCAGTATTATCAACAAGAATTTATGAATTTGAATACGATCAAACATATCAGTAATATAATTCTAGAATATCTGGGGACCAAAAACGTAACCTTGAGGCACAACTGCCCCATGCAGGTGAAGCGTGACCTTATATAAGTATGCATGTTACGGTTATTTGCGTGTTATATCCATTTTGTAATTTATGGCCAATTTGTAATACAGCCAATTTTTTTAAAAATTTGGCTTGGAAAATTTACATGAGAGTAACAATGTTCCCCAACTGTACGAAAACGACCCAAATGAAATACAGTCTAATACTACTACTACTACTACTACTACTACTACTACTACTAATAATAATAATAATAATAATAATAATAATAATAATAATAATAATAATAATGGGGATACTTCATGATACCAGGCCTTATTAATGCACCTGCTGCATACACACACACATATATGCACACACACATATATATACATAAATATATATATACATAAATATAAATATATATATATGTATATATATATGTGTATATATATATATATATATATATATATATATATATATATATATATATATATATATATATATATATATATAAGTTTGTACTTAGACAACAACGTTTTAGCGGGTTTATTTTGTTGGCACATGGTGTGTCACATTTCAGGCATATTCAGTCAACTTTTTTGTGGTCTCTTGGTTCATTTAAAACACTACGTTACATGGTTTCACACACCTAATTCTGACCGACAGTTGCTGCTGGGAGACAGTATCTATGTGAACATGCCGCTGGTCATCTGGTCTTCTACTAAATTAAATTTTTACGCTACTTTTATTGAAAAATCAGTATTCTTCATTTTAAAATTTAAAACACAACAATAAATGATAAGCCGATATTGTTTTATTCTAAAGGCAAATATAGTATGACAGGTCCAAAACAACTTTTGTCACATGAGTTTTGACCTTTTATGTGATTCTGGCACAACTTCTAATGACCTTTGGGCTCTTCTGTTCTGCCATTCAAATTTAACAACCAGAATTCTCATTCAGATACATATACATGATATACATGTAGTATAATCATAACACTATTAATGCGAACAAACAGCCATTTTCCACTGATTGGTGATTTCTCGGACCTACTCCATTAGCCTGATATACTCAGAGAGAACAGGCCTATTAGGTGCCTGAGACCACAATATATCAGCTTGTAAGTAGTAGCTGTAATCAGAAAAGGGAAGTTCGTTTCCCGTTATCTATATGTTTGATCAATTTTAATTCAGTAACCCCCTCAGCTGACTTTTTCCCAAATGCCTAAAATAATTATTAAATATATGCACACAAGTAATATTGCATTTTGCTTGTTTTGATTTAATTATAAATATGTTAACTTTTGCCTATTTTAAGTGACCCACTTTTTTTTTACAAAACGGGCATCTCAAATGCTTGTCGCTTGGGCAAAATTGTATTACAAACTGGGAATGTTTTAACATTTTTGGCAACCTTGGATTACAAAATAGGCTGTATTACATTTTGGGCATCAATTACAAAAAAAAAAACCTCAAATGCTTTACTGTTGTCCAAATATATCATACGGACGTTTTTGTTTACCGCTATAAACAAGCTAAACATAATTCTTGACAGAAGTAGTGTTTCTTCGCGACGGAATATCGGGTGAATCCAGATCATTGAGATGACATAGCAAGATTGTTCCAACTCCTGCAGGCCCCCTCAAACTATTCCGTGTTAAGTTTCCTTCATCTGGATGCTCATTTTTAACAAATTAATCAAATGGTTTGCGGAAGGGGGTGGAGGGTTCGTTAGAAAATGGGAGTGTGGACGAATCTCCAATCCTCCACCCCCAACTCCCCGGCTAAAGGCCTGAGAATGTTTTAAAGATCTTGGTGCAAAGGCATTATAGAAATGTCCTGATGTGCAAAATTTGAATTCAAGCATAGTCAAATAGTTAGCATTATTTTCGGACGGAAATCGGGTGCAAGATTTAAAACATTGGCGACAGGAGCACTTAACAATTAATAGCAATATATGTACTTTATCTCCAGGAAACGTTTGCTTGTTGCGTACCATGTTTAAATAGCTTCGTGGTTCATATTGATGAATTTCCCCATCGCTTGAAAAAACAAGCATTAGGATGCCCCTATTGCTTGTGGGTGCACGGTTGGCCGAGCTGCAACACGCTCGCCTTTCACCTCTGCGGCCCGGGTTCGATTCACGGCCGGGGAAGCATGTGGAAAGAGTTCCTACTACTCTGGCTGTGCACGGTGGTGTTCTCCGAGTCCTTCGGTTTCCTCCACCAAAACTGTAGGTAGGAAGTATACGCCAAGATCTGTACCATGGAGAGTGATTAATATAGGCTTGGCCTGCTTTGCAATCCATGAGAAAGATATGGGTCTATACTTTTTAAATAGCATTGCATTACATGTCTTTCTATTCGTACTGTGGATATGCTATTTCATTGTGTAATTTTTTATGATAAAGGGGTCATGGTAGTCAGCAGTTCCATATCAAAATTTTTCCATGCTGCCTGATTTGACACTTGTCAAGCTATGTTGTATCTTACAATACAGCATGTAATGATAATGGTAAAATTCGTGCATTGATTTGTCCATGTACATTGTAAGTACACCCCCGGCTTAGGTCTGATCGAGTTGGATCTACCTTGTGTTAAGGTCTGAATGAGTTAGATCTTCCTTGTGTTTATGGACCACAATCAACAATACAACCTCGTGCATACTCACAAGAACTGCTTGAAGTAGATGAACTCTTAGTGTTAAGATTGCATGGCGCAAAGTCATCATAAGTGCTCAACATGTCACCATAAGCACTAAAAAACCTCAATCTCTTTCACTCAGAATTCTTATTGCATATATTTTTTATCAGCGCCCAGGAATAACTGTGGTAAAGCTGATCGTACGGAAATTTATCCGGTTATGGTCATTAATATTCATTGATTTTTCTAAGCGCAAATTGTTAGCATCCAGAAGTCTGTAGACTTCTCCTCTATCTATCTCTCTCTCTCTAGCCTTTTTTCTTTCCTTTCTTTTTTATTTCTTGTTTAATTTTGCTATTCAAGATGTTTAATTGAAAGCAGAGCGATAAGGGAAGCACTAGTATAATCGACACTTAGTTTATTGTTCATGACCTCTAGGAACTTCCGGTTTCTTTCTTTCTATCTCCGACTTCTAGGAACTTCCGGTTTATTTCCGAGCAACTGAAAAACACGTAGCTTCATTCTCATAGCTTCTTTCTTATATCTGGTGTCCCGTTTTTCAAATCGTCCTTCGTTATTCAGCCCTTGGATCATGTAGTTCGTGTGTCAAGTTCGTTATTGAAACTGAAAGTATATAAACCTTTCCCACCCTCTCTATATTTTGTTTGACAATTTTATTTTTATTTTTACATTCATATATTGTATAACTGCATAAATGTGTATATGTGATTAACTTTGTATATTGACATATCTACTGGTACAGGACTTTTTGATGTGAGTTCACCTGGTACACTGTTTGTCTGTTGGGTCTAAGATATGCACAAGACCGTTGTATAACTGCATAAATGTGTATCTGTGATTAACTGTGTATATTGACATATCTACTGGTACAGGACTTTTTGATGTGAGTTCACCGGGTATACTGTTTGTCTGTTGGGTCTAAGATATGCACAAGGCCGTTGACAAGTTAATGGTTTTTCATGAATTACTGGTGATATAAAGATTATTTTCAATTCAAAAGTTATGTTTTGGGTGGTAGGCCAAATACATGCCAGGGATAGCCACAGGCCGCCCTCGTCCACCTAAACTGCTAATCATAGGAGTACCGGTAACTACCTGCCGTACTTAGGTTGCATATGATATCAATATAATTGAAGAGTGCGAAGCACCCGACTCGAACCCAGTGCCGCCTGTATTTAAACCGTGCACAGAAGCTTGGGGGACTTGCAGGGGTTTTGGCTTGGAGCCACGACATGCCCCATTCTCAATGCCCTTTCAGAAACAAAATGCATGGTAGAGTTCTTACCTCCCAAGTTTGGGGCACTTGCCGACTCAAGTGGCACCTGACTATGACTTGGCTTAGGTGCCTGTGCTGGAGGTCCTGGAAACACTGGTGGTAGCAGCACAGACTAACTTTGAGGCTCAAAAGAGTCCCTGTTTATGTATTTTGATCTGAGGGGTGCAATGTGGTCACACACACACACACACATACACACACACACACACACACACACACATATATATATATATATATATATGTGTGTGTGTGTGTGTGTGTGTGTGTGTGTGTGTGTATACACAGAAAATAGCGGACATTAGTACAGTGACCTGGCCTTTTTACAACGCTGTGTTTGTATATATGTCTTGTTGATCATATCAACGAGGCTTCGTGTAGCCTCCTTGTTCATATATTCATTGGTCAAAATACATGTTCAAAGCGTAATCCATGGTCTTTCATCCGTCCTGCCTAGAAGCCGATAGCATGGCGAGCTTACGTTACGCGAGTTTCTTAGCTGGGACATGCACTGTCATGGTCCATGAAATAAAACAGGGACACATTAAAATATGTATGAAAGAGCACAATAATGTTTTTTCATGCCAATATTGTATTGTCATTCCAGTCTTGTTGATCTTATTGATATAAAATACCATTGCTATGAAAAAACTACATATTTTGGTGTTTCGCCATATTCCATGAAAACGGGGATGACGGATAGGGGATGGAGGGAAGGGTTAAATTTCCACTCATGGTTTTACTGGATTTTTTTTTTTTGGAACACCACATCTTATAAAGCGAATGTTTACAAAATTTTGCAAAACTTGCCCACTTAGCAGACCCAGGTCCTTTGACCGTACCAACCAGGCGGATGAATGGCGTGAGGATCAGCTAAGCAGGCAATGCAAAGAACCTTTCTTGCACGTATTCAAAGTGCATATAGCTGACACACGCCCCCTTCCAGGTGAGTATTGTGAAGTTATATGGAAAATGTTTCTCGAAGCAAATCTGAAAAAATATAGTTAAAAACATTAACAGAAATTGTACGTTTGTCTAGGATGTGTAGAATTTGCGAACCCAACCGCTGTAAAAGCCAATCATTTAAATTTTATTGACCTTTTTTTCGCCCTAAAGGGCTCATGGTTACATATAGATCCGTAGTAATAAAAAAATAAATAGAAGACAATATATACACCACATAATACATTAAGAAAGTGACTTAGCTAAAATTGCTGTCTATGTACAATTGTCTGAGGCTCATGCTCTTATATACAAGGTTCGTAATTATGTAGGCTAACGTGCTTCCATCAGGTGACATGATTATGTCGAGTTTTTTGCTTTCCTGTAACGAGTCAAAGTCTCGGTATAGTTTTTTAAGGCTGTTAAAAGCGTCATTTCTTAGGGTATTAAATAAATCACAACGTAACAGAAAATGTGATCGTTTTCAACAACTTGTTGTGAACAAAATAGGCAAAGACGCTGGTTACATGGTTCGTTCTGGTATCTCCCTAGTTCTATACGGAGTTTATGATTACTTAACCTTAAGCGTGTAAACACGCGACGTAGTTTGAAACTTTTGACACTAGTCAAGTATTTCTCTGGCTCATATAGATGTTTAAACAAAGGGTAGAACCTTCATTTATTTCGATTATTTGCGAGAAGAAAACCTGTTGGTACTGGTCCTTCAATCGCGACTCGAGAACCGATAATACCCTATCCGCGTTGCACCGAATGCCTTGTTTCAACCATACATTTGTACATACCGTTATTGCGAAGGATAAGTTTCACTGTGGTCGCCCAGCTAGTTTTACCTGCCTGATCTAAATCATAGGAAGTTAAATACGATCTCTTTATTATATTGCAATCTGGGAGTTCCATGATTCTCAACCAGTACTTGATGATACGTTTTTTTTATTTCTAATTCCAATGGATATCTTCCTAGTTCCGCAAGGCATGCCTTGTTAGAAGCAGTCCGTCCTAACCCAAGAACATATTTACAGTAATCAGTAAGTGCCTTGTTTGAATAGCTATGGTTTACAATATTCTGTGTATGAGGGTCACTGAGGGCGGCTGTCCTGTTACGCACCGTTGCAGCTGACCACACTTCGCTGCCATACAGCAATATTGGCTTGATGTAGACATCAAATAAAAACATTTGCGTCGCTGGTGAAAGACTAACATCTTGATCACCCGTTACTTTTGCGTTTAACATATTAGCAACCTTTTTACCCTTTTCTGATAGATTCTGGGCGGCTAGTGTAAATGTGCCTCACGAAGAGAATATAATGCCAAGACTTGGAAAGATGATTTGCTGCATGGCAAATCAGTGTGTGTGTCTTCAAAGCATATCAGTATGGCAATGTACAACTATTCCATAATACAGGAGTAGAAGTTGGAATGGCATCTCTATCTATTATAAATTTGAAGTTCTTCAAGATTTAAAATTTCAAATGCCCATAATTTGCATAATTTTAAACATCTTCATTTCTGTGTATAAAACAACCAAACTCCTTGTATGGAGGTACTATCATGCCAAGTGTGGAGTTTCTCTGTATAATAGTGTCAGAAAAAAGGGTCAGACAAATTTGCTGGTAAAGAAGAAAGAAAGAAAGAAAGAAAGAAAGAAAGAAAGAAAGAAAGAAAGAAAGAAAGAAAGAAAGAAAGAAAGAAAGAAAGAAAGAAAGAAAGAAAGAAAGAAAGAAAGAAAGAAATTGGAAAAGAAGATTTGCTTCAAAGCAAATTTGTCTGTATGCCTTCAAAAGTTGTAAATATAAAATGCTACAACTTTTATCCTTTGGTTCATCACATTACATTAAGCTTATGGCTGGATGCAAATTTCAAAGTCCAATTGACCTTGACCTTTGACTTTTACAGGTCACACGTAAATTGCACAGTGTTACTATACCCACAATTTAAGCCCAACATGAACCAAATCGGAGTAAAATTGACCAAGTTATGGCAAAATGAAACTTTCGAAGGGCCAAATGACCTTGACCTTTGCCTTTTTGAAGTTACATGTTTTATAAAAATGTCCAGTGTAGCAAAACCTACAATTTGAGTCCAACATGATTAGAACTGGATGGAGATTAGCCAACTTATGACTGCATGAAACTTTCAAAGGTCCACATGACCTTGATCTTTGAACTTCAGAGGTCACATGTAAATTTCAAAATTTGAAGTGTTACAATAGCTACAATTTGAGCACAACATGATCAAAATTGGATAAAAATTGACCAAGCTATGGCTAGAAGAAAGCCACCATCGAAAGTGGCCTTTGACCTTGAAATGACCTTTGACCTTGAGATGACCTCAACCTGAAGTGAACCTTGACCTCAAAAATGACATTTTGGCTTAAAATTGACCTTTGACCTTGACATGACCTTTGACTTTGACATGACCTTGACATTTGAGATGACGTTTACCTTGCTATGATCGAACTTTTATACACTCGGAACCACATCTACTATAGTATATAAGATATTGAAGATTTAAAACTTTAATTAGCCCTCATTTGCATAATTTTGAAAAGCATGACTTCTCATTATAAAAAGGCCAGACTTTATCCATAGAAGTATAATTGTGTCAAGTTTGGAGTTTCTACATATAATACTTTTCCAATGAAATGTCGGACAAATTTGCCTGTAAAGAAAGAAAGAAAGAAAGAAAGAAAGAAAGAAAGAAAGAAAGAAAGAAAGAAAGAAAGAAAGAAAGAAAGAAAGAAAGAAAGAAAGAAAGAAAGAAAGAAAGAAAGAAAGAAAGAAAGAAAGAAAGAAAGAAAGAAAGAAAGAAAGAATTCCTAGAAAAACAGAAAAATGTGACACACTTTAATAACGGAAAGATGTGACCACATTCAGTTTTTTGTTGTTACAATGGAAGTATAGATGATCATGAGAGGTACCACTGCGATTAAAAACCATAATTACAGTTTTGTCTGGGTGCAATTCTAGATTCCAACACTTGCTATAAGCAGCTAATCTAGTCAACAAAACTTGTAAGTCCTCTTGCGTATATGCTAAGAGCGCAACATCATCCGCGAAAAGCAAAGATGAAACAGGTGCACCGCCAATATCTGTGTGACAATCAGTTTCATATAAAGTTAGATACTTTTCCAAGTCATTAATGAATACGTTGAACAAAAGTGGACTTAAGGGACAACCTTGTTTTAGGCCAACGTGACTTTTGAAGTATGGCGTACACCCGTTTTGTGTTTTAACAGATATTTCTGAGTCAGTATACATGTTTTGAAGCAGCTGGAGGAGCTTCAAACTCACTCTGGCTTCAGATAACTTATACAATAAGAAATCTCTGTTCACAGTGTCAAAAGCACGTCTATAGTCGACGAACGCAGTATACAACTTTTCTTTCTTTGAAAACTGTACATCGATCAAGTTTTTTTACATAAACACATTGTCAGATGTTTGACGCCCTTTTATAAACTAACTTTGTCCTTCGTGGAAGATGTTATTATCCACGAGAAAGGAATACAACCTTTTATTCAACATATTTGCAAAGACCTTACTTAAAGCGTTCTGCAGAGACATGCCTCTATAATTTTCGGGTGTGTCTCCAGAACCCTTTTTATGTATTGGGGTAACATAGCTCTTCTTCCAAATTTGGGGATATTGTCGCATTTGTAAAACTTTGTTAAGGATTTTTAGTAGACACCCCTTTACGTATGGGTTACTTGTTTTCAACATCGCATTTTTACACCATCTGGGCCTGGTTGCTTATCTACTTTCAACTGGCTAAAAACAAGATTCATTTCTTCCGAACTAAAAGGATCATTTAGGGAGTTGTTTTCTCCTTGTTCGTAATTTGAAAGATTGTACGTAAAATTACTAATTGATTGCCGTAGTTCATCTGGCTGAAATTCTGTAACAGGGGGAGGATTATTTAGGTATTTGTAATAAGAAAACCACCGTGATTGGTCAACACACTCCGGAATGTGAGGCTTAGTATCTAGGAAGTCTTTCATCTTTTTCCAGAAAGTGTTTTGGTTACGCCCAGGGCCCTTAGATCCTTCAATGTCTTTGAGTATTCCTCTCTTATAATCCCCACGTTTTTTTCGAACCAGCCGTTTGAACTTCTTGACAGTACAGAAGTATCGACCCTTAATGACTGGGTCCCGAGGAAACATATTAAACAATTTTTTCAGGCTTTTAACGTCATCCTTAAGCTTGCTACACTCATCACTGAATGCTGCTACACACCCGGCTTTAGTCGGCCTTTTCTTTTTTCTAGGCAACCCTGTCATTACTTTTAAGCTTATCTTAGCAGCATCTATAAGAACAGAATTCAGTTCTGCTGTAGCTTTATCAACCGACATGTATTCAATATTTGTTTCCAGTTGTCTAATTCGTGTTTGTATGGTGACCGACTGGAAGGCTTTGTCATATAATTCATGCGAGCCTTGCTCCCATTTAATACGCACCTAGTCCTGATTTGACCCGACTGTTTATGTTTACCCTTGGTGCATTTGCTTAATCGCCTTTCAGACACAGCTAAATGGGGCATTGATCGCTCAGTACCATATCACAGTCATGTACTTCAAAAGAGTGAACACTGCTGATCGAGTTTTTGTGGCACATTGCATAATCAACAACACTTGCCCCGTTGGGCCGGTGGCAGGTTAAACTGCCCTGCTTGTCACAATTCGTTCTCCCGTTGAATATTTTCATACCAGAAGATTTGCATAAATCTGGTAAAATTTTACCATATGCATTTAGAACAACATCTTGTGAGCATCTATTCTCGAATACATCAAGATCGGTTTCATATGCATTGGGAACAGGTACATGGTCCGTATAATCAGGGGTCACAAAATCAGGCTCAATTATTGAGCCTCTGCGCTCCCCTTGTCAGTGTAATCGTTAGAAACAGAATGGTTGTCCAGATGGAATGTGAGCACTTTGATGTTGGTTGAAACGTCTGGAATGTTAAAACAAACCTGTCACTCTCCTATCTGAGGTACTGAATTATAATGATAATCTGTATTTCAAGTCTACTGAGAACAAATAAAAAACATTAGCAGTGAGGCACTATTATTTTGGGGGTAAGAACATTTATTTATTTTCCCCTTACATAAATGTACCTGCGAGACATATTCAACCTAACTTTTACGTGTCCTGTTCTCAGATTTTACCAAGAAGTCTATATGGAAGGAGTATCCACTTGCAGGTTGGGAAATTGAGCCGATGTGATAGCTTATTTGCCCGAAATGTTTTCGTTAAAAAAAACAAAACAAAACAAAACAGAAAAAAAAACTTCTGTAGCTGAAATGACTGACGACATGCCACACAGGTTCTTTAACAAAGTCATCGGCTTCAGTAAAAAGAGTGGCAGTTTATAAACATGATTGCTGACAGTGACATACCCCGCAGGCAACATGCTGGCGATGGGGGGGGGGGAGGGGGGAAGGAATTTCCATCGCACGTATAGCAAATCTGCAAATCACCGGCGTTAAAAGTACATTTCGCAAAGTCAAGCTGTATGTGATAACCTGTTTTTGGAAGTTCTTTACTGACAGATTCTGAATCACCGTCGCTTGACTTTGCAGAAAAATGTTTTTGTTTAAATCTTGTTAGAAAAAACTGTTTTAAATGTGAAATTTTGCCTCATGAAAATATAGACATGGTTTGTTTGATTGCAGCATGAAAGTAACCCTAAAATAGATTACTACGCCTTGCAGTGATATTCTCATTCTTGTTGTGTGTACCGCAAGCAGATCGCAACAGGTTACATTTGTATCGATAGGTATTATTTCATGTGAACTCTGCGTAAAACCTGGGAGGTGTATGAGAGGGAGAGGGCACTTGCGGCCGTCCTTTCAAGCTATGTGTGTCTCGTAGTTGTTACTGCACTTTCTGAGCACCCTGTGTTTCTTTTGCCGTCGAGGGCGAAAAGGGCCACACTGCGCATGCTAATTCTCCAAGCGGAACATGCACGACCACCGTAAAAGGTAAACATGTAACATCTCATACACCTCCCTGGTAAAACTGAAACACAAATGCGGCAGATTGCTTTCACACCTGACCCGCACTCACAGAGGCTTTTGTTTCCGGAATGCAGATTCCTTCCTATGTAGACTTCTTGAATATAGCACTGATAGTTGAGTGCAACTATCCCTGATTGATTTTACGCAGGGGATATTGTGGCACAAATGCAAATATACCAGCCTGGCCCACAGTGCCATGTCACCCTGTCACATGCATCAAGGACAAGGCTCAAGCTAGAAAACTCAATTATTCGGGGTGCTCAGTGTGTGTGGTGTGTGTGGGGGGGGCTGAATACAGATAGCGAGTCAATTTACCTGAATACACATTACATTCTTCATGCATCCTTTAGAGGTAATAAAAGTGACTGCTGTGTGAATGCCAAAAGGTTACATAGACAAATATATAAGGTATTATATGTACGACGTTACATGTACATTTGCCGCCATTATACTTCTATTCGTATGTGGCAAAGTATCAATATTTCCATGGACGCACAATTATACAGATATTTAGTGTCTATGATACCATTGTACACAGTTCCTGTCACCCCACACAAACTTCATTGCCCATTGCTCTCTCTCTCTCTCTCTCTCTCTCTCTCTCTCTCTCTCTCTCTCTCTCTCTCTCTCTCTCTCTCTCTCTCTCTCTCTCTCTCTCTCTCTCTCTCTCTCTCTCTCTCTCTCTCTCTCTCTCTCTCTCTCTCTGTGTGTATATATATATATATATATATATATATATATATATATATATATATATATATATATATATATATATATATATATATGACCTTGACAAGTTCTAATTCTGTAATACGATTTTGAAAAAAGGGGTATATTGAAACACACACACACACACACGCACACACACACATATATATATATATACATATGTATATATATATATATATACATATGTATATATATATGTGTGTGTGTGCGCGTGTGTGTGTGTGTGTGTGTGTGTGTGTGTTTCAATATACCTTTTTTTCAAAATCGTATTGCAGAATTAGAACTTGTCAAGGCTCATTGCCTTTGCAGTTGAAAGTTTTGTGAAATGAACAGATCCTTAGTTTTGTAACTTTGCACCAACCACAGCCAGAGGCGTTTATAAATATAAGGTCTTGACACTGAGCTCCAAACTTCGTGTGTACAGCTAACGTAGCGACAATCCTGGTCAGTAGTCTGGGTTTTTTGTTTTTTTTTGGGGGGGGGTTGTTTGTTTGTTTGTTTGTTTCAGTTTGTTTGTTTGTTTGTTTGTTTGGTTTTGGTTTTTTTTTTTTTTTTTTTGTTTTGTTTTTTTTTTTTTGTTTGTTTTTTGACAAGCACAGGGAATGTTTTAAAGTTTTATAGATCCATGTAACTGGAACTAACAGAGCACAAAATGCGGGAGCATCTTGCAGCGAGGAAACATTTTGCATCGTGTTTCACCATTTCAAATTGTTCTAAAATGTAGTAGGTCCTTTCCAAAATGAACACACATCATGCAAATCAATTATTAGCAGATGCAAAATCTATTTCAGTCATTTATTCAGCCACAACTAACAAATCACCTCATCCCCCCTGCCCCCTCCCCCCTCCTCGGTGGTTCCCCCATACCAGAGACAAATACCCGTATACTCACCTCGGCATTACCTTAGCCAGTAGTTTTTCTTCATCTGCGCATGTCCCGCGCGTCACAATCAAAGCTAGTCAATGCATTAGTTTACTCAGATGATTTAAATTTAAGATTTTACGCAAAGCTCTGACGAGATTTTTCATCGGCCATTTTTTTTTCAATATGGCTGCTTAATTTTTGATAATTGAATCAATTGAGTTTGAGGCAGCCAAGATATGTACTGGAGCACTAAGTCATACATCACATATCAATATCTTACACGAACTTGGTTGGCCAACATTAGCCCGCAGACGGTAATTCTTCAAACTGCTCTTTTTTTTTTACAAAAAATACTGCAAATTAATGGCAGCCTATTTATCCTTTCTTGTACCTCCTGCTCCTGCAAATTACAGCCGCATGTTCTGGCTTGATCTAGCTGCAGCTCCACACCCGCACCAAATGTTGAACCCAACGTCTGAAAATTCCTTTTTCCCTGACGCCATCAAACTATGGAACAATCTGCCTCCTGATATCAGAAACTCCTTATCCCTGCAAATCTTCAAGAACAAGCTCAAAGCCACTCTGTTCGCAGTTGATACCGAATTTCTATTCATATGGTCAGCGATTTGATAGTACTTATCCTACTCAGTTACGATTAGGTTTCTCAACTTAATTCTAATCTTCATAAAATTAACATAATCCAGCGACGTACACGTGCCTGCCCCTACCCAATAAAAGATATACACACTTTTGTCTCTAGTGTCCCAAACTTGCCCAGGAAAGAAAGAAGCTTCACAGTTTCACTTTTCCGTCAATCACTCCTGGTGTTCATCCTATTTTAATTTTACATGCATTAGCGATAGACTTATTAACATATTTTATTTAGGAGTAAGGAACTACCAGATGAAAGTAACTCCTTGATTTTGACTGCTGTGCAAAATTTTGTCGTTGATACACGTCCCTTTATTGCATGCCCGAGTATTTTATCCCATACTTTACTTATTGTTGGTAATTCAGTGTCGCTGAAATGTGCTCAGTATTGTCTAGTTTTTTTTACTGATGCACTACCCATATTGTTTTTTCATATTATTTCATTATTGTGTACAACAAAATATGCGCACTGCGCACGTGGGTTTACTTACTGAGTGGTGGACGGTGACAAAGCGGTGAAGGAACACCCGACCTGTTGGGCACATTGGTGGATCCACAGTGGCAGTGAGCACATGCTGCCAAGGCACTTCGGCCGTGCCCAGCAGCAGATGGAAATCGTCGATGTGTCGTTTGCCTACTGAGTGGGCCCTTATGTTCTTAGTCTGCTTGGAGTGGCGGGCGAGTTATATACGGGCAAGTACGCCCTCCTTAGTCACTACCAGGAGTGTACTATGTAGCCACATATTTTGTAGGTGTCCTCATGTGAATTATCAATATAATTTAGTTGTTCTCAAATTGTATTCAAAGTTTGATTGTATTGCCATATTTTATTTGTATAAGGTCACTTTGTATTTGTCCTGTGAGTCTGTGTATAAATTCTGCGTCTCCGTGTCAGTAGAACCCCTAGATTAGTCATCTTATGCACTAATTGGGCAATCCAGTTTGACATAAATATATTTAAACTAAACTTAAAATCCACAATTTACTTCAGGTCCGTTGGCACGTCCTAACGAGGGCACACTTCGTGGTGTAATATGACCAGGCTTAATACTCCATGTGAGTACTGACAGTGACACATAAGGTTTTATTTCAGGTCTTATTACTGGTGTTTGACGTCACAGCAAAGCATCATGGTGTGTGTTCAAAGTCGGTGCATTGAAACTGACGGTAAATGTGTGTAAAAACGTCGTGGGAACGCCAATTGATGATTGGAAAAGTTTTGTAGAGGTATCGTGACAATGTTGCTAAACCCTAATATACTGTTATCGCTCTCCACTCTTATTTATTCAGATTCAGTGTTGGATATTGCCATGAGTTGGAATATAGGCCAAGGGCTAAAATGAAGGGTGCCAAACGCCCAGGTCCTGGTGAATGGAAGTTTTATGCTGTCTCTGTTGGGTGATTGTGCGGTATATTCTATGATTTGGCACAATGCAGAGATTCGGTGAATAAGTTTCCTGGAGCAAAATACCAAGGTTTTGCCACCCTCAACGAGGCTGTAAATCATATGACCTGGAATCATGTGGGGCATGCTAACATTATGGTGCATGTGAAAGATCACAAAAGTCAAGGTGCCTTGCGCTTGTCATCCTTGTTGGAGTATTGAGTAGCTCTGAATTAGGAGGTACCCCCAACCACACAGCCTACAAATAACATTTGTCCTCCGGAGGATATTCCAGTTGTTTATGTGGACGGATCTTGTCATAATAACGAAGAGGACAATGCAGAAGCAGGCACTGGAATATGTTGGGACAACAGACAGACCTATCTGGATAATGGTCGCAAGCCAACGAATAACCCGGCAATACTTTACACTGCCATCACTGGCACAACAATCCAAGGAAAACAACATTCCCTGTATATTTTTAGGTATGGCAGTGAGTACGTTGCCCAACGATTTACATGTTATAAACACGACTAGGTGAAGTCTTGTAATCCTAAAAACAGATTAAATGGTGATCTGTGGCAGATTCTTTTTTTCTCACATACCCAGGGGGTGTTCCTGTGCAATTACCATTTCTATCCGCAACGACATTGTGGATAACTTTACCCATTGTTGCAAGACATTTCTGATTGGTCCGTTTTACAAAGTGGTGATGACTATTTCCTTTTGCGTATTTGTGAGGTCAGCAGAATGGATCAGAACGGGTTCTAGTCAAGCCCAACTTTGTGATGAAAAAGTCCCTTTATCCTCTTTAATATTATTGGTTATTACAAATAAATTGATGTAGTGTTAGTCTTTTGTCAACCTTTACGTTCAAATTCAACATAGAACCATGGAACAATGTTTCACTGAAACGCGCATTTACAGCTCTGCATTTATACATAAAGTACCCAAAAATGTGCGCAAGAAATTATCAAAGCAAGATGGCGATTTAAAAGGGTGAGAAGCAAGTCAATTAGCAATGTGTTTTTGCAATTCCTGTCAGTTTGAGGTATATGAGAAATAAAATCTAGCATTGCCAAGCCGTGGTGGGTAATGTTTGGGGCACAGCAAGCCTCGCGAAAACCACCAAATCCAGCAACTCGTGCCCCAAACGTTATCCAGCATAGCTTGGCAATGCCAGATTCTCTATACATTCTACTGCAAGCATTGATGTCTGCTGGACTCATGTGAAGGGCCACTTTGATGAACAAAGCAATAATATTGCAGCTCACAACTTAGCAAATCAGGGAGAAAGTAAATACTCACTAAGACCTATCGCTGGACCTACAGAGGTTATTGCTGATATCGCAGTTTAGGGCCAGAATGAGGTCTCCCTTATTGCTGTGTCTGTATCAGGTATACATTCACAAAACTCTGTTTGTACTTTGAAAACTGAGGTGGCTCATGGCGCTGCTCAAGATAACCCCATGAGTAGCCCTACAGGTACTGATTATCAAAATACCAGCAGTGGTGATAAAGTTGTACCACCATCTGCCGACCACAGATCTAACGATGTAAACAGGTACTGATTATCAAAATACCAGCAGTGGTGATAAAGTTGTACCACCATCTGCCGACCACAGATCTAACGATGTAAACCAAGTTGACCAGGCTACTGGCAAAAGCGGTTACCTTGGTTCTGGTCAAGATGCAGAGACTAGCTTTAACTCATTCCACCCTGATGACGCTTTTTCCCGCTAATATCTAAATGTCGTCTGCTAATTGTATTTTACTAATTTAGGGATTATTTTTCAATATTTTGGATGAAACTTGCATGGAAGATCATCCCAAATTATATGCCCATGGTCAACAGCTTTCCTTGGCGCGCTCTGGGCGCAATGCGCCCAGAGCGCGCCAAGGAAAGCTGTTGACTCGGTCTTCTATCAGGGTGGAATGAGTTAATGGTGTTGAGGGCAGGATTTGTCTGTTTGTTGTGTGACAAACCAGAAAACGACGAGATGCTCAATTTGTAGCCAATGCAAAGCACGAATAAATTACTGCTGTTCAAAACTACCTGTTTATCAATAATTCTTTTTGAGAAGCACTAGCAATAAATTTCTGTGTATTAAGTTCAATGTTGTGCTAAGCAGTTTTATGAATGGTATGGCTAATGTTTCCAGGAGGTTTTTTCTTGTGCCAGACCCACAAGCAAATGATATGACACATTTATCAAATACATGTATGCCTAAGTTACTAGGTGCTGTTCAAACGCAACTATTGCATCTGGGGAACTATCAGTCTGCCATAAGAGACGTTGAGAATAGGTTGGCCATTAAGCTTATTCGCTGCCACCAAGAAAATGCTAACCTAAAGTGCAAACTTATGGAAAAAAAAATGGAAGGGGCAACCTAAAGTGCAAACTAATGGAAAAAGGCATGGAAGGGGCAACCTAAAGTGCAAACTAATGGAAAAAGACATGGAAGTGGCAACCTAAAGTGCAAACTAATGGAAAAAGACATGGAAGTGGCACCCTAAAGTGCAAACTAATGGAAAAAGACATGGAAGTGGCTAGCAAAGAGCTGACCGACCGAGATCCAAACTAAAACAAAAGACTGTTGATATCCAGACACTACAGACAAAGTTAAAAACTGCTGAGCAGGCAATATTAGAGAAAACTTCTTCTGTCATACCCACGTGGGAGGGGAGTTTTAAATAGCGTGATGACGTTGAGGTAAATTAATACACTGTTGCGAATGCTGTTCACTCCAGGCCTCAATAAACAATCTTGAAGTAGAAGTGCACAACCTTAAACCATGAATCAATGAGTTGATGAGTGATCTGGGGGATTGCCAGTAAAACCAACGAGCAGACAGATTATTAATCGAATGATCACAGTCAGACATTACAGGTAAATAAGTGTCTATTGAGAGGCTTGATGCTAGTCTTCAACAATCCACCAGCCGTGTGGAGCAGCTCAGTAACGAAAACATTGGCTGGAAATGCCTCTATCAGGCTATTGGGTATCATACCACATTTTTTCTTCAAAAAGTTTGCTGAATCTCGAGCTGGGGGTCCTTCCTTGCCCCTGGCATGAAAGAACAGACTCGCTGCATTAATGCAACACAGGAACATACAGCCATCAACACTAATATCCAGGATCAGCAAAGGTCTGCTGTAGGGGGAGCCAAACAGAACCAGAAATCTAGCAGCAGTGGCATTAAAGTTATGCTAAGATGACTTCCAAACCTAGAGTAGCATGGCCAAACACAGAGACATAGCCCCTGCACATGACTATGATTGCGATATTCTCATTTTAGGGGACTTACACGTTAGTAAGATCATTAGTCGTAAATTATACAAGCGCGAAAGTTTTAAGGTTATCACAATGAGGTAAAAATCTATTTAAGGTGCTCATGATTACATTCAAAGTTGCCAGATTAAACCCAAATTCTTGGGGATGAAAGTATTTGCATTGGTCTGGTTAAATACAGCATGGAGTCATGTGTCCAGTAACTGAATAGCGTGGTTGACAAGTGCAGACACAAGTTCAAGCCATTCATTGTGTATGTTGTCAACGCCGCCCCTCGATATTCTGTAACTAGTGCTCAACTGGTGTGTACAACAACAAAGTTAGAGAATTTAATGTAAAACTTGCCACTGTGTCAGGTGTTACCCCTGTCCCGCTCTACAACATGCAAGTACACTTTCAGGCCTATCTAACCGATGTCAGAGTTCACCTCACACTTAATGGTCGGATACTTTTGATAAGAAACATAAAACAGTGTTAAATCCTGTGCTTGGCTTTAATGATTATAGCGCATAGGAATACAGCAGATATAGGATACCAGTGCAGTCCAGCATGCAAGTAATGGAACTATACGGACTGCATATCCCAGCACTGCATTCCGTAAGGAACCCTCTAGGACCTGTGATATGTCACTCTGCCAAACATCCAAAGGCGTGGACAATGTAACCAATGCAAGACTCGTGACAGACATTTCCGGTGCCCACTCAAACACATAGGTCTAACTGTATTCCTAAGTCAAACAGAACACATGTACCCCAAATATATATCCTGTGCGTGTTTGAGGACTTTATCAAAAAGGGTAGGAAGGATTTGTCGACAAATCTGTTACCATTTTTACAGCAGTGGATGCCAGATAGTATTCCATGACTCTATATTTATATTTGTTTTACATGGGTGGATACAGGGTATTACATGGTTTAAAGTCTAATACCATTTTTATATGTATACTAGGTATATGCATTTTGTTTTAATGCTAGAACAATTAATTTGGCTAATATAATAGCTTACCTATATTTTTAGGTTTGCATCAATTAGATACACTCCAATGTACCAATGAGCCTTGTAATGGTTTGGATTTGCATGTCTGGTTATCGATATCACTTTATCTAGGCTTTATGTAGGCTTTATGCCTGAATGACCACTTGATCAAACTTGAACTTTTTGACACCTCTTGCTCACTGCATTAAATGTCAAAAAGGTTTTCATGTATTATTTTCAAGTATCACCGACATTTTTATTATTTTTATATGTATACAACGTATATACATTTTGGTTCAATGCCATTACAATTAATTTGGATCTCTCGATAGCATATGTATATTTTCAGTTTGCATCCATTTGATACGCTTCAATGTGCGCATGCGCCTACACATGGTTTGGACTTGGCATGTCTGGTTACCAATATCACTTTATCTAGGCTTTTTGCCTGAAGACTACATTATCAAACTTGCACTTTGTGACACCTCTTCCTCACTGCTTGAAGTGTCTAAAGGCTTTCATGAATTATTTTCCAGTATCACCAATAATTCATCAACTATGTTCAAATGGTATTTACATGATTGTGTTATTTTATACATATTGGCCTGTGTTGCTGACCTGTCATACAGAGCAACATTTTAGTCGGTTATATTAACATTGATGTCCTTCACAAGCACATTGGCGGCCAGCGTCTTCTTAACTCTTTCAGTGCCAACCACGACTTAAGTCGATCTACTTAAGTCCAACCTGTCTGAGTTATCATTAGGATCCCAGATTCGTATTCCTCGTAAACAGACCTTACCTTTCATTCAAGTACCAGTATGCCCATAGTCCCAGAGAGTACAATCCAGGTCAACAGCTTTTCTAGACGCTCATTGGGCGCAATGCGCCCAATGTGCGTCTAGAAAAGCTGTTGAATCAGTCCAAAATTTGGCACTGAAAGAGTTAAGACAGATGCCCCTCTGCCTAGGGCCATGCTTGGCAAATACGATGTTGCTGGTTTAATGGAGACACATTGTAGTCATAGTGTTATGTTCACTTTGCCTGGCTACCATGTATACCAGAATATAAGAGAGAGAAGCTCTTACAACAATCGCCACTATGGGGGGATTGGCGTGTGTATCAATGAGGACGCACAGAAAGGTGTTAAAATATATTCTATCATGATATTACCCCGTAACCAAGGACCATACAATCGGAACACAGTCTTGCCAGGTCGAAATACCGATAAAACGACCTCCTAGACTACATCTTTTTAAAAAGAGTAATGGCAGGTTTAGTTTTTAAATTTAGCTTTATTCATTTAAAAGTTATATAAAATAAGCATAAATTTACAATTATTGCCAGGTGTTGTGCATATGGGTGTCTATGGCAGTTTGTGTCAACATGGCTACCAAAGGGTTTCTGTTGGGTCCTGCCCAACAAGTTGGTGAAACTGTGCATTTTGAGGGGAGGGATCACATTATATTCTTTATAATCAATGAACTAGGATTCAACACTTAACAATTAATGGATCTTGACACTGGTAGCAACACTAAGGGGCATATACACGAACTCGACAAGAGGACAGTCAATGTTGAAGTTCTCATGCTAGATGCTGATGACGATTCTATGGCTTAATGGTCAGGCAAGGCCGACATGACAAGTCACACTGCGCCTACAAAACCATCTGCTCCTCCATCCATACTGACTGAATGATTTGCTCGTCTAAGCTTCAACAAATTGAACAATATTGCTGGGCAATGCACAGAAAAGTATACCGAGATGCAAATTGCTTGGGGAGTAAAGTGGTTGCACTTCTGTGTTTACATGCCTGCGCACCATATGTGTGAAAATATGTGAATAATTACGTGGCCTTGACCTTGTATATTATGTTCAAAAGTCACAGTATGATAATGTTCTGTTTGCAATTCCGTTCCTTATGAAATGTTCCAGTGCTCCTTGTAGATATCCCCTTGTTCTCTGCTCGTAAGAAGGTGACTTAGTGGTGAAGTACATCCTTAAAGTTTACATGTCCATTGTGAAATTTCCACGATCCTGGAGCTATAAAAAATACCGATGCCATACACGGCGTCCTTGTTATCCGAGGCAGTTTCTTCAGAAATAACCGCCAGATGGCAATAATCTTCATCAACTGTCTCATGGGCCTGCATGTGATGCTGATATTAATTGTGTGAGTGTGGGTTTAACAGCCTTTTAGGGTGTTTTTTTATGCTAGAAAAGTGATTAAAACTATTAACTCAGTGTTTGTGCCTGTACCCTGACCCGACCACCTTTGGCTGGGGTGTTGTGGTGGCGGCCCGGTTAGGGCACAACGCAAACCCATCGTTGGCGGTATTAATCAATAATCGGTATTAAACCAATAACTTGCAGTGAAATTGTAAGTGTCAAATTATCCAAATCATTTTCAACCTGGAACAAGATATTTATTTGGCTCTGGTATATGTAAGCCCGTGTCTTCATCATATTCAGTAAGACGATATGATATCTATGCTGTTCTCAAAAGTGGCATTGCTAATCATTCACAGGTAGGTACCGTAGTTGTTTCAATCGCGGGAATGTTAATACTAGAACCGCAACTGATCTGCATTTCTGTTTGGAAGATAATTTGCATACTAGTAGACAACTGTAAATTGCTTTATTTTGATGTGTATACATTTTCACAGTTTTTGTATTTTTTACATTTCATTGTAGTTTTAATTTCACTGTTTTTGACCTAATTCCTATTCAAACAATATTAAAATACTATTTTACTGTGTTTATATTTTCACTGTTTTGTGCCATGAGCGAAATAAGCGAAAATAAAAATACAGCAAAATCAAAGCAACTTACAATACCATGATGCGCTTACTTTGGCGACACCATCCCCAATAGGAAAAGTCAGGACCTTCATGCTTGTGACCCTCATAGTAAACGCCTGTTGAGCTTATGCAAAACAACAGGGCTGCGAATTCTGAATAGGCGCTCTCTGGGTGATCATTTTGGGCAATTCACCTGCTTCAGCAAAATTCTATGCCAAGCTTTATTGACCACACGTTGTCCTCCGTCGAACTTTTGAAATATGTAGATCATTTTCATGTACACGGTCCAATGGATATTTTTATTCATTGTCTCCTCTCATGTGTATTGTCGACTGACTTATTCCGTTGCACTCAAAGGGACGTCCTTAACCCCCTGCCCTTTAAGCACTGCTGGTCCGCAGGATCTGCCCTTAGCGTTAAACCTTGTTCACTCATTCCACACAAATAACGCCTTTTCCCGCTAATACTTAAATGTCGTCTGCTATTTGTATTTCACTAATTTATGGATTATTTTTCAAACTTTTGGATGAAACTTGCATGGAAAATCATTCCAAATTATATGCAGGTGGTCAACAGCTTTCCTTGGCGCTATGGGCGCATTGCGCCCCGAGCGCGCCAAGGAAAGCTGTTGACTCGGTCGTCAATAGGATGGAATGAGTTAACATCATATGCCTCACTTGCGTTACACATCTTTGTGATATGTACTTGAGCCCTTCTATGGTTCATAATGGTGTGAAAATATTTACTGACATTGTCATCAGCGCTGCAGACCGGGCCAATACTAGTGTCTTAGATCACGTCGTAAGATGGTTTTTAAAAAAAAACCAGGGCAGCAGGCGAAAAGCTGTTATAGAAAAGAACCAAAAATAATGGTTTCATAAAGAATGTAGAACTCTGAAGGATGTTGGTTCAATCTTGCATAATGGAGCTTTAAACAAATCGTTATTTGAAAGTTTCAGCAGTTTGAGAAAAAGTAAAAGAGCTTTTTAAACAGAAACAGAACACCTGCAACTTTCCTACTGTTTGGAGATTTAATCTGCATACCCCTCTCCACAAAAAGGTGACACTGTAAGCCCCGAAAATTAAAGAGGGATTGCGATTAGCAGTAATCTTTGTACATTGTTCTGAACTATTCTTAACAATCGCTTAGCTCTCTTTGAAAACTCTATAAATTTTCATCTCAAAAATTTTGGTTTACATTTGACGATTTGGATTCAGCACTATTTATATCTAACGCTTATTATAAAAAAAATTGTTTTATTCTATGGCAAAATTGGGCCATGCACATTAAACCTTTGTTATGTGTACTTAGTTTTGAGCATGTGTTGAATAAGTTTGATTGCCCATACAAGTACAAAAGAACTCCGCTGTTGATCAAAAGCTTTATTCCACTTATGTCAGTAATTGGGTGTCTTGCATTCACAGATGTGACACTAATGGTTCAGAACAAGGGTATAGATTGCAAACATGCAAGTTGTATAGACAGGATTTCATCATGGAGTTATTTCCTAGTAATCAATTTGAAGTAAACAGTGCAAGTTTACTTAATTGAGAATCAGCACCCATTCCTTACAAATCCAATTAGGTAGTTAATCAGTTTCTAAAACACCGGCTGGTATCCATTATTGTAAAGTATAATATGCATGTAATATATTTGTAACTGTGTAGAAAATGAGATGCATTTCATGTTGAAGTGTAATAGTTATGATGCATACCTGCCTCCTGCGATTTAAATGGGTTCTATAAACAACTTGCGATATGGGTCTGCCTTGGTGTGGCACTTTTATGATTGGTGTGCTGTTTTGATATCTTTCAACTTCTGTTTTGCCATTATTGAATAAGTGTTTTTTCTTTTTAGTCGCCTTTTGTATATTGTAATGATTGTGTTCAATGTACAAAGTATATGTATGACCTATGTTCAAATGTGTTTGGAATTGGTCTGTCAATTAAAATCTTAATCTGAATGTGGTATCTTGGCAAGTGCCAACAAGGGCACACTTTGTGTAATAACCAGGCTAACTGAGCTCTTTTGACCCTACATCCAGATGAGGACTTCCCCTAAGGATACGCTGAAGCATATATTTTTTGTGAAAAGATAGGAGGAGAGATGTACGGCCTGACTCCAGGGGACACTATGAAAGAAACAGTTTGTAGACGGGTGTTTCTGATGTCAGAATAACGCGGACAGCAGAGAAAAACGTGTCAATATTTCCATTTGCTATGGCACAAGAAGGAAGCGGATCGGTAACAATGTTAGCTCCATACAAGTGATAATTTAATAATGAGTGACCGATTCTTAAGTGAGTATAGCAATATATTTGGAAAACGCTGACCTTGTGCAAAGTACGAAGGGGGGCTGTCTGCCAATAAATAAAGCACTTGAGTTTGGTTTTGAATAGGGATAATGAGGTAGATTGACGAATGACGATTGGAAGTTCATTCCACAACTGGATTGTTGACGGAAGAAAGACGGTGTGTTCTAAATTTAATTTGTCGGATTATGGGAATTACTTAAAACACAACAAGTAGTTGTTTCAGAAGCAGTGGGTACTAGTTCAGACAAATAGGACGGAACGTGTTTATTGTACATTTTGTAGAATATGACAAGCTTGAATTATTTCCCACGGATGGCCATCGTTTCGCAACGGGGATCAACGAGTAGTCGAGGGCGATTTGTGTGACGCAAAACATTTGTGCACGTCCACGCTGCTTGACATTGGACGGATTCTACTATATCTGATAGGGTTTGACCATAACTGTCGAACAAGACACGACCGTACTCAACTAATGGACAAATCATTGACTTATACAATTTACAAAGAACATTTTTTGATATTTTATATTTAAAAAGCTCCTTTCCCGTCATTCGCAAAAATGTGCGTTATCCAATTCAAATTTGAACACAGCATGATGCCATGATGTGTATGGTTAGTGTCCTCAGTAATTTAATTTCCCTTCAGATACAAAGGTCCATGAAATGGTTTGTTTCTCCTAGGGGATAGAATAAGCGAAAGACCTTTTATGGCATTAAAAGTTACGCTCCAAAGTCTACCCAGGTTTCCAATATGATTCATATCTGTGTTGAACTTCAAAGTAGAGGAGTCTGCGGGGTTTTTTTTACAATTTATACAAAGGAAGTCTCGTCAGCAAATATTGGATGTCAGTGGTAATATTATCAACCATGTCATTGACATAACCCCAAAAATAAAAATTGGGCCCAGTATGATGCTGGTGGCTTTCCTTTAAAGGTAGGGACACGAGAAAATTGCAATATGTATTGAATATATATTTCCCTATGGGACCCACATCCTACTGCTACATAGTTAAACTAACGATGTATATATGTACTTCAGCCCATGCGAACAATGCATTTTGTTTTCCAGATGGGCCACAACCCCTAAGATGTCCTCAACAGGAAAAATTGATGAGCATGCTTATCAGATTAATTAGCACAAGTAAGCTTTAGGATATAAAGTAGTGATCTTATCTATACCGGAATTAGCCTTTAATACGTACTACTGGTCAGACAGGTAGAATCATTAAAGAAGTGTAACCAACCTGATGTATCCCCAGGGTACACCTGCTTCAACAGGAAGCCAACTGGATTCTTGTCTTAAAATCACAACCATTGAAACCGGTTGCAAGGATAGTCCTCTACCCAAGATACCAATGAGTTGTCAAAACCCAGTGTCCAAAGTTTCAAAACTAAACCTTTGCGCCAAACTTGATCAAAGGCTTTAAAAACATCCAAAAAGACCATAAGTATTTCACTCCCGCAGTCAACAACGGTGTAGATTTGGGGGAGGGGGGGAGTCACGAGTTTGGTCACAGTTGAGTCGTCTCTTTTGAAGCCAGAATGTTATTTATATAAAAAGATTTATGCATCAAGTATTTATAGAATTGATTGAGAACTATACGCTGTCAACAACAAACTAGAAAGTAAGAACCAGAAAACATGTCCTCCTGAGATGTGGTGATTATTCCCACAGGACTTCTCAATCCTGTTCAGTAGCAGTCAATATTCATGAAAAGTTTTCGATAAATATGGTCAGATGCCTCTACAACCCTGATAACAAAGAAAATTACTTTCTATTGGGTGCAAGAGCAAGGACTCTAACCAGCATACTGCTGGGATGAGCCAGTCTTATCTGATAAACTAGCATATGCTCACAGCAGGCAGCACATCAAGGTGTGCAACTCTACCCTGGGTGTGCCTTGAAAGCCTGGAGGAAGATTCACCACTATAAATATAGAACTGAAACCATCATATAGTCTCTCCATAACTTTGTTAATGTTGCAAAGAAGTAATATAGGTCTGCAGTTAGATTTTGTTTTGCGATACCCTTTTTTGTGAAGAGGATACAAATTAGATTTTTTTCCACTGATCAGGAAAGCAAAAAGTGACCAAAGGTGCATTGTAAAGTCTGGATCGAGAACTAGAAATACCTGGCCACATTTTTTTTCAATAAATAATTGCCAATTTTATCCTGACTTGTAGCACTGGATGTTTTAAGGGACTTCAAAACATCTACAGTATCTTGCTGAATAAAAGAAAAAGGCTCAAGCCTTGCATCAGTGACAAAGTGGAGGCCGGGCACCGAACTAAGAGCTGTATCTACTGGTAGTTGGAATTGGCTGGCAAGTTACATATAAAATAAGTCTGCTTTGATATTTTTGCTTTTTGTTGTTATCAGTGATATATTTTCCATCCTCTGTTAAGGTAGGCGAGGACTGATATACTTTGCATCTTCGAACTTAGTCAATGACAGCCATGTTTAGGAGTGATGTCTCTACTGTTAATTTTTGTCACGTAGTTCCCTCAAATACTTACTAACAGCTTTCTTTGTTTGCCGTAAAACATTCATTTCTGTTTCGTTTTTAAAACTCAAATAGGCGTTCAGATTGAGAATTTTCTTTTTTAGTCTTTTCGAAGCTTTCCAGGCTCAAATCCTTTTTCTGATCTAGCGTTTTATACAACGGTTTATCCAGGGCTTGTCCTTGAGTCGTACTATAATATCTGTGGAAGGCACGTATTGTTTGCTATTGCTCACATTGATCAACAATTGGCAGAACCAGGTTCCACATATTCGGAGACACTCATTATGAAAGTTTTTCAGACATAGTTCTAAAGGAAATACACATGCATTTCATCTTGACAGTATAGTGAGTGAATTTTGATGGACATAGTAGACCTTTAGTGCTTTTTTGTGTTAAGGCGTAAATTGGACGCAGGTAGCCTTAGTGGCAGCCCATACATTTCAGTCTTTTTATACACTAAAATTAATTTTCTCATTCTGGACTTTTTAGGATATTTAACCAACTTTCGGACCTTTGGACCGTTAGAAATCCGGTTCTGTATAATTTGGCGTTTTTTTACTCAAAACTTGAACGCCCTTTGCATGTTAAGACTAGTTATAATGTTGGACATTGGGCGCTCAGGAATGGAATTAGTCTTTAATTGTATGCCTTTGATTATTGGCAAATATGCAGCATTAGTACATTAGAGACAATATTTTCAAATTTTACAGGACACGTAAGACAATAAACGACAAATAAGGATGGGCTTGTCTCATCCCGTACATATGTACCTTTTTTCCCGGTTGGGGGGGGGTACATCACAAACCAAGAAAATCAAAATACATAACCTTATAAAAGGATACCAGTTCTGATAATTTTGTAGCCAATTTTTTATGGAAACAAGAGAGTTAGCGTCCAATGAACGTAGGTACTCAGGGCTCTGATGTTACAATAAAAACTCAAGCTGGACCTTAAGAGCTTTCGACGATCTATTGCTGACTTTGAGACCTTCAGACATTTGGGATTAATTGCACACGTCTTCAGATATCCAATTTTATTATATTTCTTGAACTGCAAATCTACATACTACATGTGCTGAGGCTCAGGCTGTAGGCATAACTTATTAATGTAATTGACACCTTTGAATTGTTTTTCATGCAGGCCCGTACTCAGAAGGTGTCGAGAGTGTGATCTGACACACCATCTTCAATTAAAGGTCAATCCGTTTGCAGCAAAAAATTTTGCCATAAAAAAAGAGAAGAAAAGAATATGAAATTGTGAAAAGAAACTAATCTTAGCTATCACAATGTAAAGCCTAAGCTATGTTTGATATGCGTACATACACACATACACACTCACACACACACATAGATAGATAGATAGATAGATAGATAGATAGATAGATAGATAGATAGATAGATAGATAGATAGATAGATAGATAGATAGACAGACAGACAGACGATAGATAGATAGATAGATAGATAGATAGATAGATAGATAGATAGATAGATAGATAGATAGATAGATAGATAGATAGATAGATAGATAGATAGATAGATAGATAGATAGATAGATAGATAGATAGATAGATAGATAGATAGATAGATAGATAGATAGATAGATAGATAGATAGATAGATAGATAGATAGATAGATAGATAGATAGATAGATAGATGTCTCATACCCATTATTTATCATATTTCTTGTAATGTTAATCTACTCACTCCATGCGCTACAGGCTCAGGCAGTGGCCATAACTTGTAAATGTAATTTAGACCTTTCAATTGTTTATCATGCATGCCCGTACCGAGGCGTGTTTCGAGGTGTGGCCTGACACCCCATATTCACTTAAAGGGCAGGTCTCCGAAAATATAAACATGCTGCAAACAACGTTTTTGTTGCCCCAGACGTAAGATCACATATAAAAATAACAATAATGAGGTACATTTGTTACACATAATATGTGTAATGGGTTTTTTGGTGCTTTTTAAATATCGGTTTTGGCAGCAAATTCATTTTTTAGACCTAGCTTATTATTTTTGTCACTGCTATGGCCCATCGCTCTGTGGTAATGTGGTGTGGCAACACCAACCAGACGGTCCGCAGGCCCAGCCTCCGAGTGGCATGTAACAGGTTTGCGGTCGACTGGAAAGACGCCTCCGATTATAATTTAAAGCGTGCTATGTGCTATATATTTTGAAGACTCTATGTTTGTCGGTGGTATGATGAAGGATGCTGGGTTTCGCTACCACGTCGACATTATTCCTGGTGCTATGCCCTCAATACAGCCACAGGCACAGCCAATCCATGAGCAGTTGGCCAGTGTCCTGGGACCCAAGAGAGGTCGTGGTGACTGGTGCTTCTGCCACAAAGTTGACTCCCGAGTCCAGACGTCGACGCGAAAGCACGGCAGTGAAGAAACTTGGTAGACTAAAAGCCGTGTACGCTTTACAGGATATATTGAAATACAAAGGAATGCAATATTTTGTTTCTAAAACGTTTGGAATTTTTATACCTGTTTACTCTTGGTCAATATAAGATAATCGTCTGACCTGGGGCCATAATCTGTATTCACTTCCCTGATTGTTTTATTCATTGACCGTATATTAGGCCTAAGCTTCAGTGGACTTTTTTACAATTGTGTTATGAAAACAGCAAGGGTTCATTGAAAAAAAAAAACCACAGATTGAAGTGGATTTTGGAAGTGTTGATTCAACATTTTCAGCATTTTTAAACTTGAATACCCGTATGCATGCACGGAGAAAGTTTTCACACTCTATCAAGAAGAGGACATTCACCACTCAAACCTTGCTAAGAGGCATGTTACTCCAACTAGGACTGACACGTTCAAATACTTTTTCATAAACTGGATCAATGGAATTCTCTTCCAGCATTATATGTTGTGTCTGTCCCTTCTCTGTCATCTTTCAAGAAGAGACTGAGATCCCTGATAAATAACCAAGAGGGATAAATTTACTTCATTCTTTCCCAGTACACCTCCATCCCTATGAAAAAGTAGAAACACGGTTTTGTTTTTTGTTTTGTTTTGTCTTTGTTTTTTTTCACAGAAAAAATGGAAGTACTGCATAAGTTTGTTGCTTGTTTGGTTCTTTTATTGATCTGATGTTAAGAATATATATATATATATAATGCATGTACAGTATTACACTAAATGCATCGTGTAAGTTTCATCATTTAGCTTCTCATACCTTGTCTGTAGGTTTTAGTTGCTAATTCCAGGGATGTTGCCCATATCCCTGCTATTTCGAAAAAAAATCAGAGACCAATATGACATGCTGCCACGGATAATTACAAATACTGGTCAGAAAAACAATGCATCACCATGATGATAAGAAAATTAGTTTACTTGTGACTTAATTTTATAACATGATTAAAAGCATGCATCTGCAGTGCACCCCTCCCCCTGGTGTACTTTGGTCCTTTCATAATGAAAATGATACGGTGAAAATGCTGAATGTTTCCAAATTAGCTGTTCAATTCTCTGTAGATTGTCTTTATCACATTGGTGATTGGATATTTGTACGGGGCCATTTCACTCCTATTTTATGTCTTTGCATGATATTTGTGCACATCATAATCCTGACCATGTAATGATCTGTAGAGTGTAAAGTTTCCGTGAAATGAAAAGGGTGCGACGGTTGTCACGTCTTTTCCTTATATCAGAACTCAAGGCAAAGTTATAGGGCCTACCTACTTGCCCACTAAGAGACGTATTTTCAATCTTTTCTCACATGCACTCAGTTACAGACTACAGATCACAGAGTTTGTTACTACCTAGTTGTCAAGATTACAATGTTAATTTTCAGTGATTGATGCACACACTCTTTTATTCAGGCAGAAATATTTAGACAGGGTACCCATGCTTTTAAGCTTTGTAGTGAAAGAAACATTTTGTGATCAGATAATGGTGTTAAAACATAATATTTCAGTTTTGCAACATTTTAGTTTCCTGCAAAAGTAAAACTTGCATGTAAGCGTGACATTGTGGCATGTACAATGCTGGTGGCCAATTTGCAACTTCACAAAAACATCATGTAAGAAAACACTTCTGCATGTTCTGTGCATGTACAAAACACTTCTGCATGTTCTGTGCATGTACACTGTATATGCATAAGGTAGTTTAATGCAAACTGAAAACATTCAAACACATACAGTGGTACCTGCTGTATGCAACCACTCCTGTGAGCAGCCAAATTGATTTTGTGGTCATTAGGCTCGGACAAAGGAGTCAATTTCTTTGTAAAATTTACCTGTGGTGACAGGCCACTTTTCTTGGCAGATGGGGTGACCACATACAGCAGGTATAACTGCATATTATCCAATCGTTCAGCATTTGCCATCTCATATCAAGTTTCCCTGCTTAACAGACTCCAGTGGTGTGCCTAAGACTACCTTGCCCCTCCGCAATCTGTTTGTACATTGCCAGTTGAAAAATGACTCGCGGTCCTACTAGATGAAGTGCAGTGAAGGGCATCTTTTGAGTCATGTAACATTGAAGTCCACCAGCTATGGGTGCACCAATTCGTTGTTTTGTCAGCAGTTAACTGCATTATTTTCTAAAATCCCCTTATGCAACATTTGCGTTCATGTACAAAGCTGCACTTGATGTTGAGCCCCACAGCTAATTTGTGAAATTTGACCTAGTCGTGGATATGTTGATACACTGCATGGGGATCTCACTTTTTTAGTCATCATGAATGATAATTTGAAACAACTTTCAATTTCAATGACATCGCTTTTCCCTTGCTGATAAAACTGGTGTCATCAAACGAAAATTAAAATATAATGAAAAAAAGTAAATTTACGGTGATGCCCCGTGTAACCAAGTGCTTGCCATGGCAAGATATTTTAATGGTTGCCTGTGTTCAAGCATCATGGACATTTAGTTTTTCTTTCTTTTGCTGACAGCCATTTAGGCTACCAGTTGAGTGATAAGTCTTCCTTTGGTTTGCTCATAGCCATTTATGCTATTTATTAAGTATTCCCACACTATTCTTTGTTCATTCACTCTGGCAGGCCCCCACAAAATTTCCTCTATTTTCAGATCATAAAATCCAGTTGGAACAATCTACAAGACTCCCAAATAACTGCTCTCTTTACTTCTCCACATCATTCTTATTCCTGGTTCTTCTTTTCTTTTTTTTTTTTTTTTTTATTGATAGGTTATAAAATAACAGCAGAAACTATAACTTTGTCTCTATATTTTCTTGGTCATGAACTTCTAACCAACTGCTGTGTGGTTGATGTTGACCATCACAGTTCAAGTACATGTAAAATAAAGTAAATCTTTTGTGCCAATGCCAATTTTCACAGTCCTATTACCTTTACATTACAATAAGGAGAGGGGTAGTAGAAGATTCAAAATATAGATGTTGCTGTGCGTATAACACCTTTAACTTATACAAATATCTGAATTCAAATATAAAGCACAGAGACTGAATGTTTTCATTGCACTGGAACAATCATGTAAAAATAGGAGTTCTAAAAAATGGTAATCAATATGAATGAAAAAATTAACCCTCCGCCCCCCCCCAAAAAAATCAAATCCAAAATCATTGGAGCATGACCATTTGAACAAAGATGGTAGATACCTACTGGATGTGCATCCCCACTAAGTTTGAAGGGAATCTGACATATTTATTAATTATTCTGAACTGTAAACTACATAGAAGCCCACCCACCCTCCCCCCATCAGAACATTCTTCAGGACAAGTCCGTGAATAGAATAACTTATGTATACAGTCAAGGCCAGAGGTCAGCTTCCTGGTATAGATGATGCTGCAGTGGGATCCATTACCATGAGCAGAGATCGATCAGAAAATATAATCCGGTGGTTTAATTTTTGGAGAGACATGACCTGAGAGGTCAAGTACCCATTAGTAGTCTATAGGTAATGTACTACACTATATATATAAGATACGCAGAGATGGCAGACAACGACACTAAATGCTTTTTGCATCCCCTCTTATGGAGGATGCATAATAACTGATGAGTGTCTTACATGTTTCCTAACAATCGGCACTTTTAGATTAAAATGCAGAATGACACAGCAAATTTGCTTTGACATACAATGCAAGATATTATTTAACCATACAGAAGATACATTCATTATTTTATGGATATCTGGGCTACAACCATACCACAGGGTTCCTATGTTAGGTTATGCGTTGGGCATATCATGGAATGGCCCCTCTTCAGAGGGACCTTTTAAGTTGAGGACCACTGCAGTAAAACATGAAGGTATTATAGTCAAATCAATCAGTGTCTATCAGGTGACCCATATGTATCCATCACTGCCTTCATTATGCATGCTGGTAGAGGGCGCCTGTTTTTTTTTCTGCCTAGTCTACCCCAGCACCACCTCACAACTTGGCGATAAGCAATGTACCTACACCTGCTGTAGACAAGACACAATTTAGAAATGGTCAGTTACATGTATTTAACATATGAGGGCTTATTGATGAATTATAAATGCAATTTAATTTACACTATAAAATGTTCAATATTATCTGGCAGCGTTACTTACTGCAGAGACATGCATTATCATTTCATTTCCCCAAAAAATTACGAAAATGCAATGACTGTCAAGTTGGTATGGTAAAATGTTTTATCAAACAATTTTTACATTACGTTTTCATGATTCCCTGGAAATCTAATGCAACAGGAAAGTAAGGTATCAACTTACTGCACTTTGTTTAGTCTTGTTGAGCAATCAACACTAGTTTAGGTATTAGATTGTTTATACGGTGCAGAACAAACTGAACACGAAAATGATAACATTCATGTTGAATGTACATACATATACATCTCATCTGAACACCTTTCTTTACTTTTGAAGACAGCAAGAATATGGCCAGGGACACAATGCAAAAACAAACAACAAGAGGACTGTGATGGTCCTGTGCTCTGCTAACTGCCTTTTGGTGGGAAAAAGTGTATACACCTGAAACATCATATTGCCCCTGCCCTCAAAGATTTTAAATTACTACATATTTTTCTCAACACTTGACCCTTGTAGCATTGCAGTGGGAAGTAAAGTAAGTCAAAGTAAAAGGTACGGTAAAGTATGTTAGTATCAAAGTAAAAGGTACGGTAAAGTAGCTTATCTGCCAGGTAAGATCCATCTGCCACAAAAGTTTCAGAAGCCTACAGATGAGGCCCAGGAGCCTGGCCACATTATTCATGTTGGCCTAGCGGGGAGGGCTACTTTGGACAGCACCACATGGCTGCCAGTACTGCAGCTGGGGCAGTGATAGGTTGCCTGGAGACTAACTGCAGTCTGCAGTTAATGAGACAGTCCCCAGAGCTCATATAACCCTGGACAGACTGTAGGAGTAATGTCAGACATGTAGCCCACACCATTACCACCCAGCCGACTGTGTGGAGAAAGGTTAGTTGAGGCACTTGACCTCTCATTCAGTAGACACTGCTTCTATGTAGTATCTGAGTCATAGCAAAGAAGCATGTAAAGTGGGAAAATTCACATGCTAGAGTACATCATGTACACAAGGTACAGACATACATACATTTGTATGCACTCGCACGCTGGACATAGATATGTATCCACCTGGGACAGGTGGGGAGTATCATGGGAACAAAAACAAAATGCTGAGAGGTGTCACTGTATGCAGTTAACTTCCTCCATCTGAAGTAAGCAGGCTGGATTACATAATGCCACATGGCAACAGCAGGATTATTTTCCACAGTTGACTATAATGAAGCTCACTGACAAGTTCCAAAACTTTAACATGCCACAGTTTCATTAAAAGTTAATGTACCCTCACCATATTGTCAAATCTACACATACTTGTGCTAAAGAAAATCAAGCAAAATTTCAAAGAGTCCTGTGCATATTTTTAGACAAGAAGCTGAAAAAAGCCTTAACACACAAAACTTCATTAAATAGAAACACAAATTACATGGAATGAATTGGGCTCATATATATATATATATATATATATATATATATATATATATATATATATATATATATATATATATATATATATATATATATATATATATATATATATATATATATGGGCCTTCAGACATTACGAATTATTGCATCCGTCTTCAAATGTCCCATTGCTCATTTCATTTCTTGAAGTAGAAACCTAGGTAGTCCGTGCGCTGAGGCTTTTGAATTCTCATTTGTTTATCATAGACCCAGAATTCTGCTTTTACTTGAAATATACTTATCGCTGGCATCATGAGCTAGAATTGTCTGACATATTTGCAGCATCTCTCTCTCTCTCTCTCTCTCTCTCTCTTTCTCTCTCTTTCTCTCTCTCCCTCTTTCACTCACTCATTCACTCTCTCTCTCTATCTATCTATCTATCCAGCTCTTTGATCACAAAAAAATGGTTACAAAGTAAGTGTAAGTGTAGATTGGGGTGTCGAATGACATTCTCGACATCCCCTTGGTACGAGCCTGTAGCGTAGACCATCTGCAACTCCGCAGTCGCCATAACAAACTATTGGCGAGTACTTAGTGTCAGAAAAAGCAAAATGTGTCAATAATTCTATCAACAATCGTACCGAGTACTCTTTTACCAAGGTCGCTATATTCAGGAATGAGTTGTGTATTAAAAACCAAGTGATGAAGATTTAGTTCTCTAAAAATCGTCGGAAAAGGGAAAGATTTTTACGGCAGATTGGTTGTTTTACAGAAGGAATCAAAAGCTTTAGGCAGTGATGAGTGATGGGAGTGTTTTACTATGCGATGATAACGTTCAGCAGACCTGTTCATACCGAGTTGTACCGAACTTTACGGACCGTAGTGAATTATGTATTCCTTTGTTGGTCTGATTGTCCAATCAGCAAGTGGCTGAGTCTGGTCCACGCCTTCATGTTTACAACGGATGCCACGGCTAACGCTAGTAATTACAGAATGGATTGTGCTGAATAGTGCAAATCTTTTACCTAAAATGCCAAATCAGTGGTGAAACGTGTATTTTTAGTTTGCTGACAGTGTGAGTTTTTATGAAATCCAAGCACATTCTGTGTTTTACATTTCTGATCCTTCCACGTGTAATCCAGCCAGCGCGGCCGAGCACAAAAGGTAAACAAAGCAGGCTGTGCTTCCCGAAGTGAACCGAATAAACCCTAGTCCCATGAACTGGTCTACTGAGATACGTTGGGATGAGTCTTAAAATCTTAAGTAAGCATCGGTAACATGCACAGTACCCAATCTTTAAGTAAAAATAGGGGCACATATCGTTACCCACAAGTGTGTTTTAACATTTGTATCAGGTCCGGGTAGAAAAGACCAACGTTTTCGAGATTACAATACATTTTTCTGCAATGCTTTGCTCCATGTTGAACTTTGCATGGCTTGTTAATAGCATAATAAACACCAAAAAATATTAACGAAGCTGCATACACCAACTGTAGCACCGATCACGGTGACTTCATAAGCATTGGCAAAGACACCGAATGTGTCTCGGCCTATGCAAACCCTAGGCCACCAGTTGAGTGATAAGTCTTCCTTTGGTTTGCTCATAGCCATTTATGCTATTTATTAAGTATTCCCACACTGTTCTTTGTTCATTCACTCTGGCAGGCCCCCACAAATTTTCCTCTATTTTTAGATCATAAAATCCAGTTGGAACAATCTACAAGACTCCCAAATAACTGCTCTCTTTACTTCTCCACATCATTCTTATTCCTGGTTCTTCTTTTCTTTTTTTTTTTTTTTTTTTATTGATAGGTTATAAAATAACAGCAGAAACTATAACTTTGTCTCTATATTTTCTTGGTCATGAACTTCTAACCAACTGCTGTGTGGTTGATGTTGACCATCACAGTTCAAGTACATGTAAAATAAAGTAAATCTTTTGTGCCAATGCCAATTTTCACAGTCCTATTACCTTTACATTACAATAAGGAGAGGGGTAGTAGAAGATTCAAAATATAGAAGTTGCTGTGCGTATAACTCTTTTAACTTATACAAATATCTGAATTCAAATATAAAGCACAGAGACTGAATGTTTTCATTGCACTGGAACAATCATGTAAAAATAGGAGTTCTAAAAAATGGTAATCAATATGAATGAAAAAATTAACCCTCCGCCCCCCCCCCCAAATCAAATCCAAAAATCATTGGAGCATGACCATTTGAACAAAGATGGTAGATACCTACTGGATGTGCATCCCCACTAAGTTTGAAGGGAATCTGACATATTTATTAATTATTCTGAACTGTAAACTACATAGAAGCCCACCCACCCTCCCCCCATCAGAACATTCTTCAGGACAAATCCGTGAATAGAATAACTTATGTATACAGTCAAGGCCAGAGGTCAGCTTCCTGGTATAGATGGTGCTGCAGTGGGATCCATTACCATGAGCAGAGATCGATCAGAAAATATAATCCGGTGGTTTAATTTTTGGAGAGACATGACCTGAGAGGTCAAGTACCCATTAGTAGTCTATAGGTAATGTACTACGCTATATATATAAGATACGCAGAGATGGCAGACAACGACACTAAATGCTTTTTGCATCCCCTCTTATGGAGGATGCATAATAACTGATGAGTGTCTTACATGTTTCCTAACAATCGGCACTTTTAGATTAAAATGCAGAATGACACAGCAAATTTGCTTTGACATACAATGCAAGATATTATTTAACCATACAGAAGATACATTCATTATTTTATGGATATCTTGGCTACAACCATACCACATGGTTCCTATTTTAGGTTATGCGTTGGGCATATCATGGAATGGCCCCTCTTAGGAGGGACCTTTTAAGTTGAGGACCACTGCAGTAAAACATGAAGGTATTATAGTCAAATCAAATAGCGTCCATCAGGTGAGCCATATGTATCCATCACTGCCTTCATGATGCATGCTGGTAGAGGGCGCCTTTTTTCTGCCTAGTCTACCCCAGCACCACCTCACAACTTGGCGATAAGCAATGTACCTGTACCTGCTGCAGACAAGACACAATTTACAAATGGTCAGGTACATGTATTTAACATATGAGGGCTTATTGATGAATTATAAATGCAATTTAATTTACACTATAAAATGTTCAATATTATCTGGCAGCGTTACTTACTGCAGAGGCATGCATTATCATTTCATTTCCAAAAAAATTACGAAAATGCAATGACTGTCAAGTTGGTATGGTAAAATGTTTTATCAAACTATTTTTACATTACGTTTTCATGATTCCCTGGAAATCTAATGCAACAGGAAAGTAAGGTATCAACTAACTACACTTTGTTCAGTCTTGTTGAGCAATCAACACTAGTTTAGGTATTAGACTGTTTATACGGTGCAGAACAGACTAAACACGAAAATGATAACATTCATGTTGAATGTACATACATATACATCTCATCTGAACACCCTTCTTTACTTTTGAAGACAGCAAGAATATGGCCAGTGACACAATGCAAAAACAAACAACAAGAGGACTGTGATGGTCCTGTGCTCTGCTAACTGCCTTTTGGTGGGAAAAAGTGTAACATCATATTGCCCCTGCCCTCAAAGATTTTAAATGTATGATCAAGACAGTGTGATCAATTACAACATATTTTTCTCCACTCTTGACCCTTGTAGCATTGCAGTGGGAAGTAAAGTAAGTCAAAGTAAAAGGCACGGTAAAGTATGTTAGTATCAAAGTAAAAGGTACGGTAAAGTAGCTTATCTGCCAGGTAAGATCCCTCTGCCACAAAAGTTTCAGAAGCCTACAGATGAGGCCCAGGAGCCTGGCCACATTATTCATGTTGGCCTAGCGGGGAGGGCTACTTTGAACAGCACCACATGGCTTCCAGCACTGCAGCTGGGGCAGTGATAGGTTGCCTGGTGACTAACTGCAGTCTGCAGTTAATGAGACAGTCCCCAGAGCTCATATCACCCTGGACAGACTGTAGGAGTAATGTCAGACATGTGACCCACACCATTACCACCCAGCCGTCTGTGTGGAGAAAGGTCAGTTGAGGCACTTGACCTCTCATTCAGTAGACACTGCTTCCATGTAGTATCTGAGTCATAGCAAAGAAGCATATAAAGTGGCAAAATTCACATGCTAGAGTACATCATGTACACAAGGCACAGACATACATACATTTGTATGCACTCGCACGCTGGACTTAGATATGTATGCACCTGGGACAGGTGGAGAGTATCATGGGAACAAAAACAAAATGCTGAGAGGTGTCACTGTATGCAGTTAACTTCCTCCATCTGAAGTAAGCAGGCTGGATTACATAATGCCACATGGCAACAGCAGGACACATTTCCACAGTTGACTATAATAAAGCTCACTGACAAGTTCCAAAACTTTAACATGCCACAGTTTCATTAAAAGTTAATATACCCTCACCATATTGTCCAATCTACACGTACTTGTGCTAAAGAAAATCAAGCAAAATTTCAAAGAGGTCTGTGCATATTTTTAGACAAGAAGCTGAAAAAAGCCTTAACACACAAAACTTCATTAAATTGAAACACAAATTACATGCGATGAATTGGGCTGATATATATATATATATATATATATATATATATATATATATATATATATATATATATATATATATATATATATATATATATATATATATATATATATATATGGGCCTTCAGACATTACGAATTATTGCATCCGTCTTCAAATGTCCATTGCTTATTTCATTTCTTGAAGTAGAAACCTAGGTAGTCCGTGCGCTGAGGCTTTTGAATTCTCATTTGCTTATCATAGACCCAGAATTCTGCTTTTACTTGAAATATACTTATCGCTGGCATCATGAGCTAGAATTGTCTGACCTATTTGCAGCATCTCTCTCTCTCTCTCTCTCTCTCTCTCTCTCTCTCTCTCTCTCTCTCTTTCTCTCTCTCTTTCACTCATTCATTCACTCTCTCTCTATCTATCTATCTATCTATCCAACTCTTTGATCACAAAAAATGGTTACAAAGTAAGTGTAAGTGTAGATTGGGGTGTCGAATGACATTTTCGACATCCCCTTGGTACGAGCCTGTAGCGTAGACCATCTACAACTCCGCAGTCGCCATAACAAACTATTGGCGAGTACTTAGTGTCAGAAAAAGCAAAATGTGTCAATAATTCTATCAACAATCGTACCGAGTACTCTTTTACCAAGGTCGCTATATTCAGGAATGAGGTGTGTATTAAAAACCAAGTGATGAAGATTTAGTTATCTAAAAATCGTCGGAAAAGGAAAATATTTTTACGGCGGATTAGTTGTTTAACAGAAGGAATCAAAAGCTTTGAGCAGTGATGAGTGATAAGAGTGTTTTACTATGCGATGATAACGTTCAACAGACCTGTTCATACCGAGTTGTACCGAACTTTACGGACCATAGTGAATTATGTATTCCATTGTTGGTCTGATTGTCCAATCAGCAAGTGGCTGAGTCTGGTCCACGCCTTCATGTTTACAACGGATGCCACGGCTAACGCTAGTAATTACAGAATGGATTGTGCTGAATAGTGCAAATCTTTTACCTAAAATGTCAAATCAGTGGTGAAACGTGTATTTTTAGTTTGCTGACAGTGTGAGTTTTTATGAAATCCAAGCACATTCTGTGTTTTACATTTCTGATCCTTCCACGTGTAATCCAGCCAGCGCGGTCGAGCACAAAAGGTAAACAAAGCAGGCTGTGCTTCCCAAAGTGAACCGAATAAACCCTAGTCCCATGAACTGGTCTACTGAGATACTTTGGGATGATTCTTAAAATCTTAAGTAAGCATCGGTAACATGCACAGTACCCAATCTTTGTGTAAAAATAGGGGCACATATCGTTACCCACAAGTGTGTTTTAACATTTGTATCAGGTCCGGGTAGAAAAGACCAACGTTTCCGAGATTACAATACATTTTTCTGCAATGCTTTGCTCCATGTTGAACTTTGCATGGCTTGTTAATAGCATAATGAACACCAAAAAATAATAACGAAGCTGCAAACACCAACTGTAGCACCGACCACGGTGACTTCATAAGCACAGGCAAAGACACCGAATGTATCTCGGCCTATGCAAACCCTACCCTGACCAGAAAGTACGCATTTCAACATATCTTCAATAAATACATTAAAGAAGTATGGAGAAATTACACTTCCCTGCCGCACACCATGTGGCACAGGGACGAAGTAACGCACATTACCATTCCACGTGACAATTCCATGAGATTTGTTGTACCACTTATGTATCGATAAGCCAATGTGACTGAGGTAAAATGTTTACAAGTTCTTGGGAACTGGAATAATTATGCCAGTGACAAATTTTAGACTAAACAATAGTGTATGATAATAGAGTATAAGGTAGGGAAATGTATAACAAGCAGTTGCGATTAACCAAAAAATTAAATGATCTGCTACAGTACTGTCGTGATCGGGTATGAATTCCTTTGAGATGTTATCAATTATTGAAATCGGAAACCGTGTCATTGGTGACCTCTGTGTCATGGTCGAGGGGTGGTAACCTCTGCGCAAATATGTAACTTTTTTGTCAGTGTTAGAAGTATGCCACTGTTCAGCAGTTCATTGTCCACATCAACCATATTCTTAGGCAAAACGGCCAACCAACTCCGTGGCATGTTAAGCAGACTAACTCTCTTCTGTTTAGTTTTATTATACCGTTCCAGAATATGCAATATTGCGCAGCTTTTATTTTGATTTTCTTTCGTAAAATTAAACGTAATATCAATTTTTGGTACGCCAATTTGTGCTTGCATAAGAAAAATATGAAACGTTTGAAAAAACATCTACTTATAAATTACAAGACTAGCGCAAGATTTGTTTACGTTATGCATCGAAAAGGAAAATTCACGGATGCCGCAGGGAAATACGTGGTGCCCTCGCCCAATTGTGTGGGAGGATTCATCGGTATATCCACGTGGCTCTGTCGCAAGGTCACCGCAGCCTCACACTGAAAGACTTAATTAATGGCGGCCAACAACATTCGACAGCACTTGACAAAAAACGGAACAAAACCTTCATGCTATTTGGATTGCAATATCCCTATGAATAAGAGAAATCAAAGCTCCTGAATAAAGAGACCTATTTATTACATTGATAAACTAATTGAAGTCAAGGGGCGTGCGACTTGGCCACGATGCCTCCTTGACGGGCAGCCATAAAGTGCGAGCATATTGGGCGGTGGATCAAGAGGGCGCGTTCATTTATTGTCACCACCACCTGTCGCATTTTGGATTCAATTTGTGGAGTTGTAAAGCTAACCACTGATCAGTGAATTGTATGATCTGGGTGTCACAGCTCAATTTGGCTTTAGACGCATGCTTCATGAATTTGCATATCCCCATCCCATTGTTTGCTTCACTGTCAGTGCAGGTGTTGAATATGCATTGGGCTCTTGGGAGTACGTCACGTCAGCAAGAGTAAGGCGACAGGTAAAAAGAGTCCAGAGAAACATATACGGGCCAATTCCTCTGGAGGAAACAAGTGAATCTCAGCGACCGTGCCCCACCAGGTATGTTCTATTTTGTTAACTACAGTTTGGCATTCTGGTAAATTTGAACAAAAAAGTGCAAGCAGTAAGATGTAAAGGGGATTGAGTTCGTAATTAGCTGTATATCTTCAGTGGATTGTTGAATATCAAAGTGCAAATCTTTAATATTCAACAATATGACACTTTTCGTGCGAATTCATACCCTAAACCTGCAGGATACACCACAGAACAACTGGCCAAGACATGCTGAGCATTTCTCTGAGGATGCCGTTTATTGTATGTCGTTTCGGTCAAGCACCTCTTGCCGGAAAGTCCCGAGTTATCTTTCCGTAGGTTTTACCAGTATACCCATTATCGAAAGGTGCTGACATTCAGGTTCTTGTCGGGAATTTGTTACTGCCAAAGTATTGTCACAAAGCAGCACCGTGCCAGGGTAGGATATGGGCACGTATGATGTAGTTTGGCGGTTTGTACCAATATGTAGGCTGTGTCTGATATATGTCTGAGTCCGTGTCAAATGCTATATTCTCTACCTGGTCCTTCACTTGCTCTCATGATACAGCCTTAGTTTGTGAGCACGTTTGTCGGATTATGCAAAGTTAAACACTTCAAATTAAATATATTTTACACAGTTGTTTTCCAATATATTTTAAAATTATGTTTACCGAAAACGACATTTTTCATTCTCAAATACCTTGGTTTTCCTCGTTTGTCTCTTAATCCAAAATTTAGGAAGCATGAAGAAAACTTTATTAGTACAGGTAATCTTGGGTTCTGCTGCAGCCTTTAGATGTAGCTATAATCATGAAATCGCTGCTTGCAATAATTTAACATCAAAATGCATTTTGTGCACTTTTATGGACTAAAGCTTGAGATATTGTTGCCTGTTTGACACCATGATGGCTGGTGAATATTCTTGGACTTGGATTCCCATGACCAAAAATTGCCGGTCTTACTCATGCAGCATGATGTTAAAAAAAATCCACATAAAATATGAGGAGTGGCAAGTGCAATTTCAAGATTGTTTCATCAAGGTGGAGAAAAGGTCAGACGTCATTGCAGTTAAGGCAATCTAGTGGTCATCAAACAAATAATACTGCCTTTCTTTAGTTGCCATGCTTATCGCCGCGAATTTTCGTTCATAAGAAACCTTAATCCTCAATTTACCTTTTTTACCACTTTGAATTGGAAGTTTGATATCGAATATATGTAAATGCCTTTACACAGGCCTGAATCAGGTTCACATAATCTGGGACTCGATTTGAAAACAAACTTGTGCTTAGCAAACGCCAAAGCAAGCATACTTTTTGTAACCAGGATGCTCCCACTTTTCCGTTGTTTAAGCTCATCCGCATGCCTAGTCTGTCATTACTGTACTGACTTTTTACGAATAACTAAAAGGAGATCTGTGATTGTGTTGCGCTCAGCTGACCTGACATACAAAGGTGAAGTGGTCCTGTGAACGTCATAATGACCACACCCATCATCACTGTTGAAAACATGTACGGATCCCCTTGCCAATTTTCCTAATTTTGATAATTTGTTAAAAATCTAAAAATGACAGCACCACCATGTAGTGAACAAATGTGGATTAAGTTCATGTACATAGCTAATAAGATTGACGAGGACCAAACTTACGGTTCGGGAGTAAACGTCAAGAAATTTTAAAACCCCAAAAATATTTTTAAAGGCCGAAAATAATCACAGCGCCACCTGTTGAGCAAATTAAGGTCTAGAGGTCCCTAGATGTGTCCCAATGCGATTGCATAGCGATTGACTGAGCAGTTTCAACGCTTTTTAAGACTTTACAGAAAAATGAACACGAAAATTCGTTAACAAAACTTAATATCGGTAGAGCGTGATTATTTGAACAAACTTTGTACAGACCTACCCAAGGTACATCCCCATCAAGTTTGCCGTAAATGTTTTAGAGAAGAGTCGAAAATGTGAACTTCCATTGCAATCCCTATTGATTGGTATGGTAATTAAAGGGAACGCATGCATGCATTAACCGACAGGTAGCCAAATTTAAAAATTCATTTCAAATCAAAAGATATTTGCAGCAGTTTTGATTTTGCAGTTATAACAAGGCAAACTTGATGTTTTCATGTATTGTACTCCCCACATTTTTGAAAGCACATATCTGAAAAACTAACCAAGATATAAAAAATATCCATGGACACCTTTTTCAGACCCAGTAATATGCATTATTTTTCTGAAACAAATGAAGATTGAATAAAAGCAAAAGAAATTATTTAATAATAATTTAATAACCTATTGTTGAAACTACCCCTTTTTAACGGGGAACCGCAGATCGGAAAGAACTTGCAGTGTGTCAAATACGTATTAATAAAAATGAAAGTGGTATACATGTACAGAAAACGTATCTACTATCCACCTACAATAACATACTTGATATTTGATCACCGCCCTATAGGATGGGGCGGTGGACGAGCAGAGATTGTCCCCAGGGACTGCTGCCCCAACATTGCGAAAGAAAAAGACGACTAACGGAGAGAGGAGACCGGGAGTATCCATTTGGAAAATGGGGTTGGAAATATGACATGTCCTCATTGTGTTCAATGTTTATTTAACAATAAGCTTAGAAAGTGGAAATTATAATCATATTCGAAATCTGTTGATCATGTTCTTTTCTTTCACATATGGATTCAACATGTTTTTTTCAATGCGTTCCGTCCACGGGGCCACAAAGATGGTGGGGACCTAACATAAATGTCTCTGTGTATCCTGTACTCAACAACTCGACAATTATGATGTCTCTTGTTCTGGTTCCATTTACAGTTTCTATTCAAGGCTGCAACCCATAACAATTCAGTCACGTGTCATAGATTTTAGCAATAAAATGCGGCAATTGGACTCTACCATTTATACAAATTCCTGCTGAAAAATTCATTTACAGAGCCTTCGCGGCGGAAGATCTCCCGCTTTTTCTTACTTTTTTAGTCTCCCGCCCTTCCGTTTTTGGTAAAATTCCAAACTTGTGCTGTTTTACCGTGTTGTTGTACTATATATGTGCGTTTGGTAGATATTCGAGATATCCTCATTTTTTATTAGTGTAAAGTACAGCATTGTTTTTGCTATGCCAGACAATTTGCTCATATGGAGATGACCATAAATACACTTATGTATGGTTTACTTTTGTCAGCTGTTAGATCAGCAGAGTGATTACTTCCATTGACTGAAAACGTCTCTGGTGGTGCCTCAAATGTTTCAAAATGCAGGTAATGAAGGTTCAGATTTCAAACTTTTCCCGGGGGTGCACGCCTCCAGACCCCCTAGCTATGCTTGGTGCGTTCGCGTCGGCACATACCCTCACACTTGTTCATACATGCAGGAAGGAGATCTCCCATTTTTAGCATAGGCTAGTTTGGAAGCCCTGCGTTTATCACTGCAGTTTAGTCAAAATTGATGCTTTATTATTTCTTCTGTCGACAATCAGGTTTCCTGAAAGGCAGAATAATGCATTGGTATTCTAATCCCCGATAGCACAGGTCCGTATCATGGCGGGATACGGTGATTCAGAAGTCTAGTCTCATGTCAAACGGATGTCTTTGTTTGCAATTGCCCAGGTCAAACTAAAGCACCTATCAATTTATCCCAACAATTAACTCAGGGTTCAGCCAAGGTTAAATCAGTGACACCAGATTTCTGTGTGTTCAGGCGTGAATTTCCAGTTATTAACTACTTTGATAGTTCTGCTGTGTACACCCATAAATATATGCAGCATTGTAGCTAAGGTCTGCTGATCATGCATAGCCTTAGAACCAATAGGGGAGGTCGTAATTAGCAATTTTATGTGTATTTGGCTAAACATACAACCCAATACACAACATTTGTATGGGCTAGAAGTGTGTATTCCCGTGTATTATTTGTAAAAATAACATTAAATTGATTATATAACAACGACATCTACTGTTCTATTTAAAAAAAATGCATCTGGTTATTCACAGATGACACCAGCATATTTATTTCTGGCAGAAACCTAAGTGAGTTCAAAATGGAGGGCGAGCAAATATCCACAAGTCTAAACAGATGGTTTTGCATCAATAAACATGCAGTGAATGTTATTAAAATGGTGTTTCAGTATTTTTACAACCAGGCCAAAAGATCCAGCTGTGTTCCGCAATGCAATATTTAGAAACAACACAATGCAAAAGGTGCAAGCAGCAAAATTCTCAGGAGTCATCTTAAAGCCTAGAAAAATTCTTATTTCTGTCTTGTTCCAAGGTAAAGCTTAAGCCTCATCCATTTCTATTTCTGGAAATAACTTGAACATGCCTGGGAACAATCAGTTTCTCCTAATTTTAGGCCCAAACTTGCAGTTTTCGGCTATCAATTGTGCCAAAAAATTGGAAGGAATGTAAGTATAAGTAATGGGTGTCGTTTCGTTATTGTTATGGCCTTATGACACGCATGAATGAGGGTGGCATCGTGGTCCTGAAGCGCGCTATAATTTATTTATTTATTTATTTATTTATTTATTTATTTATTTATTTATTTATTTATTTATTTATTTATTTATTTATTTATTCATTCATTCATTCATTCATCTATCTATCTATTTATGTATCTATCTATCTATCTATCTATCTATCTATTTATTTATTTATTCAACCAACTTAACATGTTTATGCATTTTACACCTGCAAACATGTATAGAAACTATCATTGAATATTTTTTTGGTCAAATGAACTTGACTAGAAATCACACGGGTATTTGTGCATACTTAATGTTTTCATTAGTACTATGCATTACTTCCTTTAATCTGTGATGGATCAAGCAGTACCAATAGAACACGGGTAAATGTAAATATTATGCTCTTGTACATTATCATGATGCACTGTTCGTTTGTTTTTAGCTTAGCCGACTTACTAGTCAGGCTGAGCTTTTAGGAGACCTAGTCGTCTGTCGTCTGTCCGTCCGTTCACAATTACACTTTCGACATCTTCAAAACCGCCAGCCAGATTGACTTTCAACTAGTGGCAATGTACCTTTGGTGGGTCGCTACCAAGTGTGTTCCAGTGATTTTTGAAATTTTTCAATGCTTTTGGGGGGGGGGGGGTGGCGGGGGAGGCGATCTTAAAAAATCTTTTCTCCAAAATTGCTCACCCGTTTGCTTTGATATCACAGAGGAACACTCCTAGAGACTCCTAGTTGTTAATTTGTTCAAAAGATGGCACTGCCATTTTTTCTATTTTTTTAATGGATATTTGTGTGGTTTTGCTATTTTCGACTTTTGCTCCAGAACTGTCATTCAGATTAAGCTGAGACTTGGTGGATATTATTCATGTGAGAGGGTTAAGCAAAATTGTTCACTACGTGGCACCTCTGTGGATTCCTGATTTTTAGCTTTTTTTTCAATTCGGGTACTGATCGGCAAATGTACCTTTCTTATTGATTACTATATAAGTAAATGGTCATTCTAATGCTAATTCACATTTTCAACTTCTCGGAAACTGTCATCAAGATTCACTTCAAACGTGATAGCAATGTACTTTGGGTGGGTCTCTACCAAATTTTACAAATGATCACGCTTCAGTGATTTTATAATTTTTTATCCAAGCTGACTTACTAGTCAGGCTGAACTTTTAGAAGGCTGAGTCGACCGTCGTCCGTCATCCGTCGTTCGTCCGTCCCTTCACAATAACATTTTTCACTTCTCCAAAATCGTCAGCCAGATTTAACCTCATACCCAGTGGCTATGTACATTTAATGGATCGCTACCAAGTTTGTTCAAATGGTCACCCTCCAGTGATTTGGGATTTTTTTTTAAGATTTGTTTTCTCTGTGTGCGTTTTTTTCGTGGGAAATCTTCAAAAGTTTCTCCGAAAATGCTCACCCAATTGCTTTGATATCACACGAGAAAACTCTTAGGGACTCACAGTTCTTAATTTGTGCACCAGGTGGTGCTGCATTTTTGCTTTTTGCTTTTTTCTTCTGATAATTTTTTTGTGTGTTTTTGCTATGTTTGTCTTTTTCTCCAGACCCTTCACTCACATTAAGCTGAAACTTTGTAGATATGCTCCTTGTGAAAGGGTCAAACCAAGTTATTCACTAAGTGGCACTACTGTGGATTCCTGATTTTAAACGATTTTTGTTTTTTCAATTTAGGTACTTATCGGTAAATGCACCTTTGCGATTCATTACTATGTACGTCAATTGGCATTCTAACGCTACTTAACATTTTCGACTTCTTCTCCGAAACCGTCATCCAGATTGACTTCAAACTTGGTAGTAATGTGCCTTGGGTGGGTATCTGCCAAGTTTGCTCAAATTGTCACGCTTCAGTGATTTTTGGGGGGTTGGGTGTTTTTGTTTTTTTGTTTTTGTTTTTGTTTTTGTTTTTTTTTTTTTTTTGTTTTTTTTTTTTTTTTTTTTTTTTTTGTTGTTGTTGTTGCTGTTGTTGTTGTTCTTTTTGGGGACAGATCTTGAAAAATCCTCTTCTCCGAAACCGGTCACCGAATTGCTTTGATATCACACAAGAACACTCCTCGGGGCTTGTAGTTCTTAATTTGTTTACCAGATGGCGCTGAAATTCTCGCCTATTTTTATGATATTTTTGTGTGCTTGCGATATTTTCGACTTCTCCTCCAGAGCAATCATTCAGATTAAGCTGAAACTTGGAGGATATGTTCCTTGTGGAAGGGTTAGACAGTTATTCACTTGGTCGCACTTCTGTGAATTCCTGATTTTAAACAATTTTGTCAATTCGGGTACTTATCGGCAAATACTCCTTTCGTATTAAATACTATGTAAGTCAACTGGCATTCTTATACAAATTCATTTCCAACTGCTTCTCAAAACCGTCAACCAGATTGACTTCCAACTAGGTAGCAATGTACCTAGGGTGGGTTTCTACTAAGTTTGTACAAATGGTCACGCTTCAGTGATTTTGGATTTTTTTCCTGTATTTTTTTAAATTGTTATTTTAATTACTTTTTTTAATTTATTTTTTTCATTTTATTTTATAATTTTTTTTTTTTTTTTTTTTTTTTTTGGCAGATTAAAAAAAAAATCTTTTTCTCAAAAACTGCTTACCCAATGTCTTTGATTTCACACAGGAGAACTTCTGGTCTCCTAGTTTTTAATTTGTTCACCATGTGGTGTTGCAAATTTTAGCTCAGCTGACTTTCCAGTCAGGCTGCTCTTTTAGGAGGGTTAGTCATCGGTCTGAGAAATACTTTCAAATGTCATATGCACTCAGCTTACCCTTAACATAGGTCTCTATTGTCGCAACTTTGATTTCTGTGGGGTCAAGCTCCTCAGGTTGTTCACGCAGCCCTCCAGGTTTTTGGGTTTTTTTTGTTTTTTTTTTGAGGGGAGGTGGTGTTTTAGTTGATGGATAGCTAGTTAGTTTAGTTGATAAGGCGTCGTTGACAGAACAGCATTATTACCAACAATTTGCAGCGTCACCAAGCCGGAGGAGTCTTTTCCTCTGGGAGCCCTCTTCGCCTATCTTTTATTTGTTATGCTGTATGTACATTTCTGAAAATAATGTTTTAATTCTGTTCAATTCAACCATTTACCATAAGAAATTTGGTGTTTCTGCGCGCAGTGGTTTAAAAGTTACATAGGTGCGAAATTCAATGGGAATTAATGAAAATACACAGACCTGGCCCGCTTGACAACATAGCGCTGTACTGCAATGCAGACACAAGTAGCTCAACTGCAAGCAATGGACTCCTTGTCCCAATTCGCCTGTGGATAGTTGTAACTCATTCCATACCAATCCCTGATTTTCCCGTACATTTACCTAGATTTAAGGCGACAATTCCATATTTAAATTCTTCATGAAAAGAACTTTTATTCAAATACCAAAATGCCTGTAGTCTTAAGATAGTGGTTCTGGCACTGCCTGGCAAATCATGCTGCAGCTGCCACAAGGGCAGCTGCAGCATGACTTGCCAGGCAGTGCCAAAAACCACTCGCCAAGACCTGTGACCATAGTATGGAATGAGTTAACGATTCAATTTAATAATCATGCGAAATAAAATCCTTTTTTTTTCCTCCAAGAATTAAAAAGGGGGCCAGTTAAATCTGTACTTCTTCTCTACGTCATCATGTATAGTGCACAAATTTGATTGGTATACTGTGTACTGGAAACAACGTAGGAGACTTCGGCTTACTTGAATGAGAAAATTGTGATAGTTGGTGAGGATCTTCTTTCAAAGAATCTAGGATTTCATGCTGAAAAATTGAAGGATTGCTTGTGGAAGGATGTTGTTCAAAACAAATAATTAGGCCAAGGCCTATAATATCATGATGAAAATGGCATGACAAGTCAAATGTACCGCACAGTATCTCATCTACTTTAAGTGAGGACTTTGGAAAATGCCCTAGCCAAAGACGAGGAGGACTATATAATCTGTGCAAAAATGCGACCCCCTCACATCACTATATTATAATTGAGTTTTTAATAACACATACACATACATTCCTGTTTTTCCATCTGCGACGCAGGTTTGATTAATTTACTTGTTTATAAATTTTACGTCGAGCTGAAGTTCGAAAGCACTTCAGATATTAATTTATTTCTGGGCGACTTATCATCGTAAATCAGACAGAGTCTAGCATAAGCTTCAATACAAATCTCAATACTCTAAGAATGTGGGGGCATGCATGAAAAGTTACCTTTAACGGATTTATATCTCTGTCAGTCATATTTTCATCCAATCGTACTGAAGTAAGGCATGATCCTTTGTTCCTAAATGGTATGGAAATACCAGAAGGGACTAGTCATAAACATCTTGGAGTTTCCCTCAGAGCTAATCTTTTATGGAAATAACATACATGTATTACTCATATCGCCAATAATGCAGGGTAGTCAAAAGAAGACTAATGATGATACAAATTTTTATATAGTATATATTTCTTGAAAGGAAATGATCAAACGATTTCAAAATATGATTGTGCTTTCAACTTTGAGCTAATTTTTGAATAAGCACTACACCCACCCGTCGGCAAATATGCCAAATGCCAAAACTTCTAATTCAACGCTTCAACAAACAAATGGTAAAAATGTTCATCAACATAAACTTCTTGGAATTATTGTTTTCCTCTGCCCTTTGCTAGTAATCACATATAAATTCAATCGCTGCAAAGTCAAGAAAACTAGTGGGTATTCTGAACGCCTACAGTACAAGCCATACAGGCGTGAACTGGAATCTTTATATACTGAACCAAACAAATAACGCAACTTTTTCATTTGGGTTTATTTTCACATTGGAACTGTATTTAAAGTTCAGAAATATACGAACCGTTGTTAAATCAGTCTAAAATAATGCACCAAGTAGTGTGACCTCAAGGTCGAGTACCCTGACCTTGCCTTGGGGTCATTGTCATGAATCAAGAGTGACTACAGCAGGCTATTTTACGCAAGTCTCTGACACCTGAAATTAAGGTTGCCAAGTCTTTGATTCTGGGACAGGAAAAGGCCACATTGAAATCAGCCCAAGCATAACTGTGTGCGAGGATATGAGGCTTTCAAAGTTTGGTGGTTGTGCTGAATCAAGGACAACTGCAGGATTCAGTGTTACCCACGTGACTAAAACATTCGCACCTTTACTGGTTGGGTGTAGCCCCTCACGGACAATAAAAGGACAGCACGGGATTCATTTGGCACAGTATTCCAAGAACTATGGGTCGATTATTAACAGTAGATCAGGAGAGAGGAATTGGCATGCTACAGGCTGGTTTATCTGCAGCAGAGGTGGCAAGAAGACTGCAAGTCCACAAATCCACTATATCCAGACTTGCTACAAGATTCCAGGAGACTGGGGCCACAGCTGATAGACAGCGTCCTGGGAGACCAAGAGAAACCACACCTGCACAAGACAGACACATCAGGGTGTCACATCTGCGGAACAGAACTCGACCAGCCACTAGAACTGCACAACAGAAACCTGGCAGAACCAATAACAGAATATCTGCCCAGACAGTCCGTAATAGACTACAAGAACACCATCTACACGCCAGGCGTCCTTACAGGGGTCAAATTTTGACACAGGCAAGAAGGCAAGCCCGACGACAATGGGCTACTGCCAATACTTGCTGGACCCATCAACAGTGGAGGGATGTGCTATTCACCGATGAATCCCGCTTCACCCTGTATCATGCAGATGGTAGGACACGTGTTTGGCTACAAAGGGAAAAACGCTACTCAGATGCCTGTGTGCTGGAAACAGATCGATTTGGAGGTGCATCAGTGATGGTGTGGGGTGGAATTTCATTCACAGCCAAAACCAAGCTAATATTCATTGAAGGCAATCTTAACGCTGCCCATTACAGAGATGAGATCCTTCAGCCTGTTGCTGTCCCTTTCATTAGACACCACCAACTCCACTTGCTTCAACAGGACAATGCTAGGCCCCATGCCGCTAGACTGACGATGGATTTTCTGCAAGGAGAAGGAATTAACGTTTTGTCATGGCCACCCTTCTCACCTGATATCAATCCCATTGAGCATCTTTGGGACTACCTTGACCAGCGTGTTCGGAGACGGGATCCAGGGCCGCCAACCGCCAGCAGCTTCGCCAGGCTTTTCAAGAAGAGTGGGATCGTGTGCCCCGGCAGATGGTGCAGCCGCTAGTGTCATCCATGCGCCGACGTTGCATGGCAGTTACAGATGCTGATGGTGGTCACACACAGTATTAGTGGACATGCCAATTTGTGAACTTTACAAATCAATGTTGCCCTGTTTATTGCCAGCTGGTCGCGCCCTCGTTGACAGTTTCAAGTTTTTGTTTTCCACATGCTATGCCAAAAAGACTGCAGAATATGGATCTAATTTGTTTCTGTGATATGAAAGTAACAATAAATATTTAAGTTAAAAAGTTTAAGGGTTGCGTTATTTGTTTGGTTCAGTATATATTATGTTTGGCATGTTCATAATATGCCACCGTGGTCTCGGACGGGTGCCCACAAGCGAACAGGGATCTGCTTGAAACTGTTCAGCTGACGGCTGTCTGGGTAGTAAGGGGATCTATGATTGGAACAGTGGCACAGCCTATTAGTAGTCACTTATTAATAGAGTCAGAGTCAGAGTAAGAATTCTTTTATTTGACAGAAAGTACAGGTAAATTAACATTCAAACAGTGTGTAATAATTGAAAGATATAAGTTCATGCTACTGTTTGCAGAAATGTGAACAGAACTGTCAGGATGACCCCAGTTAAGGACGGCTTGTCCGCTAACACTGGGGCCACCTTGGAGCAAGAGAGACATAATTACAAAATATTTATACTGCAAATGAAGTCCTAGATTTTATGTACTAAATATATGAAGAGAGATGGCAAGAAGATATACACAGGATATTGAATTAGTAGACATATAAGCATAAATAGAGACAAGTTATTCAACTATTACATATGTGACTATTTGGCATACTGCACACATCTTGGTATTGACGTAGGAAATGAGATTTACTATAATTTGATAAGCCATGATATGAGTGTGTTTACAATTTTTCGGTGATGCAAGAAGGGAGGTCTCTAATTAGGGAAGGGATATAGTATCGAACGGAGTATTCTGAAGTAACTTTGTCAGGCTTTGCAAGATGGATATTTTCTCTTTTTCTGGTTTCGTAGGAGTGGGTATGTTGTAGCGGAGTTGCAAATATATCATTGAAATATGATGGTAATTGATCCTGGATATATCGAAAATAAAACTTGATCGCCCTTAATCTAAAAATGTCTTTTACCTTTAAAATATTAAGCCTTTTGAAAAGTGGATCTGTATGGGCATTGAAATTTTCAGAACAAATAAGACGTATAGCTCTTTTCTGTAGGTGTATATACGATCACATGAGAAGCCCCAAGCGAGAATTGTGTAATTAAGATGGGATAAAAAAAGAGAATTGTAAATTAATAATAGCGTGGTTGTAGGAATATATTTATATAATCTCTTGGGAAATACCAACTACTTTGGAACGTTTATTGCCGATTTTGTTTATACGGGCTCTCCAATTTAAATTTTGTTGGATTACCAATCGTAGAAAATCAAATTCTTCAATTTTAGAAACTGCAATATTGTTTATTTGTAAGTCCAAATTGAAATTAATTTTCTTTTGGTAGAAATGAAATAACATGTATTTTGTCTTCAGTATATTTAATAATAACTTATTTGCAGCTAGCCAGTTATAAATCTTGTTTAATTCTGTATTTATATTAGTTGACACATCACCTTTAATACCTGTAAAACCATATGCGTGTATATGTGTGACTTTGCGCCAGTCCAAAGTCACCCCAAACTGTATTTAAAAGGGTGAAAATGTTGCAACTAAATGGGGATAGATTGCAAATTTTATTAATGACTTTTTACCAGTATTCATACTAATTCCCACAAGAAAAATTCCCCAAATCAGTTCAATCCAGGCAAAATTATGGACTTTGTTTTCAGCAAAGTCCCCCCCACCCCCATGTAATTTCCTCTATACTCCACACTACTGAAAACTTTGTTTTGAAACAGCTTCTTCGACTCAACACAAATAACGTAACTGGCCTAGACAAAATGGGCAAAGGACTATTAAGAACATCTACAGTTCAAATAGCAGGACCTCTCACCAAAATGTTGAATAAGAGCACTGCATATGAAAAGTTTCCTACCTCTTGTAAAAAAAAGCTCGTATTTCTGCTCCACAAAATGTAGAAAACAAGTGCGAGGCAACAATTACAACCCCATCTCAATATGCCAACTCTTAGTAAACTATTGGAGTGCCGCCTTCACGATGCATTCTATGAGTTTCTTACTCAAAGCTTCCTTCTACAACCGGGGCAAAGGCGATCTTAATCATTTCACTGATGCGAGACAGCCCTTGTGCATATTTTGGACATTAGGACCAGAAATATGGACAAGGGATGACTAAATGGAGTTGTGTTTCTGCACATCCGTAAGGTTTTTGACCTTCTGAATTTGGATCTTTTAATTACCAAAGTGGAAGCCTATCGGTTTGGTGCCAGCAATGTAAAAGAGAGCTAGATGTTGTAAGCAACTGATGCGGTAAGAAGAAGAAGAAGAAGAAGAAGAAGAAGAAGAAGAAGAAGAAGAAGAAGAAGAAGAAGAAATAAGAATAAGTATAATTATAATAAATAAATAATAAGAAATAAATAAATGATAATAATTGTAATAATAATAATAATAATAATAATAATAATAATAATAATAATAATAATAATAATAATAATAATAATAATAATAATAATAATAATAATAATAATAATAATAGCAGAAGGTAGCATACTCGGCCCCTTTTATTCATACTCTTCACGAATGATCCTCCATTAGAAACAAACATTGACCCAGATATGTATGCAGGTGACTCGACAATCAACACATCTGCCAACAATGTAATAGTGAGCTAGATGTTATATATTATATAAAATTCTTTATTTCATGTCGAGTTTACAAATAAACATTAGCATGACAAACCTATTGTTCGACAATGAAACATAAAATGAAATAAAGTGAAATAAAGGCAAGTAATAAAATGGCATGTACAATGAACTCACAGCAAAACTATGTACAGCCAGTTTAACAAGGTATACAGAGGTTACGAGGATATTTAATCCTCTTAACTCCTAGTTTGACATAAAATGCACATAGAGCAACAGCAAGAGGGGCCAAGACATGCTCTGATTAACATTGGTAGATTCTTTTATATGTGGAGGTAAGTTGTTCCACAGCTTGGCCCCTTGGTATCGGAGAGAATTTTTACCGTGTGTTATGGTTTTGTAGTCAGGCTGCTGCAGTTTGGTATTGTCTCGTCGATCGAAAACTGTTTCTTTTATAACGTACGTGTCATTTGAGAAAGATGGGCTTATCTCACTTAGGATTTTTGTAAACTTTATAGAAAGTGTCCTGATTCTACTGAGAAACCGAGAATTTTTTTTTTAGCCCGTTCGGGTAAATTTGGATATGCAGATACGGGATCATTATAGACAAAGCGTCGAGCTTTTTCTTTGGATCTTTTCCATTTTTGATAATAACGTAGGTCCACATTACTGCCACACGAGCGGGCAATTATTAAAGTGAGAAAGAATAAATGCATTGAAGATTTGGAACTTTTCATTTTCAGAGAGAATATTACTGAACCGGTGGAGTGCCCTTATTTGCTTATCAGGCAGCTTACAAATATGAGAAACGTTATCATAAAACAATTTCAAAACAGAAGTCATATCTATTTAGCAGTCTAAACGTGGGCATAAGATCATAGCCCGGAATTTTTCAGGATTTGCCTTTAAATTGTTTTCGATAAAACATTTGGCACCTATATAAGCAGCATTTTCCAAAGACAATTTAACATTTTGTAAGTCATGATTATGAAATGATAACGCGTTGTTGTCGGCGCAGGTATAGAGACTACAATGCCTCTCCATAGCATAAAAAGTCATTCATAAAGATATTGAACGGCAAAGGGCCAAGAATACTACCCTGTGGTACTCTCTGTAATAGGTCAGCCCACTCACTGGAAGTGCCACCATACTTGACCCCTTGTTTTCGGTCCCTTAAATAACTACCTAATAAATTACATGCATATACAAAAAGACCGTAGGATCGAAGTTTCTGTAAAAGTAGCTCAAGGGTAGGCAGTCAAAAGCCTTTTGTTAGATCCACTAGTATCATACCTACGTATTCATGATTATACAAAGCGGATTTCCATTCTTCAATGACTTTAAAGCGTAGACCTTGGCAACTGTAATTTTTACGGAAAGTTCAAAAAGAAAACTTAAAACATCGTGAAAAAAGTGAACCATCTGATAGTTCATTAGACCTTTAAAAAAAAATAAGTAAACATGACAATACACTGACTGGACGATAATTACATTTGTTCATGGAGTCAGACTTATAGGGTCTACGCCCGCCCGCTTCATATTACTGGGGACTATTGCAGATTTTATTGACATATTTATGACGTTTGTAACAGAAGGAGCCGAGGACTTAGCACCAACTTTTCGTAATTTTGGTGGAATTTCATCTGGCCTGGTTGCCTTCTTGGACTTGACCCTTTTCATATGATTAAGGACTTGTTCCTCGTTACTGTTTGAAATTCAAAATGAGACACATTGCTGTTCTCCATTCTGTCGAAATTGGCATTTGTTCTGGAATGCTTATGTAAGTTTTGATTTCATAAAGAATTTACATTTTGTTGCTCTTGATCGGCAACGGAGGCGAAGAAATAATTGAAATTATTACATATGGCATCTGGAGCATTAAATAGATTATCATTTTCCGTTTGTATAATCGTGCTATTTTTGCCGCGTGTATTTTTGTTGGCCAAGAAGGGTCTTATAGTATTTCAGAAAGATTGTTTATCATTTGAAGGACCACATCGGTCATTGAAATATTGTTTTATAGATTTTTTACGGAGGGATGTCACTTTATTTCTTTGAACTCTGTATGCCTCTAATTTTTCTGTATTTTTTACTTAATTTTCGCAGTGTGCGCTTAACTGAATAGCCCTGTGAAGCTCGCCATTAATGAAAGGAGCTTTATTCGGCCTGGCACGCTTTCTCTTTTGTGACGCGTGTCGGTCAATACCTTCTTTCAGAAAAGTGTCGTGAAACCAAACAGTGTCGTCAATATCATCAAATATGCCAGCTACGTAAAATGAGGCTGCCTCTTAATGGACTATAAACTCTTATTCATCGAAACACTTGTGACTGTTGTAGTTCATATCCGCATTCACAGGTCGGGGGGGGGGGGGGAGTGGAATCTTTGTACTTATAAGAATCAAGTTGTGAAAATCGCTTATTCCTGCGTCAATACATGTGGATTCTGCACTTCTTCTCCGGACATTAGCTAACATGGCATCTATAAGAGTAGGGTTTTCAGTTTTAAAGCACGTTGGAGAGCAAATAACATTGCTCATGTCATACACATCGAAAAAATTGACAAAATCACGCTTCTCCCCGTTATCCTTGAGCAGATTTACATTCAGATCACCTAGAATAAAATGTGTTCTGCTTTCTTGCTCGAGAGCAGTGGTGATGTGATTCATTACAACGTACAAATGGCCAGTATTGACAGAGGGGGGGGGCGATAAACTATGGCAACCATCCATTTTTTTTTCTGACATGAACTTTAAATATTGGTACGATTCCATTTTTCGAGTATTCTAAGTCAGCGCTATACGTATGCAGAATGTCAGACCTAATGTGCGATAAAAGCCCATCACCTTTTTCATTACGATCTTTTCTGTAAAGCCAAAAATTGTCTGAATGTTCTTAGCAACTGATAATAATAATAATAATAATAATAATAATAATAATAATAATAATAATAATAATAATAATGATAATAATAATAATAATAATAATAATAATAATAATAATAATAATAATAATAATAATAATAATAATAATAATAATAATAATAATAATAATAATAATAATAATAATAATAATAATAATAATAATAATAATAGAATGGCCGGCAACACAGAAAAAAATTAATTCAACGCTCATCACAAGTCAGAAATTAAAAACCTTACCCAAAAGACCACATAGATGTCTCACTGAATGTCACCACACTCCAAAATTTCAAGAGCGACAAACTGCTTGGTGTTACAATAGATCGCCATCTTAATTTGCAAGATCATGTGACAAAGTTAGTCGCATCTGTCAGCCGCAAAATTGCTTTACTTTGCTGTATTCGCACTCTTTACCAACAGACGCTCCAATAACTTTTTACAAAGCTTTTATTGATTTAGTTTAAACGCATGTATTTAGTCTGGACAACCCAATAGTACATGGAGCTGACTAATACATGGGTTCTCCAGAGCATGGAGACACAGAGTAGGTATGTATAAGACACACATGCCAATACGAGTGCTACCAATATGTATAATATCTGTGAAAACTCTGTACGATATCAAGATTTGATTACTTATAAAATACAAGTTAAATCAGTATGAAGTTGAGTTCAATATTTACCCAATAAGGGAAAAAGTGTGATACAAATAAATGTGCATAGTCCAACCGATGATCATTACAGTAACGGAAATATTTAGTCGTTAAAGTGCTGGGATCAATTATGTACTACTGGAGTGCATTATAGATCTGTATATTTAGGCATTTAGAAAGCTCGTTACTGCCGCAGAGAAATATTTCAACTAACCTATCACTACCAATATGGATTATAAGATGCGGGCTAACCCCCGGAGCAATCAAAGGAATAACAGTATTAAGTAATTTGTTTCTCTGAACGATGTAATCAGGAGAGAAGAGAAGAAAATGCTTGGAGTCTTCAGAGGGATAAGAGCAGGCACAGGATGGATCAGGAAGGATGTTAACGCCATAGCCTGCCCCATTAATGTAATAAAGACAGATTGGTGTTCAGGTGGCGTGAGGATTGAACAGGGTTATTGACAATTTCGAGTATGCTAGTATCATCAGCGAACAATCTCACTTCACACTTCAGATTTTCCACTAGGTCATTTACATATACTAAGAAAAGGAGGGGCCGAGGATACAGCCCTGAGGCACCCCAGCCTGGATAGGAAGCCAGGCAGAAGATTCACCATGAATAGGAACTCTTTGGAGGCGATAAGAAAGATAGCTTTCGACCCAGGTGACAAGATGATCAGATGTGCCAAGATGCTTCAGTTTAAAGAGGAGTCAAGGGTGCCATACCTTGTCGACTGCCTTAAAGACGTCAAGAAAAACCGTTCTGGCCTTTTTCGATAACTCTAGACCGTTGTAGTTAATATGAAGTAGGCAGACAAGTTGATTGATTGTTCAGGCGCCTGCCTCGAAACCTAAATTTTTGTATGTATGGATATTATTTACAGTAAAATATTCATAAAGGGCATTAAACATTATGCGTTCAAAGACTTTAGAAACATTATATAGCAAGGATACTGGCCTACAGTTACTTTTAATTTATCTGTTAGATTTTTTGAAGACAAGACAAATATTGGAACGTTTCCAGGACGTGGGAAAGTAAGCTTGGTTGAGAGAAAGTTAAAATATTTTTGTAAGAGGATAACAGATGGAATAAGCAGGTTTTTTAGAAGGATGTTGCCAATATTGTCAGGCCCGGTTGCACAGGTAACTCTTAGAGACAGTAATACTTTCAAAACATCTGCTCACCAAACATGATTTCAGTTAGTCTAGACTCAGTACGGTGACTAAATTCAGTTATTGGTGGGGGGGTTAATGTCAGAAAAAGTTGTGCATTGACTTGCAAAATAGGTATGAAAAACGTCACATTTTTTTACATTGCAAGAAATTTTTAATTGCTCTTTATTTCGTTCTCCATATATATACAGACATTGACATCGACTTTAACTGTCTCCATAAATACATACAACTATTCACAGTTTATTCCAACAGAAGGGTGCCATGCAACCCCAGTATTGATGAAATAATTCTTGCTTGGACTGATTAAGTAATACATGTCTTTCAATTTAAATCTTAATTTTTAGATTGGATAAAAAATTGTAAACTGTATAGTTTCTTTCTTACATGCCTGAATATGAATGAAATACTCAGCTTGTAGAATGCAATTATTCAATGCATATGATTTCTTTAACTTATAAAAACCAAAAATGATGTCAAAATAGGATAATATAATGGTTGCATTAGTATGAATATCAATCCACCAATCCTGAAAACTTCTCCAAAATATTTTAACCTGATTGCACTCTGTGAATCCATGAGCAATAAAATCTTTAGCTAGGCAATAATTACAGGTCGCAGACTCCACTAAACCCATTTTTAGTCTAGATTTGTGAGGTACAAATCGGTGAAGTAAAGAAAATTGAAAAGCTTGAAACCTAGTCTCCAGAGTGCATGTATAGCAGAGCTTAAAAATGTAATCCCAGTTTGATTCACCTACATCAAATATTTCCAATCATCTTGTTTGGCACAGCGGTACATCCTTAAAATTAGAATCAGTGAGGAACCAGTGGAACTGTTTACAAGAACGATGTAAAATATTAGTCTATGAGATGAACCATTTATAGGTATGACTGGGACCTCTTCAGGATTTTTATTGTGTCGACACGAATTTGTTGTTTTTAATGTCCTGGAATGGCAGATCGTAAAGAATAATACTCTAAAAAGATGTGCTCACTCATTCATGTTAATGAGTCACTCATTACGGAAGTACAAGCTTGCATTGGTAATTTTGTTTGTAATGATGGAATACCGAAAGAAAAGGCCACAGTCACATACAGAGATATTCCTAGTGGTGGCTTAAAACTATTACATTTCAAATCCCAAATTGGTGCACTGAATTTTAAATGGATCAAACGGTTGTTAGATTCCAGAGACTCAAAGTGGAAAACTGCTTTTCAAAAATTCAACTTCGGCGGCGGACATCATGAATGAAATGTTATGGCACAATAATTTGATTTCAATTGAGAAAAAAACTTATATTTTACATACATTGGTACCAGAACGGGGGTACTTTTATAAGAGACATTGTAGATAACAGCGGTGATTTCTTATCTGAAGAAGACTTGAGGAACATATATGGTATTGTCACACACTTTTTACATTGCAAGTTATAATTTAGTCGTTTTCAATAATTGGAGGAAAAGCCTGGTGGATTTTAGATCCCGCGAGGGAGTTAGATAAGCTTTGTCATTGTTTTGGATTTATTTCGTTATCGTCCAGTTTAGAACGCAAATTATTAATGCAAGATCGCATCAATTTTTGAATTTTGGTAACAACGTCGTTACGTGATTCTTGTAAAACTGGTGAAACTGGTAAAACTGCTCGACCTTCGTGGAAACCTCGAGTGTATAGGGACGTGGCATGTTAACTATATTCTAAATACGCTCCCATGCCCGACTGCGGAAACGAATAAGCTTTTTTTTAATCTCCGTAGTAGTCCAAGGCTTGTCAGAGGGTCTTAAAGTGACTTCTCTAAAGGGTATAAATTCCTTGGCAGTGGAAAGAAGCAATTCTGACCCCTATGAAACGATGTCGTCAAGGTTATCATAGACTTGGTGGGCTGTGTTCCAAGGTGCTGATAAGAGAGTAGAATTAAGTTCAGGGAAATTTTCTTTATTGTAATTCCAAACACAACGTTTGAACGGACTGTCTTTAAAGTGTGATAGCGAGGGACAGCAGAATACGATTGCATGATCAGAATTTAAGGGAAGAGTTAGAACAGCACTGTTAAGTACCAGGCCAGGAGAGTCAGTGATTATAAGATCAAGTAGGTTTTCTGAGTATTCAGTGGTTCTTGTAGGTTCCTGTATCAGCTAAGAGAGGTTGTGTTGATGAAACGGGGGTTTGGAGAGCGTTAAGCCAAAGTCACTATCTTTATGTGGTGAATTCCAGTGTGAGAATCTACATGTATCGTTAAAATCACCAGTAATAAGGAGAGGGTGTGGGTAACTTTCAAGCGCTATAAAGATTGGGGTATTTAAAGCTTCAAAAAGGCATCCTGTATTTGAGGCTGACCAGGAGGTCGATAATAATTTCTAATCAGTAAAACCCCATGTTTGTTGTAATCTCAATCCGGATAAACTTTGAGTTAACCTCTTTTATTGAGTCACACATTGACCCTTGTAATTCTATGCGAGGGTATTTATCTTCAATCAAACGCATAGAAATATTGCACAAGTTATCTTTCAGAGTTTTATTTTACTTCATTTATGTATTGAGCCTCAATCAACAGTACATCAAGATATTAGACATCAATAGAACAAAACCAGGTTAAAGGGAAAAAATCACAAGACACTAAAACAAATTATACTGCCGATTAGGAAGAGTCATACATGTGATTACACCTATACGACCTGACTCCCCATCAATGATTGGTGAGAAAGATGAGTACAACTGTTGCTGCATAATGATGATGATTGAAGGAAAGGGTAAAAAAGTGCAAATATCTGCATATAAAAGAATATTTCCATCCAAATTTGGACTAAAACTTAAGCATCGTACATTTAAAACGTTCAATGACAATTTATGCAGCCAATCACAGAAAAATGCTCCCTGCACTTTGGACAAAACAGTTACTGAGCCATGTGCACCTATTGGACGAGTCGAAGTACTTTTGTTGCAAATTGCTGTAGTGAGTATTTAGTCGACATTAAAAAATATGAACTAATGGAGAATCAAGGTAGTGGGATGGTAAGAGGTTCCAAGTGTAAAGACAACTATTAACATAAGATGAGCGGAAAGTTTCAGTTTCACACTTTGTCACTCTGAAACGTAGACTATTGTCAGAGGAGGGTATATTTCTTAAGTCTTTTCGAATGGGGACCATATTGAAGAAATCTATTTCGTAAAAACCATTTTGACATTTGTAGAAGAACACCAGATCCAGTTGTTCTTGCATCGAGCAAACAAGTTTATTATATCATTTGTATGTTTACGGAGTTTGTCCTCAAGGAGTTGCGAATCCGAAAATTATTACAGAGCCATTCATCCTGTTGACTGGCAATCTGTCCAAATCTGTCGAGGCTCAAATCAGTACACTTTCTATGCTACTAAAGCTCACATTTTGCACATTGGATCGCTTTTTGATTGCTTCTTATTGTCTTGACACAAGCAGTTATAGATTTGCATAATGTTCCTGTTATATTATATGGATATATGTGCACAACTTAAGATGTAATAACCATCACAAAAAATCCTGAAATGCATATCCTTTGTGATCTTGAGAAAGCAGATCTCAAGGTCACCTACACGTAATAGAACTTTTACATTGGACACACATTTTTGTCAATACTCTTTCTCAACATAACATTTTGAAATTAGTGTCCTCCACTGAAGTGCTTACTGACCCTGAAAAAAGGTCACCGTCACCCAAAATGTGACCAATTTTTTCATCAGCCCAAGACACATTTGGTGTGAAATTTGTAGTTATATCTCAATATATTATCACAATGAAGAAAAGAATGTGATTTGCAAATGCCTATTACACTACTACTAATTATAACCACCGGTGGCGCCAGCATGACGCATCACTTTATGGACTTTTGTCTGTGTTTAAAGCAATTATAGATGGATATATGCACACAAAGTAAGATGTAGTGACAAACATGATAAATTTCCTGGAATACACTTCCACTATGGTCTTGAGAAAATAGGTCAACGTAACGAATATACAACGTTACATTTCAGCAAAGTTACATATTTGTGTTCATTTGGTACTGTTCGCCTTTTACTGTTTGTCAAAATGTGGAATCAAATGATTTTTTCCACATATTTCAATCTAAAGGTGAAAACTGTGTATGGTATTGCAGTCACAAAAAAGTTTAGGAACAAAGTGATGGACGAGCGGACGGATGCACAGATATGACAGATCGTATGAGCTCTGAAATGTTAAGTCAGCAGATATACAAAGCAGAACTATTAAACAAACAGATTTCGTTATCGCCTGTTATTGGCCCGCTAGAATCATTGAATGATTGCTACGTTTATGAATGAGTGTGGTGGTAAGCATTGTAACAGCCCAAAACAAAATTCACAAACGGATTTCGGTTGGATTGGCAATAATTTTCTTCTACTACTCACTCAATACATGTACCCTTACCCAACCCCCTCCCCGGGCTGCAAACTTGTCACACATTCATATGATATATACTAATGGTCATTGTCTGCTGTAGCAGACATAAGGTCCTTGGCTGTTGCACTGGGTCTAGAAAACACAGGCCATTAGCCACATATAAAAATTGTCTTATAATCAGTTAATGTGTGTTTAGACTTTATGTTTGACATACAAGTTTTTGGGGGTTTTTTTGCAACCCCTGACTTAAACGTTTCGACCTATGGGTCTTTACCTTTCACACCGTAAGTGAAGAAGAATGTGTCATGCAAATCATTTTCAGGTAGGTCTTTCCTGATATGGCCACAAAAAGCAGGATCTAACTGCCACATGAAATGTCCCATTCTTGGCCATGTTGCAATGCAGTTATCTTTTTTATGATACATGGGGTGCTTGATATATTTGGAAGCTCTATGGCTTCATACTCTTGATTTAAAATGCATTTATTTTGGGGACTTTACGTTGGAGTAGCGGTTGTACTATTAGATGTTCAGCCTGTCGTTTTGTCGAGGCCACGGTATACAATCTCTCTTCTAAAACGATTTTGATTGGCTGGCACCGCCCAAAACTTACAAGTTAGCCCTACCGAAAATAGGACGTGCTATTCCAAAGTTCACACGTGTGGGTCTCTGAATTATGTCTCACGCTTCGTTCACACTTCCCATTTTGACTCACAAATTGACATCCGATTTGTCCGCCAAACTGATGCGTCCAACGTACGGTGCAAACACACATTAGGCCGCCAAGGCATATCCACGATCACTTTATGACAAAAAATGTATACAACAGCTTTCACGGCTTACTAAGACATGTACCCTTAGCGACACCCCTCCTTCCCCAGACCCCCTGCCTTGTCCCCCGGGTCCTTTGAAAATATCGCTTGGGACTTGAGGCTGTGTTCACAAAATCACACCCGGCAGCGACTGGTATGGCATGTTTAGAATAGCACATATTCATCCATGACAAAATGGCTGTTCATACATCGTTTAATAGTGTACCGTCACGTTTATTGCATGGACACTCCTCGTGGAGTGCATGCCAAGCACCACGTGAAGAACAGGAACAGTTAACACCAAGATATTTGTCACAGCCCGCCATATATTCAAATTAAGTGCACATAAAAATTCACAATATGTTGTAGAACCCGGCATAATACGCACATGTAGTACGTTTGCCTGTTCACAAGATAAGTCAGCACGGTACTCCATCATTTACTTGTAACAGTTACGTGAAAATAACATCTAATTAAATGAATATACATATAAATAACACACAGTGGGTCTAGGTTGATGTTTTGATTTGGTCTGCTGGATTAAGCCATATGAAAAAGATGCCTTTTCCACTTGAAAAGCTCATGATGACAAAGCAATACGACAAAAAGCAGAGGATCACCCTCCAGCACAATGAGCATGACCGTAAATCTATGTAGCCTTTTGATTAAGCCTTACTACCATGTATGAGATTACACATGGTCTTGAATGCAGCATATTCCCGCCAGTGACGAATGTACCACCAGGAGCAAATCTTCTACGTATGGCCCGTGAGACAAGTCTCGAATTAAGCTTTTCAGTTGCCATTGGCAAATACATCTAAACATCAGGTATGTCCCTTGGATAAATTTAGGGGTTTAACTTTATTTGGGGAGGCTTAATTAACTTGCAAAGCCTCCCTTAATGTTATGAAAGCCCATTCCATCCCAGAAACAATATTTTGTCATAAACAAATTGAAATTTGATAACGAAAAAATAAATTTGGAAAGTAGAAAGTGGGTTTTGTGGAATTTCAATCGCTTGATTATAGGTCTATTGACTGCACAGAAAGGCGAATTTAGCTTGCGCACGCATGTGACTGGGATAGAATTCTTATTGAACTCGATATCATCATCTTCAATTTCGTCAAATGGCGATGCAGACTTATGGGATGACAATTGTAAGGTAACACTTGTCCAATTTTTTTCACACCTGCCTGTTAAACTATCACGTTCTGCGTTATTCGACTCTCTTGTCTCTTATTCTGATTTGTATACGGTGCATGAGTTGAGATAAGTTATTATTGCTTGCACACAATCAGGTAAGTGATTCATCTGTCATAATGACATTATAATATGAATATGTAAGGTTAGATATGGCTACTGCGCTCTCAATGGTGGGTAAGAGTCCCATTTTAAACTGGGTTTAATGAATCCAGTCAATTCCCGTTTAAATGGCATCCATGTACACAAACAAGTCCCATTCAACCTGGGGTTGATGAACGCAATTATTTACCATTTTAAGTGTAGTCAATGAACGCAAACAAGTCTCACTTCAAAATGGAGTCGATGAACGAAAGATATCTCACTTCAAGATGGGGTCAATAAACGCAAAATTAGTTTCATTTTAAAATAAGGTCGATGAGCGCAACAAGTACTTCGTTCGAAGTGGTCCTCATGATTGGTTAACTTAACCATGAAGAAATGATTGGAAAATAGGGAAATCATACATCAACTCCTCTCGATGAAGAAAGAGACATTATGTGAACAGGACGTACGAGATAATACCAGAACATGCAAAACAAAGATGAACAAGACACAGGCGATGAAGGGGCTGTAATACCCACACGCTCTCACAATATGGTATTATCAGCTATTAGCACACCGGATTGCAGATATATTGCACCGTTATAATTTAGCAACTTTATCTTTGAATATATTCATGAACAGCTGTAAAAATAATGTCAGCAGCACGAAATGCACAATTGATATTACCAAACAGTACAGTTATGAATGTGAAAAAGAGCTATATGAATGATCATCTAGTATATCAGGTGCCATGTTTGGCTTATGCCGCAGACATTTGAGTTTTTTGCGCCTACGCTATATAATTCGAACAATAGACTAAGCAATATGCCTTCAACATTTGGATTTGTATTCGCCATGTATGAGAACTAAAATTTACTTTTCTCAGCAAATCAGGTTCTACCTTCTGTGTTTCCACATCCTAGATTTCTTTACTCCTTTCCAGTACGGCTTCGGAGTCTTGAATATCTTCAAAATTGTCACAAATACATATGCCAATCCATCTTCTATTTATACATTATTTTGCTGACAACAGTGTATCGAATCATTTTTGTAAAACGATGGAGCTTACTTATTTTATTGTAAATAGGAAATCTCAAAATCTTGAGTATCTTAATAACCATGTTAGAGAGATAATATGTTTCAACTTCCACACATTTTATATCAATGTGCATCTAATAAATATTCAACAGACGCCATAGATAGATAACTTTATTGACATGAATCGATATACATTACACGATATGGTCAAAACACATACAAACACAAAACTAGCATATCAACAATATCTACAGGAAAAAATGGATGAAAAAGATTAATAAATAAAAAAAAAGAACAGAATTGAAAAAGTACACAGGCAGATAATTATAGGCAACATGAATATTTTACAAGATACAGGTGCACCCAGTGATCACAGCTGATGTATAGGATTGGCACTTTATTCATGTTGACACCAAACCTCTTTGTTGACATGCACAAACCAATCAGAAGCCGAGATGCTTTTTCTGGTGTCAAAAATAATGTTAATATACCTCAGTATTGGCCGGCCGGCCTCAGGGCTGTTGCCCATTTTCATAATATATAGGAACTTGTCATATTCGTTTAGGGCTACAAAGTTTGCATCTAAGCCTGTCAAATCAGAATATAGATTGCTTCTATCATTTTGGTATATACTACAACCGATTACCACATGGTACTCATCTTCAGCTGCTGTATTGTCGTATAAAACACATTTTCTCATTTCAATGGGTGTTTTTGGATTGGTTCTACCTGCCGGTTTCAATAGCCAAAGTATGTGCGCTTATTCTTAATTTACTCAGGTTTTGCCGAAGTTTAAGGGGCCGATTGTTTCGTAAGTATGATTCAATATCAAGTTTATCTTTACATTTACAATATGTGCGAAGCTTATGAGAATCTTCTCTACCAGTACCCTTGATATGTTTGTACCACTTGGCCTCGTACACATTCTGCAAGTGACTTTTAAGTTTCGATAACATAGCGTGTGTATTAACCCCTCCTAGGTTGTTCCAAGTTTCCTGCATACCAGCAAGATGCAAAATTTTTTAAATAGACTTGATCCAACAATCTTTCCCCTAATAGAATTGGTAATAGTTCTCCAATAAACATTTAAAGACCAGTGAGTTTTGATTGTAATTTTGAAGGTGGGTCCAATATTTTACGGCCTAACAGGCTATTTCGATCATGATTGGGTAGCTTTCCAGTTCAGCGATCACCGCTGCATTAGTAGCTTTTCGGTGTACACCAAGAATGTATTTACAGAATTTTACGTGTATACTTTCCACAGTTCGTTTATTACATAGTGCCATCAAACTGTTGTCATTCAATCCTTTTAATAGAGTGGGACCCCAAACTTCACTGCTGTAGGATAATATTGGCATAATAAGAAACCCAAAGAGTTTTAAGCTCATAACGCTGTGACCTATACCAGACAGAAACATTTTAAACTTTAATAAAAGTAAAATAGTTAAAAATGCTATTCCACCTTGCATTTCTACGTAATTGATTTTATATCACTATTTAACATTTAAAAATCCGTACTCACAATTCAAAATGAGCTGAAAATTTATATTCATAATACAGGTTTTGGCGAGATAGTAATAAACTTTTTAAAAGTGGTCAATTAACTCTTGCCCAACATAGTTTAATATTTGACATTCCAAATTTAGTAAATCGGACGGAAAGGAATACAATAGAAAAGACCCACACTCATAGCTTGCATTCAGGGTATATGAAAAACAAATTCTTGAATAATTATCAACATGGTTGTTATACAGTTAAAAGCTACATTTATCAAAATAACCAGTAGTCATACCCATAGCTGCGAGTTACATTCACAAGGTGATTTTCCACCCGCATAACCATTTAGTTATATGCATTTGCTTATATATTTTAATCAATGACATTAACATTTACCACTATTTCATTTGCTATCAACATTGTTTATATTGTTATACTGAGTGGCTCCCATGATAGTGACATGAATGTGCCTTAATTGGAGTCTTCCAAGCCACATCAATTATATTTATAATTTTGTATAATTGTGATTTTTCCGGATTGGCTAAATAGAGGTTTTCTGAGTTCTCAGGATATACTGACTGTATTACATGAAACCCTAAGTTATAGGCCAAAAGTATTGCATAAGAGTTGTGCGGCCAAACCAGTCCAGGCACTATCCGGGTGTCAAACTTCAGTTTTAGTCTAAAATAAAAAATTCAACTCCCGCATGGCTTCATAAACTGTGTAAGTTGCAAGTGAATATAAAGAGAGTTCTGCACAAAATCGAGAAGAATATGCATTGATCACATAATTTTATTTGGCATTTTATCACTCTGTACATTGAAGAAAATGCCCTACCAATCAGCTGTTGTCTGGAAAAAACTTGAAACGTTTACGCTAGGAGAGCTTTTCTTTAGGATGTTGATTCAAGTAATATTTTTTTTCATACGGGCCTGCTTGGACAACTGTTAATCCAACTTTATTTTTGATTGGTCAGTTGGTTGTCGTGTAAATTAGTTTGTAGAAATCAACGTCACAAATTCGCACAGTCTTGTAAGAACTTGTATTAGTAGTGGTCTTAATTAACCGTGGGTCCGAACGTAATACAAAATCAAGCAAGCAAATACATGCATGTGCACTAAAGCAATTATTACACCCACAAGTACACAAGAAACAAATTTTGATGCAGTTCTAGTTCTTGTTATTTCGGTAGTGGCTATCCTTGGCGGTTTTGTTCGTATGCAATTGATGCCTTTTGCAGTTCTGCATGACTCTCAATGAAGAAGGATCTCTCCACAGTCCCAGTTTTGAATCTTTGTAAAAACCTGTTTGCTGGCTATAGGTTTTCATTTTTCGTACATAAATACACGGTCGGATTCCTTTTTTTCCTTTCAGGTTGTACTTTTAATCAAGGACATCCGTCTTAGACCCTCTTGATTACAGGGTAAGTAAACTCATTCAGTTTCAGCTATTATTGGCACCTAAAATGGCTTAGAAATGGTATGAGCTTATTAAACCAGAAGGGAAGGCCTGCTCAGATGGTGCTCCACCTACAGCAGACTGGGCTTTTGGGGGGAGTGGGGGGGGGGGTTGTTTAAGGTTTTTGTGCTAGGAATTTATACATGCACATAGCTAACCTCTTTTCTGTCCTGCAAATTCAAGGAAAGAACAAGTCTGTTATTACTGGACTGCAAACTAAGATCTTTCAAATACAGAACCTCCATTGAATATGGATACTGCAAGATTTTAGTATGGTACTGGCATTGCAGAAACTTTAGTGTCCCAGAGCTACTTTTCATAAACCTTGCTATTTGAAATTTGGCAACGATAAACGAGCAAAACAGTGGTCATCAGTGGAAATAAGCCCAAAGAACACTAGATTCAGTTTTGATTGTAGCCCCAAAGAAAAGACCAATATGGCAGGTTTACTATTTTTATTATTATTTTGTTATCAACTTTGTGTTGTAATACATGGGGCAAGGACAATGAACCTTGATTCCCATTTTGGAAGCATGTGGTTTCAAACTATGTGATACCGTGTTATTGAAATTGTGCGAAAAATTCTCAACGTCTGATATGCGTGCTTTGAATGCACAATACCACAAAAAGTGTCTGTTTGCCCTGTACAACCAAATGCACCAACACGCAAACAAAAAAATCACAAAAGGATGACGGCTCTAGGTCTGTCAATGCTGCAGCACTTGTAGATTTGGCTTCCTTTTATCAATCTAAATGGGATAAAGGTGCTGCTCCTGTCTTTGAACGGCCAGATCCAACAGGGTTATACATGAACAGATTGAAACAGTTTGGTGGACATGTTCCAAATAAGGTAAATTTGACCAAGTTGAACACAAGACTAAGTTTATTGACTAAGGCCTGGAGACATGGTTTTGACTGAGTGAATAAAACCCATACACATAGACACTAACAGTATCCCTAAGGGTTGTGGTGCTAGGTTCTGCAATGCCGTGTCCATCAATGTTGCAATGTTGTGAGGTTGGTGTTCCACTTGTTATATGAGGCAGGATCTTCTCCAGGTTTTGCATATGCAAAGGTCTATTCGATATGCTATTTAATTTCTGTTAAGTTTGTATTATTTTGCACCTGTCTACTATTATGCAAACAAGATATATAAAGCCAGATTATGCAAAATTGGCAAACCTATCATTTCAGAAGATCTTGTAAAAACAGGTAAAAATTAGATTTTTGATCATTTGAGCATGAATACGCAATGATGTTGAATGTATGTAAATCCATGCTCTGTTTTTATTATTGGGGTTTTATTTGTCACTTCATCTTTTTTCACATTGCAGAATTTGGTATTCAAATGAATTGAAATGACGCCTCCAAATGACATACCAGAATATTCTTTTAATAAAGCATCATATAAATTTAGAGCTTTTACTACAATTGAAACCATTTCTACCATTTTTAATTAGTAACATAACACGCTCAACTGTTTCTGTTTCTCCTGTACAGGAACTAGTGCTGGCATCTGACGAAAAACACAGATGATATATATATATATATATATATATATATATATATATATATATATATATATATATATATATATATATACATACATACATACATACATATGTGTAAATATATACATCAAAATTGACAGTGTTTTCGCAAATGTCACAAACCTGACACATTACGTTCAAACATTGACTCAGGGTTGGCAGTTAAATAGAGCTTAATTGTTTGAGGGGTAGGTGTCATCATAGAGTTTGTGTTCCATGTCTGGTGCAGGATGTCCATTGTTGCAGTCTTTGTTAGGATTTCCCTTGGTTTGTAGATTTGGTCTAGCTGCAACTGTTTATTTTACTATCACTGGGACTGAATATAATGCCCCAGCTTGTTTCCACTTTAGTTATACACTGGTGGGCGGTTTAACTATTGTATTGTATTTTTGTATTGTATTGTATTTTATTTTCTGAAAATCATACAGACGGTATATTTCAAAATCAAAGTACAATATAGTAATATTATTAAGTAGTAGTAAGTGGTACACAAAAATAATATGAGACACAAAATGATATGATTTCAGCTGGAGAGAAGAAACCCCATAGGGCTTATATTCCCTCCAGACTGAGAGGGCACTTAAACAAGGATATGAGTCAAACAAAAATCACCTACTAAGAACATTGACAATATTATCAATTAAAATCAATTAAACTATTAATCACTGATCGTCAATAATGTACGATTTGAGACGTTTTTTTTAAATAAAGTAATTGAGGTTGCATTTTGTATAAAATTTGGCACTGCTTTCCATACATGAGGTCCGTGAGTTGTTATTGCAAATTTTCCAACATTCGTTCTGAAAGGATGTATATAGAAATGTTGTCTTTGTCTAGTATCATAATTATAAATTGTTGAGACTTCAGTAAATAATTGTCGGAATACAGGAGGAGCTAGAAAGAATTTAACTTTATACATGAGTAGACCAGTTAGGAATAGGTCCAAGGTCTGAAATTTTAAAATTTTGAATTTATGAAACAAAGGGTCAGTGTGTGAGTTGTACATCGAAAATGTAATAACTCGTAAAACCTTTTTTGTAAGTTTAATTAGTTTGTCTATTGTGGTAGGGTATGTGATCGCCCATGTGGTATAGCAATAGAGAAAGTAGGGATACACCAGAGCATAATACAATTGCATAAGTATATTAATTCCAAATTTTTGACTAATCTTCTTAAAAATTCCCATTGTTTTACTTACTTTTTTAGATATGTACAATGCATGTTCTTTCCAGCTTAGATTTTTATCAAACCAGACACCTAAGAATTTGAAAGTATCAACTTTAGATAGTACTTTGTCGTTAATTTGAATAGAGAAATTGGTTAAACGAGTCTGTTTATTGCGAGACTGAAAAACCATATTAGTTGTTTTATCTAAATTAACTGGTAACTTATTTGTATGAAACCAGTGAATGATATCAATTAAAGTATTATTAATTTCATGCTTCAGTGTATCAACATTCTTATTGCTAAAAAGTAAGCTTGTATCATCTGCAAAAAGCATACACAACATATTTTGGGATACAAGACCAAGATCATTAATATATGTAATGAATAACAGGGGTCCAAGAATGGACCCCTGAGGAACACCACAGTATATTGGTAAGACATCAGAATCTTCATTCTCATAAGATACATACTGAGTTCTCTCAGACAGGTTACTGTTAAACCAATTGAGAGCTATTCCCCGGATTCCATAGAAAGACAGTTTTTTACACAATATATCATGGTTTACTGTATCGAAGGCTTTGGAGAGGTCTAGAAAAATACTAACAACTTGTTCTGTTCTCTCCAAGGCCTCTGATATTTTACAAGACAGATAGTTTACTGCATATTCTGTACTGTACCCTTTACGGAATCCAAATTGAAGGTCATATAGTACATCAAGTTTATCTAGATAATTAATCAATTGTTTATGTACCACTTTTTCAAAAATTTTAGACAAGGCAGGGAGAACTGAGATGGGTCTATAATTGACAAATAATTCTTCATCACCTTTTTTGAATATGGGAATTATTTAAGCAAGTTTCAAACCACTAGGAAATACACCAGTTTCTAACGATAAATTTACAATGTAGGTAAGGGGACTGGCGATTTCGTAAGATACAAATTTTAGTACTTTTGGATGTATGTCATCCCATCCTGGACTAGAATCTTTGAGTGACCTAATAATGGATATAATATCCTGCTCTACAACAGGAGAGAAATAAAAAGAGTTAAGATAATTGCCGAAGATAGGAGTCAGGAGTTACTGGTGTTCCAGGTATTTTATCAGCAAGTGATTGCCCCACATTTATGAAGTAGGAATTAAATTTGTTAGCTATGTTTTTTGGATCGGTAATATAGGAGTCACCATTTTTAAATCGTTTAGTTACCTGGGACTTTTTTTGCTTGCTAATAACAGTACTTATAAGTTTCCACACTCTAGATAAGTTAGATTTATTTCGTTCGATTATTTCAGAATAATGTTTTTTCTCAGCTATGCGAAGAACATGGTTTAGTCTATTACGGTAGTTGTTATATTTCTGCTTATTATTTTCAGTGGGTGAATCAATTTTCTCTCGGTATAACTTATGTTTCGTGTCTATAGATTTAATAATTCCCTGGGTTAGCCAAGGTTTATTAAGTTTGTACCTAGAATTTACTGCACGTAAGGGAATAGTTTCTTTGTATGCTTTTTGGAGACTTCGAACAAAGTCTGACATAGCTACGTCAGGATCAGTTTTGTCGTAAATGTCTGTCCATGAAATGTGTTTGATGGCGTTCAGAAAATTGTTTAATGACTTAAAATTAATACAATACTGTTTATTTTCATTTTGGGTGGGAATAACATTTTTATAAGAAATAATATGGAAAATTGGTAAATGATCTGAAAGATCATTGTAAAAAATACCACTTAAACGTTCTGTATGATCATTTAAGACATTAGTAAAAATATTATCGATAAGTGTTGCTGAATGTTCACTTATTCTTGTGGGCCTGTTGATACATGGAAGGAAGAGGTTGCTATATAAGTTTTCAATGAAATCAGAAGAAGGTGGGTGTTTATTTATATTTAGCAAATTTATATTAAAGTCACCCAGGAGATAGCATGATTTTTTTTCTTGTTTTATTTTATCTAGAAGAACGTCGAATTGTTCATTAAAATTATCCAAGACTGTTCCTGGGGGTCTGAAGATGACGCCAACTATCACGTTCGGATCATTTTGGATATTCTGAATTTCACCAAATAGACATTCCATTAATTCATTAAATATTGACAAATCATCTCTTTTAACATACTGAAGGTTGGTATCGAGGTACAGTGACACCCCTCCTCCTACTCTATTAGGTCTGAATAATTTTTCGTGTTGATAGTTTTCTAAGTTATAAATATCCTCATTAGAAGGGTTTATCCACGTTTCACATAGAGCTATTATATCAAACCTAAAATTTAGCGTATCTAAGAAGATATTTAATTCATTCATATGTGCTAGTAAACTCCTGATATTGAAATGAAAAAAGATACAATGGATGACTGGTCAATTAAATTAATTTTTCAGTGGAAGGTATTATGTATATAATATTCACTGTTACAGAGGGTGTTGGTCATGCTACATTGATTAAAAAGGTGTATATCTGGATCCGTGTTATAAATAGGGATGGTGTTTTTGCCGTCATTAATTTCAAAGGGAACAAAGATTTTATCATTAAACTATGATAAGCTGTCCAGCTAGAAAGGGTACATATTGGTTCAGGGGTGAGTTAAATTGTTCTTATCTTAACCTATACTGTACAAATTTAGTAATTATGGTTTGTTTGACAGGTATTCTTCTTTCGTAATGAAGCCATCATTTATAAGCAAAACTTCACGTATTTAGCTAATTCATCATTTACCACGTTCATATTTATTCTTTATTATGTGGGTTGTCTTTGCTGAATATTTAGCTTAGGCAATGAGCCGCTACTGAGAGGGACATGCACGGGTAAAAGGCTCCGAAACATGTTGAGTAGTTACCCGCTGAAGACCCTTTAATTTATTTGGGCTAATACAGCCTATGTCAAAATGTTACAGAGGAACGTGTGCAATATGGACAATAGTACTTCCATATGTATATAGGTTAGACAGGGACAGGTTAGCGTATGGAGAGTAAAGAGTTCGGACTGCGGAACTGCACTGGCTTTACCAGGTTTTATTTTCTGCAGCACTGGCCACCTTCCCCGCCCACCCCTTTACCCCGTTGTATTCCTCGTGACGTCCTTTTAGAGCCTCGTTTTGCATGTGATGCAGACGATACGGGCATTAAGGGGAATCGTTTCACTTGTGGAGGGCAAGACTGCAAAGACGCTAAATGTGAAGTGAAGCGCTTTGCATCATTTTTCAGACAAAGAAATACCCTGAAAAAACGATTGCAAGCAACACCGGATAGTATTGTTCGTTATAATCAGTGTGGTTCAAAGAACCACCCGGAGATAAAACCGTCATACTGAGGTTCAGCCGGTGATACGGCAAGAAAGATGGTCCTCATGAAAGTGTAGGTCCTCAGCCTTCCAAGCAAAATGTAGGCCCGTCAGGCAAACCATCCAAGGAAAATGCGGACCCTTCAGTCTTCGGTTTCAGGGCCTGCACTTTTATGAGGACAATTTATTTTACCGTATCACCGGCGCAACACCAGTATAATTGATAGTAGTCTGTTTTATCATCGAAATGACTTGTTTGGTGTTACATGTACCCAATTCTGTGCACGGACGATTTTTGAGAAGGCTTGCAGTTATGTCATAATTTGGCAGTGTTGGTATTTTTTATGTAAATTTGCCTGTGTTTTTATTGATTTTTTCTCTTGACCCGAACTTTAAGCCTTGCAGAGATCTTGTTTGAGAACGATGCGACAACAAGCGTAAACATAATTGTAAGGTTTTATCATTGTGTGTGCGTTGAATTACGAATCTACCTGGATCTTAAAGCTGCAAAGAAAATGCTTGATGTACACCAGACTCTACATATGTACATTGGTATTAATCATAGTTTACCCTAAATGTCAAGTCACAGCACAATCCTCTGGCTATGCTTTTACGTTGCTCGACAATATTGTGGCGTCATAGAGCTAAGTTTTTTCATCACGGGGAATATAGTTTGTTCAAAGCCTCATTTTTCACCAAATTTTAATATCGGGAGGTGTACAACACCTCGTTTCTTTTTGCATGACACTCAGCTTCAAATTGTATATAATACATGTAAAAGTAAAATATGGAGTTTTGTTTAAGCACATCCAGTCTTTAAAGAGGGAGGTTGGATATACTTTACAATGTGACTGGAATGGCTTTGAGTGAAATCAGTACTGAATTTAAATCTCTGAAAGATGCTGGTGATAGACCGTTTTCACAGTTATGCTGCGATGGGGGTTGTGCCAATATCCGACTGTTTTTCTGGGCGTTTGGGAGCTGAACAATGGATTTTAGCCTATGAAGTGCAAAACAGAGCGATAATATATTTTTGGGGGGTCCATGCGAAGACACGTATCCATGGCATGCAGGGAGATGTAGGGTGGCTTTTGCCATGTTGTGGGCACTATTAAAGTTTTATTCGTACATGGAATCATTTAATTTGAAAGGATGATAAAAGATTGGTGAAATGGATTTTTAGGTGGGATTTAAATTTGTGTACAGGATGGTCAAATAGCATCAAGAATATTTTTATTGTTTTAACATGAGCGATAATGTAGAACTGTGTAATTTAGATTTTGCGACAAACTGATGGAAAAAGCAAAACTCTGAAGGGAGTGTAAGTGCATGGTCCAAACCTAAGTATGGCAGTACATTAAAATCAAAACTAATTTTGAGCCCGAGGCATATGTTACTTCTTTCTCACAAAAATATGAACGTTCAGTATATGTTTAGTTTAGCCTAGGCATTCCGCCACTGAGAATAGAAACTGTTCGTTCTGGTGGGGTTCCTTTGGAGAGACATTTCTGACAATTATGCAATCGAAGAAAAGGTTTATTTTCTCTGTGTGTGTCCGTTGTATTAGTTCAGCCGACTTGACTGACAGCTGATTTTATAGAATAGTGCTTCTCTGCAGTCGTCCCAATTTACATTTTCAACTTCCCCTCCAGAACCGTCAGCCAGATCCACTTTAAACTTGTTCCTTGGATACGTCCATCCCAAGTTTGTTCAAATGATCATGTTCCTGTAATTTTTTGGTGTCTTCATCTGTTGACAAAATTTACAAAATTCTTCGTCTCCATAACGCCGGGCCAATTGCTTCAAATTGCATCGGGACATTTCTGAGGATCCTTAGACGTTAATTTGTTCAACAGGTTTTTGCTTGCTTGTTGTTTCATTTTGTTACGGATGTTTGTGTTTTTTTGCTATTTTTGGAAAGTGTCACTTAGATTGTCCTGAACTTTGGTTGAGTTATAACTTGTGTGAGGGTTAAACAAGGCTGACCAACGATTGACCACCAGACATATTGCCAGTGTTGTGGGAATCTTTCATGAGATGGTTGAGCACATTATCACCAAGGAGTTAGGAATGACAAAAGTTTCTGCAAGATGGATGTCAAACCTATTGACGGCTGATCAAAAACGTGTCAGACTCCTGGCATCCCTTGACAATTTTTGCCGTTTTGAAGCAGAGCCCGATTTTTTTTAAGGGGGGGGGGCGGAATTGAAACCATGGATGAGACCTGGATTCATGATTGTGGCTTTGAACTCATTGACCATCCCCCTTATTCACCCGATTTAGACCCGTCAGACTTCCACCTGTTTCCCAAAATGAAGAGAAAACATGTTGGTTGCCATTGTCATGGTAATAATGCCGTCATTTCCTCTGTGAACGACAATTTTAGGATGGCCGAAGAAATTTCTTATGGACCGGCATCCAGGCCCTGCAGCATTGCTGGCAAAAATGTGTAAACCTGGAAGGGGACTATGTAAAGCAATAGTGAAAACCATCGACTTTGTATGGGTCTTTCACAGCTAAGCTTAGAACTTTTCTGCCAGCCCTCGCAAATTTGTGTTTCTGTTAGCAAAATGCGAGGTAAAGTTTATTTCTAAGTTTCCTCTTCACGAATAGGTAAAGAGGCACGACGAGCTCCATTCTATGTCATATAATGTGTGCGCATAATATTACATCCCTGCATAGGGTTATAAAGTGACTTTTATAAGCCCATGAGGGCTGGTAAGAAGTATTTATGTATAACAGGTTATGCTATATTAATACAATCTACAATTCACTGATAAAAAACCTACCTACCTACCTACCTACCCACATGTAAGACATTTAGTACAGGTTTTTGTCGAAACGAATCGAGCCAGTACAATAGTGAGATAGAATTTGTGAAAGGCCTAGAAAACTTTCCAATGCAATTTTCAATTCACTAGTGCCCAATCTGAGGCCCATTCCGAAATTTTAGAATTCGACCACAGTTGAACTCAAGAAGCTGAGACACGGCCTATCAGGCTGCTCGAATTCAGTCAATATTTATTGGTTGTGTGAATAAACTATATTGTTGTCTTCTTTTAGGTAAAGCAGTGATTCAACAACAAAACATGGACGCATCCGAGTTCCGAAAACGAGGTCGCGAGATGGTAGACTACATAGCTGACTATATGGAGACAATCCACACACGGCGCGTACTGCCGGAAGTGCAGCCCGGATACCTGCAGCAAATGCTGCCCAGCAAGGCTCCACGACAGGGAGAGAATTGGGAGGACATCATGAAAGATGTGGAAAATACCATCATGCCTGGGGTAGGCCTACCACAACTTTCAAAATAGTCTGCTAATTTGCTTATTCCCTAACATATCATTAACTTGGACAACCAGGCACAACAAATTGCGACTTTGAAACGTATTGCCTAAAGCTTCACTTCAACATTCAATCTTATATAACATTTCATGTTAACCACTCGCCCTGTTTTTTTCCATGTGAATCTTTTTTCTCTCCTCTACGTTTCTTTATGCAGTCACGTCTATTTATGTGAGGTGAGAACGAAGCCTGTGGCAGGTCTAGGTTTGGCTGTTACTGTTGAAACTCATAACCAAATGTAGGTCTGCATTCTGTGCTTTGCAGAACTACTTTCGTAAGTTAAATTTGGTTTTTATTTGGCTACTGTTTGGTTGTTATTCTTAAAGTACAGAAGAAAAAAATAAATGAAAGCGCCCGTATCGTCAGTCCTAGACGCCAGACAGACCCTGGCCGGATGAATGTAATGCGCGCTTCCGGTTTGGGTAAAAAGGTTGAAATTCAGGTACGTCTGGCAACCAGGACTGACGACTCAGGTGGTGGTTTGGTTTAACTATATTTCATTTCAAACGAAAACAATTTTCCAACAGGCTCGCCAGCCTATTTGAAGGCCTCTTGTACATATACACAAGACAATGTGAATATTTTAAAACACCAGTTCACAGATAGATATAAAAAATCGGACCACAATTGAGAAGGAAAAGACAAACAAGATAGGGAAGGACGGTGTGTGGGCAGAAAATAAATTTAAAAACAAAAAAAAACAAAAAAAAAAACAAAGAAAAAAAACGTTTGCCAAGTTGCAGTGCAGAATCATAATTTGAACCTTCCAGAAAGCTCAATGTATTTGTGAATAGCCTCAACGATATCCTCATTCTGCCTTTTTGTGCTTCCACTTTTTTCAATGCCAAACAATAAGGTTTTCAAATTAAAGTTGCTATGGGTTCAATTCTTACTTGTAACTCGTTCCTAAATAGAACATACCGTTTGCAATAAAAAAAAGTGAAAAACATATGCTCCACAGGAGCATGATTGAGTCTCAACAACATCAGTTTTGTAGAGATCACTGTTCAGCTGGCCGCAGCCCATTCGCATCCTAGCATTAATTATACCAATTTTTAGGTGTGATGGAGCTTTTCCAGTAACAGTTTGAAACAGAAGTACCAATTTTTGTTTTCTCCTACGCTCAACTAGTTTTTCCCAGCCTGTTTGTGTATAAATGTTTTCAAAACTTGTTTGCGCTAATGCTCCTGTCACGACCCGGGCTGCATCTATCTGGGCAGCTTCCAAACAATCTTTCTCAGTTTTTGCACATCCATCCCAGATCACACTGGCATACTCCAAGCAGGGGAGTACAAAGGAAAAGTAAAGACATTCGAGGGATTTTCTACTCAATTTACATTTTTAGGCGTTTTAGAACACCCACTAAATTTTCTTGATTTTGCAACACTATTTTCCACATGAGTGGACCAGGAGAGGCCCACCGAGAACCATAGTCCTAAGTGCTTGTGCACAGTAACATTATCAAGAATATAATTATATCAGGTTGCAATGGTCTTCAGGGTTATATTTCTTACGTATTACTATTGATTTGGCTTTGGTAGTGTTAAAGGAAACAATTAGTTAGTCTGATCATTGTGATATTGAGTCAAGGTCACTGTTTATATTCCCAGCTGCTCAGTTGGGTTGTTAACTGTAATATATAAAATCATATCATCAGCAAAAAGGCATATTTAAAATTTAAAATTTCAACAATATCATTAACATACACAAGAAATAACAGTGAACCCAAAACAGAACCTTGTGGAACCCCTGCCTTGATCCCCCCACAAGAGAAGCCTGGCCTTGGGTGACCACTCTTTGAGTTCTTGCATGGAGGCAATCTTCCAGCCAAGGATTTAGTGGGCCTCCGATACCTTCATTTTTAAACTTATGTACCAACCCTAGGCCTGGATGATAGACACTATCAAATGCCTTAATAATGTCACAAAATACTACTCGCATTTCTTTCTGGAGTTTAACTGGTTTTGAGAATTCGTGATGAAGAAAAACTAACTGGTTAACTGTCCGATTTCGGGGTATAAATCCAGACTGATTTTCCGAGAGAGCGTAATTGTCACGCAAAAAATTGAAAATGTAATTAAATACAGCACGTTCAAAGACCTTCCCTGGACAACTTAATAATGAGATAGGTCTGTAATCACTACACAGTAAGGTCACACGACCTTAATGAATTGGTGTTACGTGTGCTTTTTCCCATTCTGATGGAAACATGCAGTTATTAAGAGAGAGATTAAATAGTTTGGTGAGAGAAGCAGCAATACTTAGAGCTGCCTTCTCTAACATCAGGGCGATAATGATATCCGGTCCACATGCTTGGTCAGTATTCAAAGAATTCAGGATGTCAAGAATGCTACTTTCACTTAAAACAATGGCTTTCAGTAAATTTGGTGAATCTTGGACTTCCCTAGGTAAAGTAAAGGAGGAGTCATCCACATTACAATGATTAACAATGAAAACCTCAGCTTTGGATTTGCCGTAAGATATGACAGAGTCCCCTGACAATATAGATGGTATAGACGTGTTCAGAATGGAAAGAAAGTTGGTTTTGCAGTGTGTTTGGTATTATTAAACTTCGTTTGGACCAAAAGGTGGTTGGCATCAAACATAGTAAGTCGTAATCAGTTATCCACTCCCGGCGTAAGATACAGACCTCATTGACAAATGGAAAGTAAAAAACCCAAATCTTTTTTTAGTTCACCTGGCATAAAAATAACCCATACCCAGCTTTTTTAGGCCATATTTCTTTCTCATTTCATTCGGAATTTCAAGTTTCATTAAAACCTTTGACATACAGCCTGACCATGCCCAATTAGAAACCCATCTGATATCAGAATAGTAATGTCCATACCCGATACTAATGTCGTTAAAACTGCCAGAGGAGGAAACAAATAGCCAGAAGGTTGAATTTCTGTGGAAAAGTATATTATTAAAACATGTAAAAATAGCAAAAGTCCAGGCACTGGCGGATTACCGATCGAGTTCTACAAAGCATTTTGCGTGGATACAAAAGATTTTTTATTAGAAACCATACAGTATGCTTACCAAAATGGCAAACTTCCAATTTCTCACCGACAAGGGATGGTAACTTTATGACCGAAAAAAGATACGGATATACTCCAGTTGAAAAACTGGAGACTTATATCCCTATTGAACACTCATTACAAATTATTTTCCAAATGTATTGCATATAGAATGAGATAAGTTTTGGTTAATATTATCAACACTGATCAGTCTGATTTCATGTAAATAGATACATAAGTGGAAGTTTTATGAGATAACTTGAAATAATGGAATATACTGATCTTGAAGATATAGAAGCATTGGCAGTTTTTATAGATTTCGAGAAGGCCTTTGATATTTTAGAATGGAAGTTTGTGAAATCAGCCCTGCACTTTTTCAATTTTCGGGAATTTTGTAATTTTCAATTTTACCAATGGATAAATATTTTCTATACAAACGTCACAACTCAGATTATGAACAATAGATAGGTAACTTAGTCTGTTTTGCTGTTGAGAGGGATGCGTCATGGATGTCCCCTCTCTCCATAAATCTTTATATTACATTTTGAAATATTATCCATCAGTATTAGACAGAACCCCTCTGTAAAAGGCATTAATATTGGTAAAATTGAGTACATAATAAGTGAATAGGCAGATGATACTAGCTTAACTATAGTAGCAGCAAAATAGTATTTTGATACAGTGATTAAAATTTAGAATTGTTTGAGGTCTATTCTGGTTTAAGAGTGAATTATGAAAAAACCGAACTCATGCCTTTTGGTAAGATCAAAGGTCGATCTTTTCAAATTGTAACTTCTACAAAATTGAAATGATGTGATGGACTAGTTGCATTACTGGGTATAAAATATGTTATGACCTTAATGAACTAATACATTTAAATTGTGATCCTTTACTTGAAAATATAAAAACCCAGCTCAACTTATAGTCACAGAGAAATATTGCATTGTATGGAAATATTACTATTATTGAGACGTTTGCATTTTCTCAGCTTGTATATATAATGTCTGTATTCCCTTGCCCACTAATTCTTAATCAAAGAAAGAAAAAGACGAATGAATTTGGGTAAATGAACTTTTTTTTAGAAAAAGTGGGGACTTTGTTATATAATTATATATGGCATGGACCTCATAAAGGCAAGATTAAAAGATATATATCTATAAGACCATATAATGAGAGAGAATTGAAAATGACATATGTCCAGTTTCAAACATCTGCTCTCCATTTGAGCTGGCTGCACAGATTGACAAACCCAAATTTTGAAGGTAAATGGAACCTTTTCGCGGTTAAGCAACTACCAAATATCGGGGTAAATATATGGAAATGTAACATTAACCCAAGTGATATAAATATCATATTTGACAAGGTGTATAGTCCTCTTTGGAAAGAAATCATAACAACCTGATGTGATTTTTTGGTAAGTCCGATGAAGCCAATAGATATAAAAAAATAAAAAACAGTTTATTTGGCTTAACCATTTGATAAATGTTCAAAGTATACCTTTTTTTTACAGGAAATGGTACTCAGAAGGAATAGAGATAATAGTAGACCTGCTGGATAGAAATGAAAAGTTTTTTTAGTTTTGAAAGTGTTTGTAAGAAGTACCCAAATGTAAAAAACAAACTTCTTGCAATACCAAGGTTTAATACATGATATTCCTAAGGAGTGAAAACTTATGATAGATCAAGGTGAAATAAAACGGGTTGAAAAAAGTGATGATAATAAATATTGGATTGAAGAAATGAAAGGCAATTGTAAAGTCTCAAAAATAATTTATTCAGAGTTATTAGATAGGCAAACAAAAGAATGATTCTGTGAATATACATGTTAGAAATGATTGTTTTCAACAAATATACAAATGTACCATCGCATCAAACATTAGAATTTTTCACTATAAATTTTTACACAAAATTATTTTTATAAACCAAAGAATATGTAAAATAGGTATTTAAGATGACCCACTTTGTATATTTTGTAGAGAGGAGAATGAAACACTGGTTCACTTTTTTCACAAGTGTGTGGTATCAATCATTCACCCAAGTATGAAAGCTCTACCCAGTGTAGTGAATGAAATAATACCGCTCCGAAGTTTTTCTACAATGCTCATTCAAGCATGATGTACCAATGAAGTATGACAGTGATGATACAAATCTGTAGTGAGCATCACTATCAATCACTTACCTAACTATGAAAGCCCTACCTAGTGTGGTTAGTGAAATAATACCAATCCGAAGTTTTTCTACAATGCTCATTCAAACAGGTAGTTGTTTGTGTTATATTACTGTGGCCGTGAGCCTATACTGTGTTGTGTACTTGTTGCCTACACAGTTAGCATACCATTGTTATTCTACAATGCAGTGATTGACCCCAATAAAGAATCACTCATGCACTCATGTTAATTTGATGAACATATGGCCATACCATTTGGAACGTAGGCAAAAGGCCAGTCGCGGCAGTCTAGACCTAGGTCCGGACCAGCTTGGTGGAACTGAGCCAAATTTCAATGCCGACAGCCAAAGTATTTAGGTCACGCAACCAAAACAAAGAGGAACAAATGGGGTCACCGTTTGATAACGGGAACAACAACGTGCAAGCTAACACAAAATATAAGCTTATCCGTGCGATGATAGCTTTATGTTAGAGAAGAGTTGTATCTGCTGATTAAATGTCACATTTGGGATGGTTATGGTGACAGTGCCACTGCAATTGCACCGCAAAAGATGCCACAAATTAAGGAATATCAGATGTATTAAAGCAGCAAGCGAATTATTTGGCTTTGAAAGGTAGTACAACTACCCAACATCCAATCAGAAACTGTCACCCCATTTGAATCAGAAAATACTACCTCAATGTGGTCCATCTGATGTCACAGTACGCATTTTGGTCATTTCTAATATAGGTAATACAGGTGCAAGCGCAGAATAAAACTATAAATACTATTCAAATCACAAGTATATTTTCCTTGTGCCTCAATGTGCCGCAAGACCTCATGTGATCTGCAATACGTGTCATATGTCAGAACTAGGCCACAAGATGAAGTATCTGGGTCACAGTGTTACATCCTTCAACCGTTCATCTCTGGGATACAACCTCCCTGTACTTTGATTTTGTTTGACAAAACATTACACGGACGTGGTAAAGGGGTTACATAATGTTATGTAGTAAAACTAGGTCATATCAAGTATCTGGGTCGCAGTGATATCCATTTACCATTTGCATTTGTCATATATAGTTTAGGTTTAAAGATCATAATCGTATTTTAATTCTCAAAAGCGTGTGTTCATGTCCGATGGGAAATGCAACAGTGTGGTTTCATGATATTAACCCTTAAAGTGCTAATCACTGCTATAGTTGCTTTCTCATTACCAATAAACATATAATGGTTAAAAGAGTCAAATTCCTCATGATGATACCTTTCATTCAAATACCAGCAAGCCTTGTCTGAAGCAAAAAGTAGTCTTATTCAACAGCTTTCCTCAGGACACTTTGCGTGCAATGCGCGCAAAGTGTCCTGAGGAAGGTTGTTGACTCAATCCTAAATCAGCGCTTTAAGGGTTAACATGGTACCAGCCCAAGGCTCAGTACAACTCAGCTCAGCTTAGCTGTCCACCTCTTCTAGCTACAGCTGAAGCTGAAGCTGAAGTTTGGGACTTACTTGGGGAGGGAAATAATTGCCCAGACGAGCTGAACACGGGCTTTTCACGCAGTCCTCTTGTGTTTTTAGTAATTTTTTAAGCTTTTCTGGGAAACCACAAACTACATTCAGTGCAAATTATGCTTAAATTTTCATTGCATTTTTCGGTCAAAAGTATTATTTGGTAGCGCCCCTGTATTTTCTTATTTTGTGCAATTGTGTGAATAAAAACATGAACGCTGACGGATCGAGAGGGAGGGGTCCAAGGGGTTTGATCGAACCCCCCTTCCGCTATGTGAAAAAAAAATGTGAAATTAAAAAAAAATAAAATAACACATTGGAGGATAATGTCAAACAGCTTAAGCTATTACCACCGCTTTCAAATTAAATTTAGTCTATGGAGGTACATCTAAACACCTATGATCAATATATTGTTCATACTTTCACATATGATCGTCACGTTTCAACATACATTCTGTGTGTTTTTATATATTAAAATGCCATATATTACACCAAAGGATTGGGTACACAACACTGTAACTCATGCTACTGACGTTGCCATTATGGTACTCAAATATTCCAGGACTATCTGATGAACGATTCTGTACATTTAAAGTACTTTTTATTTTTGGCAGAAGTGATAAAATCTGGGTTTTGAGTGGTTAGGCCTATGCATTTTTTAACACTGTAGTCTGCATTTAATGAAGAATATTGGTTGAGAGGGTCGGTTTAAAACCACCAGTTGCCTTTTATAGGTGACTGCCTGTCTCAAGTCAGGAATGAAATTTGTTTCTTCACATTGGTTTTGAAAGATGAATGTGGATGCTTTCAAATTGGTAACTCTAGAATTTGTTTTCTATCATTGTTGGGTTTGAAATTTATGTCTATGGGCCATGTTTTGCTATTTACTGGTTTCGCTAAGCAAGGATAAAAGGCCGGTTTCGTCATACATTTGTTCGCTTGGAGCAGTGCGTGCAGCAACAATAACACGGCAAGCAACCAGTTGAATACACTAATGGTACCCGAATACTGTAAAGGGTACCCGATTTTCATACACAACCCGGTACCCGGTCAGTGCCTTAATCCATTCCTTCAGGGGGTAAAGGGTATTTCCGTACTAATGAACTCGGGCATTTTATTACCCGCACTGCCCTACTGGAAACAATTTTTCTTAATTCGTCATGACCATTATTTCGGAGTGTTGCATTCTGCACACACTACTACAGCAGAGGCCTCACCTGTGCCAGCGCACTGATACACCCTTCGTCACACTTCCTTGCAGTAGGAAATTTGATTATATGCGACATTTATAACTCAGTGTTGAAAGAGTTTTGGACAAGCCAGCCACGTATATAGAGCGTGAAGTCATTTAACTAATACAATTTGTCTTGGATTGAAGTCTTGAATTATCGGCCCTCTTAAAAAAAATTACAGGATGTACATCTATGAATTGTGCTTTTGTACTATTCTGACAACAGTTTGAGAATAGCCCGGGAGTCGGGGGATCAAATGATCCCCTGCCCCATTCTCAAGGAAAGCAGGAAGGGATAAAAAGAACCAAAAAAAGAGGAAGGGGAGAGAGAGAGAGAGAGAGAGAGAGAGAGAGAAAGAAAGAAAGAAAGAAAGAAAGAAAGAAAGAAAGAAAGAAAGAAAGAAAGAAAGAAAGAAAGAAAGAAAGATGTAATTAACATAATATGGCTAATATGTAGTCTCTAGCATTTTGAATTTACTTTAAACTTAAAGGCGTCACATTAGGCTCATTCCCTTCCGTAGTCCTACATCTTTGGTCTACACAGCACCATTATCCCATGCAATCCCAATGTCTTAATTTTTCTGTGAATTTAAAGCTGAACATTTTATGCAGCCCATTTTCCCTTTTAGTATATAAAGTGTCCTACCATGGGTACGGGGTGGGGCGGGGGTAACCCCCTTCGTATGTTCCGTCGGTACGTTACCTCTCGATTCCAATCAGTCGAACCGTCAATTAATAAAACCCAGACCCAGCCCAGATTGAGGTGTAGCAATGTGTAGAGCCAGACAGTTGCTTCGACAGACAATCATAGCTATGGCTTGAAGAGGGATTACTCAATATTTACCTAATGGTAAGCGACCTGTTTGAGCGACTTATATCTTAAACCATAAGTATGTTTTCTTTTTACGCCATGCCACAAAAAATACAATGAAATCTGAGTTTCCATCAAATAGGCAGGCATTTGAGTTTCGGGACAAAAATATTGCACGTACTGGCTTATGCCACGAACGCACTTCAAAGGACAATATTGCAAGGGACAAACTCAATCATATCGCTAGTCACGTCCACATCGTCACGGTCAACAGGTCTTTGTGAGAAGTCACTCTAAAATAAACATGAGGTTTGCTCACATGTTAAGCCCTGGCACACCTGATGCAGGGAACGGACCAGTTGCAAATAAACCATGTTTAGCTGTACATGATATTGATTGCGCATACCATGTCTTAATACAAGGGTCATTTTAACCTTTTATCTACTCAGGGTTCCACAAATTCAAATTAATCCTTTTTTTTACCAAGGATGATAGTTATCAAAGCGAATTCTTGGGGACGACGCCACTCGCTGATATCCGTCAGATGCAGCTTTGGATTCAACTTCCACTATGTTTTCTTAAACCCGTCGGTAATCTGCTGCCCAGTAAATAGTCAGTTCACATTACCAACATACCTTTTTAAAGTCAACGTAAAGCTAAGCAGAAGTGCTCATTCCGCAAACCGTTTTAAGTAGTGCTGCTATGGTTTCCCATAGTTGACGCAGCTAAGTCTCCGACTTTTAAAGTCGCGAAACTACAATTGTAGTTTCGTAATACGCGATAATAATCGCGTATTACGACACTATAATATTCTTGCAGTGAAATGATGAAAGAGGCTAGAACGCATGTTAGGGAAGCCGGAAGTGTAGAGCTTCTTCCTGTATAATCCTACAATCTCACATGAACAGTAATGAATCAATGATAAATGATATATTTATAGACAAGAACGCTTCCTTGCAATTGTACTTGTGTCTTTTTACCCAGAGCCACTTTCTAGTAGTCAGTATCCTATTCCGCAGTCCGAACTCTCCATAAGCTAACCTGTCCCTGTCTGACCTATATACATATGGAATTACTATTGTCCATATTGCACACGTTCCTCTGTAAAATTTTGACATAGGCTGTATGAGCCCAATAAATTAAAGGGTCTTCAGCGGGTAACTACTCAACATGTTTCGGAGCCTTTTACCCGTACATGTCTCTCTCAGTAGCGGCTCCTTGTCTAAGCTAAATATTCAGCAAAGACAACCCACATCATAAAGAATAAATATGAACGTGGCAAATGGTGAATTAGCTAAATACGTGAAGTTTTGCTTATAAATGCAGAGATTCATTATGAAAGAAGAATACCTGTCAAACAAACCATAATTACTAAATTTGTATAGTACAGGTTCAGATAAGAGCAATTTGACTTACCTCTGAACCAATATGTACCCTGCAATGTCTTCACGGGGAATGACTTTCTCATGCTGATAAACAGAAAGTTATGCGCCTCTGGTGTTAATTGTCGTCTTATAAGCTTAATTATCATAAACAAATTGGAATATATCAAAGGCTGTACTCAACCCTGGCCAGTCATGTTTTCTAGCGAACTGAATCGTTTGTGAAGGTATGATGTGTGGCTATAACTTCGGGTCTCGTTTCATATTTATTGGCATGTCTGCATGAAATCTATGCAATTTTTTGGAATGACTATATTATCAACAACAAAAATCGAATTTGTGCAATATGTTGATGTGCATGAAGATGTGTATTAATTCGCTTTTAACGGATGTCATGTCAAGTACTCTAAGTGTCATTGTTTGGCACAGTTGAAACCACGCAGATCATTACACGGCAATATGAGTATGCAGTATATAACATATTCTCTTCAAAATAAAAAAGGTACTTTCCAGGATTAGTACCTTCTTTTTTAATTTGTATTCTTTAAAATTGCCAAATCTCGTGAAAGAAAATAAGAAATTTTCCTTTAGTTAAATGCTTTTGGGCAAAAAGATCTGGACCTGATAAAGTGATATTGTCCATGTAGAAGTGACGCTTAAAAAAACAGAACAAACCAGGTTTGTTCAATCTCTGTACAGATGGGATGCTGGAACTGAGATTTCAAACGTGTACAACTTTTGAACATGTTAAACTAAAGTATCGTAAACCTCTGACACCTGCAACTACGCCTGGGCTGTTCAAATGATGTTCACCGACAAATACATGCATTGTTTGAATGTTGAATTATATGTGTAAACAACTCTTTTTATCAATATTGCATTGTATTGAGGTACTGAGTACACGTACCGTGTAAATAAAATGAAATTTGTTACTTTGCATGTAAGACATGTGGCTGCCTCTTCATGCAACACAAAATAATGCAGCTGACTTCCTGTTCAGGCATAGTGTGTTAGTCACCCTAGTTTTGGTGCATAAGCGTCCTACTTTGTTTTACAGTAAACGAATTGCTGTTTGTGAGGCAAATGTATTCTCTAACCAATATATATTCCAATGGTAGCTGCAGCGCCCTGTTATGGGTCCCAGGATGGAGGTAAAACTGAGGCCCGAGCAGATAGTTTCTCTCCAGGACTGGTCATTAACTGGGTCAACCTCCTGCAGGACACAAACAAGAAACTAGATATATTTACTTAATGCATCAAAGTGCATTAGAATTCAAATGCTTCTTTTTATTCAGTTATTAGTTGCCTCTCTTGGAGCAATGAATTCCATAATCAGCATGCTATAATTAAAGATGACACATTCCATTGTAGTACCTGGATATAAACACAGAACGATCAAGATCGGAGTCCACACACAAAGGTTTTAATCAGGCATGGTAATTCACATAGGCACCTACTGGAGAAAGAGAACAAGACATCAAAAGCTGAATATTCAGCATTAATGAATTTTGTTTAACTGGAAGACCACTACATTTGTCATTTTCAGTTTAATGACTCCTTGCCAGCTAAGTTATTCATTATTTAGGGCTTTGGGGCTTCAAAGTTAGTGCAAATCAAAAAGGCATCTCAGAGTTACGCATCATGGGCGTGCGGTATTTATTACCATTAATTTACTCATTGTAACGTCTAATGTTGCATTTCGAGAGGTGTTGATGGGTAACAAGAACACTGGATTCCAATTTTGGAATGTTCAATAAGACTTTTGTTCTGATTAAGTCCGTCAGCAACCTTAGCCATATTACTTTTCAGTCTTCCAGCAAGGATTACTTCATTCTCGTCAGAGCAGAGAATGCATGTGTCATCTGCATGAGGGGGAGTACTAGCATCCGTAAGGATGTATGACATGTCATTTAATAACATTTTAACCAATACTGGTCTAAGAATGTTCCCTTGGGGAATCCTAATTGTAACATAGATTTTCTGGCTCTGACAGGTACACATTGCCTGCTGTTTGAAAAGAAAAGTTAGATTGGAAGAAAGCAAGCACAGTGCATTCAATACCATTGGTCTTCAGGTTTTATATAAGAGCTCAAGCATCCGCTGTGTCAAAGCCCTTGTGTAAAACAATGAACAGAGCATCATTTAACTTTGAATTGTTGATGTTAGAAACAAATTCATCATACCGTTCAACAAGTTCAGTAGCATTGGGTGCACGGTTGGCCGAGCTGCAACACGCTCGCCTTTCACCTCTGCGGCCCGGATTCGATTCACGGCCGGGGAAGCATGTGGAAAGAGTTCCTACCACTCTGACTGTGCACGGTGGTTTTCTCCGAGTCCTTTGGTTTCCTCCACCAAACATGTAGGTAGGAAGTATACGCCACGATCTGTGCCATGGAGTGGAGAGTGATTAATATAGGCTTTGCTTGGTTCGCAATCCATGTAAAAGATATGGGTCTATAATAATAGTTTATTAAAAACCCCCGTTACCGGGGAAGTACACAAATACATCGAGATAAAATTATATACATATGTGAACAAAAGAGAATACAGTAAGTCAGATTAAATGAAATGCGGACAACACAGTAAATCAATAGCACAGTTGTATCTCCCTAAAATGAGTGTGCGTACCACTTCAAGTTGCCACGCAGGCAAATACTACACAATGGAACACCTGCTGGTCTCCCGTTCACTCGCACCCCAAGACACGAGTCAATTGGGAGGCCAACAGGTGCAGGTTTTGCAAAATGACACACAGGCAAATTACTACATGGCGGACCACCAGTCGGTCTCCCGCCCACCCGCACCCCAAAAGGCACGAGTCAACAGGAGACCAAGAGGTGCCGTTCACTGCAGTGTTTAACACAATTTTGCGCTAACATGCGTTAAAAATGAGCATGAATGATCATAATTTATGCGCAACGGCAAGGATATATACATTATGGGGGGTTGCCTCCGAGTGGAGCAGGCCGTCCCGGGGACCTACCGCAGAGGGAGGCCACCGGGAAGCATGCCCTATCCACCCCGAGGAGACCCCTAAAAAGCACGGGTGAGAAGTTTAGTCAAAGTGTATTCTGCCGATCATGGCTTGATGTAATTTTCATGATGTGTCAGAAATTTCAGAGAGTCAACAACCCCGTCTCCTCGGTTTTCAGTCACCGAAGAGGGCACATGACTAGAAAAAGCCATCGCAACAGGGGAAAGACCGAGATTAACCATCCGCTCAATCAGAGTGCCCGGAATAACCTCTTTAGCTACAACGTATCTCGCAATTAGCGTTATACATAACTTTCTTAAAGGACTTTCCACTTTAAATACAGTGTTATAAAATTTACAAAACCTGTGACGAATGACCTGCGACAACGGTGAAATACCAATGGCCTGAAGTAAGTTAGAATGATGGGATCGCTTTCCAATACCCATAAACTGTTTAACAAGAGTACTTTGACATGATTCTAGTCGTGCTAAATCTTTTCTTTTAACCGATACAGCTTCACATGCGAAAATCAAAGATGGGACACATACAATCTATATTTTTTTTCAATAGCATTGGAGTGCAGATGTCTAAAACATGATTGCAGATGCGTTTAGATATTGCGAGAGTTCAAACATTTGTTAAAAAAAAAAAATGTTATGTACTTAATTTTCTGGGCCCTTGCTCCCCCTGGAAAAATTAGGAATAAAAAGACACTGTCAGGCCAAATTGTTCAGCCCAGTATTGATATCATATAATACTGGTCTAATTCGCCACAGTGCAACATTGGCAAAAAAAAGAAGAGTTTACACAATTGATTCAACATACCATCGATACATTAATAATGTGAACATCAGGTGGACAGCGCAACCACAGTTGCAGGTGTTGCAGATGTCATACGTTTGTTATTATGCTCTGTTTCAACATGTTCAAAAGGCGTGGGACGCATAGATTTCATTTCCAACACCACATCTGTACATAAATTAAAGAAACATGATATTTCACTGAAGTTCACCTGTGCACGCACAATTTCACGCCAGGTTCGGATCTATTAGCATTACACATATATGCAAATGTTTGGGAAAAAAGATTAAACTGCTGTTCTTGTTCACAGGCCACTGGTTGTGGAATTAATAATAATCAACATGGCAGCCAATTTCACATGAGGTAGTACCTTTTAGATACTTTGAAGAGGAAGCATACAAAAATATGGCTGATCAAATTATTGAAATTATATATGTTGAATAAATATAGTATGTGATATAATGGGACTTTTCTAGTACGAATATAACTTGATAATGTAAACATACTGCCTTGCATTACATGTTGCGGGCAGTCCTGTGCCTCGGGGCATTGGAACTCACACTGGATTTTTAGTTTAGTTTAGTTTAAACATATTTATTTTCACTGGATTACCCAATAGTACATGAAATATAACTAATCTAGGGGTTCTCCAGACACTGAGACGCACAAAATGATATATACAAGACGCATAGGACAATACAATGTACAAACATGTGACTATGTACTCTGGTAGACATGCTGTAATACAATTAAACAACAAAAACAATAGCAAACATTCCAATCCAATTAAGAAAACATGCATATATACACGAATATACTTAGTAACCAGCTAATTCGTCCTCAGCACAGGGAGCGACTGAAGGGGAGGTTATAGCTTGCTGGGCGCGGCGGAAGCACCCTGGCTGCAAACTCACACTGCCACCCTGGAGCCGCCAGTGCGCCCAGTAGCTCGGGTGTTCCTTCCCGCCTTGTCATTGTCGACCCACCTGTGGAGACACGATAGAGAACATGGTAGTATTCAAGGTATATACGTTGAACATACAAATACACTGCAATGGTATATGCTGGTTTCGGGATACATATATGGGATAAGATACTACCCAGTTACAATATAAATCGGCGTGTTTCAACAACAAAATTTTGCATTGCTCTGAAAATTACTGTATTGCATTCTTCTGAAAGTTCTTTACTCCCGAACAATAAAATACTACATAGCCTGTCACTTGCAACATGCATCATCAGGTTTGGATTAACACCAGGCGCTAACAAAGGAGTGATGGTAAGCAGGAGCTTCTTTCTTTCCTGGACATATTTAGGGCAGTAGAGACAAAAGTGTTTGAAATCCTCAGTTGGGTGGGAGCAGGCACAGGTTGGCTGTTGAATGATATTTACTTTATGGAGATCGGAAATAAGTCTAGAGAATCCTAATCGTAACTGGGTATGACAGATGCTAGCAAATCGCTGACCATGGGAGTAGAAATCTGGAGCAATGTCGGCCGCTAGCAGAGTGGCTTTAAGTTTCGACTTGAAGGGAAAGGGAGTTACGGATATCAGTGGGGAGATTATTCCATAGTTTGGTGGCATCAGGGAGAAAGAAATTTTCAAACCGGTGGGTTCGGCATTTGATGAGGCGAAGGTTGCTGATAGGCCTATGGCGGAGCGTATGACCAGCAATGGCGGGAGTGCGAGGTACATGTATAAGGTTGGATAGGTAGGAAGGAGTTAAGTTAAAATACATTTTGTAGAAAAAGATTAATTTGAAATATTTGCGTCTACTGACTAGTGTAGGCCAGCCAAGTTCGTCAAAGAGTTTGTCATGGGATGTGTGCCTTAGTGCGCCAGTGCATATTTTAGCTGCCTCGTACTGAATCGACTCAAGTAAATCACTCAGACCTTGCCCACAATTATCAAAGATAACACAACCATATTCAAGAATTGGCCGAACCATTGAAAAATATATAATCTTTCCAGTGTTTTTCGGGATAACTTAAATTTGAATCTTCGAAGACGTCCAACACGCTGGCTGGCTTTGTTTGTGATGCGTGTGACATGCGCACGCCAGGAAAGATTGTTGGCTAAAGTAATTCCAAGGTGAGTGTGGGTGTCTTTCTCTGGTATGACTCTACCACCTAGAAGGACAGGATGATAAGGTTTATTGATTTTGGCCGAGAAAATAACTGAAATGGATTTTAAGGCATTAAAAACCATGCGCCATAATTTACCCCAGTGGTAAATAATTGAAAGATTTGTGTTCAAGTGGTGTGCTGAGTCGGTAGGGTTTTGAACTATTTCAAGTAGACTAGTGTCGTCGGCGAAGATGCGGACATCACAGGTCAAGTCATCTACAATATCATTTATATAGACAAGAAACAAGAGACTTGCCCCGGTGGCATGAATTAATTACGCCTAAAGACCATGAAGATGGAGTAGCAAACATTTGCAGCATCCTTTGTGACAGCCCTGATAATTAACACACCTGAGAATTTTATATAATGTGTCAGAAATGTAGAAAGAGCTAATTATGCCTATTATGCTCCATACCGATGTAGCAAATATACCGTCACATAATTTTGTTGTAGATGTTCCTTATCAATATCATAAAACTAATGATTTCATGTTGTTTCATGTGTGCCAAATCAAGCTTGACGTTCGATTTTGATGTTTGGTTTGTTGTAGACAATACTATAAATATAGAAATGTGGAACGCGTATTTTAAATGTTTTAGTCATATATACGTTTGCAGTATGTACCTGTTTGTATAGTAAACACAGCAGAAGTTGCAAGATTTGTCTGAGCTTAACTTAAGTTAAGTTATATGATCTTGCCCTGACATTCATGTCAATGAACGTAAAATATGTCCAAATTGGAGCTGCTTCCAAATAAAGTAAGGATATCATGGGGGCATTGCAATAAATATGCAGCAGGTTCTGTACGTATAGGCTGACATCAGACCTCAGCTCTAAAATGTCGTGTTTTGTTTTTCGCCTGACCAAATCGTTCATGGTAAAATTAAATATATCCACTTTCAGTAAAATAACAAGTGCAAATAGCCAAGTAACCTTGACCTTGCCGTCTGGGTTGCCCACGCACTGGAGACCTTTGCATTCTTTTATATACTACCCATAGACATACTCTAGAGTAAACTTGGGGTCAACTAATAAACTTCATTTCCAGGTATAGGCCATACTTTGAAAAGAGTGCGCTGGGTCATGGCCTTGTTGCCATGATCATCAAAAGCATTTCTGCTGGCGATAAGCCTGCCTCAAGTTTCTGAGGGGCATACTTCGTGGCTGTGATTCCCACTAAGCTCCACACTTCTGACTTCACTGCCCGACCGACATACCAATGCTAGGCCATAAATCTTACAGCCGATTTCGCCCTCTGTATTGATCACTGAGCCGATGGTTTTATCTATATTTACGTATATTTGTGCATATTCTGGTACATATGAATTATCTTAATGTTGCCACTGTTAGCAAGAAATTGTTATGCAGTATGGATTAATGTGTTTGTTATTATTTCACGGTCTAACATTCTTTAAATTCAAGTGGGTTATTTTTAGCAAATACAGAGTTCAGGCAATCAGTCGCCATCAAAAAAGCACGTCCGGGAATTTAAGACTGCGAAACATACTTGATGCTTTCCCGCTCATGAACCGTTTGTAAATTCTTTTGCCTCTTAGAGCATTAAATTTTCAAAAGTCTGCCTCGAACAAGATAATACATATTAATTAATGTTTTTGTTTAGACATAGACAGTGACTGAATTGGCTATCTGGCGTAGAGAAATTGGACTGGGGGGGGGGGGGGGGGAGTGAGAACTACATGGAAGATGCGGCACTGTCGCTCCTGTCTGCACGATGGTATCCGTGTCAATGTATGCTTCCCAACGTAGCGTACCGTTGAACTGACAGTGTCACATCTTGCTCGTACCATTACGTTGCGGATTAATCCTGAGATAGTCGCCCAGGTTGTAAAGTATATTAACATGAATCAATAATACTTATTTTTTAATATCTGTGGGATACTCCTACAAATATTTTTTTCTAATTTTCATTCAACCGAGACGTCCACGCTCACTACTCCGGGCAGGTAACTGTTTCAACATTTTCCCACTCTTTCCGTGCCAACCGACATTGAAGTCAAACTCCTTAAGTCGACTGCTCTGAATACGCCGTATGCATATTAATTTCCCGCCATAAAGCTCGGGTTTGACTCCAGGCGATCACGGGGGGGGGGGGGGTGCGTGCGGGTCACATGACTGTCACAGACAGGGCCATATGTTCATTTCTCACAAAATTAGCGTGTGGGTTTTTTTTGGGGTTTTTTTTGAGAAATTTAAGTTAACAAATGCCAGACTGGTATTCATCTAGTACTTCCAGACCCATATGTAAAGAAAAAATTCCGTCTGCCTTTAACAAATAGTCTTTATTTGCAAAACAGTAGTATTATCCCGCTTGTCCCAACAGGAACCGACCCGTATCTTGCCATATCCCGCCAAGCGAGACTAGGCAATCAGGTATGCAGTTGTGGCGGGAAATTAAAATACATATTTCCTATTATAATTAGGGTACTAGATTCGTGCTCCTTCAACAAAGAACTTTCTTTCAAGTAACAGTATGGTTGTAATCACCTAGAAAGTAATAGTCCAGGTCAACCACTTGGTGGCCAAAGCGTCCAAAGGAAAGCTGTTAAAACTTTCCCCAATGTGGCATCGACTAAGCCAATATCGTTCAGTGACCACGTGATTATATTGAACCTAAAATGTGGAAAAACATCTGCATGTACTTCCAAGATTTAGAAAGATTATAGACTACTTCTTTCTAAAATTCCGATGTTTTCGATAAATGAGTTTTGTAGGCAACGTGAACTATGCAATTTAATTCACATGTTCTATTTAAATGAGTACACTCTGGCTTTAGTCCATTGCACTTCTGGATTGCACTTGACTATGTTGTGTTGTTAATTTCAGTTGGCGACCCTATAAACAAGGGCATAACCAGGGAGGGTTTAAAGAGTTCGGAAGAACCCCCCATTTTCAGCAAAATATCCAACTTGGACTTTAAAAGAAAAAAAAAGAGAAAGAAAGCACACAAATGAAAACACAGCTTTACTTTCTGGCATGGCAAGATACTCCATTATTACCTTGATTGGTGTGGCTGAGGGAAAGACAGCCAAAGGATCTTTGCCTGTGATCATTATAAAATGGTCCAAATTTTTGCTGGTGGCTAGACCTTACGTTACGGCTCAATAAAATTAGGCTCAGTGCATGCAGCAGACTTCCACTTATATTGATCAGCAAAATGTTGTGATAGAATAGCAACCTTCATAGGGTACTTCAAGTCGTAGGTGGTGTATCAGCAGCTTCATAGAAGTTCTAGCACCTGGTTATAAAGTTAAGAAGGACCAGTTTTGAAAATTGTTTCATTTACTACAGGTTAGTTTTACAGTCATGTGAGTTTATGCTTATCGTGCAAATTTTGATGCATTCACAATAGGAATGCGCTGGATGAAAAATGACATGAACTGCTCAGGGATCATGTCAGTATCACAGTTAATGATTTAGGACGTTATGGGGTGAGGGATCCAGAGCTGCGGACTTTAAGTTTATAAAACAGTAACAAAAACTTTGTAGAGCTAAAGATTAATCCCATTCAGGTCTATTTTTGTGGTGCATCCATCTCACATTGTCCCATACGTGGATTTCGCAAAAGCATGCACAGCTGTATGCTGCGCAAAGTGCATGCGAAATTATCCTTTCTTTGTCACGACATTGATAGCATAATATGTTCCTCAGGCACTTTGGTCACACCGTGACAAGAGCATACAATTTAGGAAAGCTGTTGCCTCAGTCTTCAACTTTACGCAATGATAAATCAAGGGAACAAAAAAATACTGAGTTAAAATGGCTACTCATAATATCAAAAGAAAATCAACGTGAAAGGAAGTGTCTGTATTTCATTTGCATGTTTTATTTTTTTTTTAAATCGGAACAGCAAAGTGAGACATAGTTTACGCTTCTCTCAGGCGCTTACGGTAAATATTTATGTGGCCTGTTGCAAGTTTGTGAGTTTAAAGCTGAACGACGGTTTTGCATGTTTCGTGACAATTGCGAAAGTCACAAGCGAACCTTTTAGCTGCTACTGTGACTTTCCTGTTGCTTGGCGCCGTTTGGATACAAATTGACAATTTCTATGTCTAACGTTTCATGAGGTTAACTGTGACCACGACATGATCCCTTCGGCCAAAACTGTTTCAATACCTCCCGTTAAAACTAACATTTTAGATTGTTTTCGTGCTACAGTGTAAAGAGAAGTATGCTGAAACATAAGGTTAAAGCTTGCATGTCCAACTTCTTAAAAATCAGTTTATTGTATATTTTGAAGACATGAAATATATAAAAAAATCGCATAAGGTAATAAGTCGTATGGAAGTGATTGAATTGCTTTACCATCTGTGTACAGCTTAATTTCTTTATATTAACTTGGCATCGACACACGCTTGCTGGCAATAATAACTGTTCTCTTTCTGCTCGCTTAGCATAAAGTCTGTATTGCTATTTTTTTTTCTTCCTTCTGTCTCTATTTATCACAGTCTACATTATACTATGTAAACCTATGAAACAATAAGTGTACTACGTGTACGAAATAAAGATATATATATATATATTATTTTACAGAGTATCACATGGTTATACTTTCAAAATGCACTTTCCTCTTCCTTATTCAATGTAGTGGTAAAGCAGGGAGCGAAGGGCCCAGACAGCACAAATTAAAACTGCTGCAACCAGTTGATTTGAATTTTCAACAACTAATGATTGCAAGGGCTCATAAATACTGCTTTGGCGAGTTTTATTACTAAAATGGAGATATTACTCTTGATACAGGTCTGGGTGGTAAAAGATACTAAAGCTCCACTGTCCTAATCTTAGGCCTTACAGTTTCATTTTCCTAGTTACCCAAGATTTTTAGCTCAGCTAACTTGTCAGTCAGCTGAGCATTTGTGAGGGTCTGTTGTCCGTCGTCCGTCCACAATTCACATTTGCGAAATCTTCTTCTCCAAAACCGTCAGCCAGATTCACTTCAAATTTGGTGGGGATGTGCCTTGGGTGGGTTTCTACCAAGTTTGTTCAAATGGTTACGCTCCATTAATCTTTGGGTTTTTTATGATTTTTTTGTTCTTTTTGGGTCAAATCTTAAAAAATCTTCTCCGAAATCTCTCCAATTGCTTTGATATTGTGCAGGGCGTTCCCAGGGACTCCCAGTTCTGAATTTGTGCACCAGGTGGCGCTGCAATTTTTCTTTAATTTTTTTCATTTTTTTTTGCTTGATTTCGCTATTTTTCACTTCTTCTCCCGAACCGGCACTCAGATTAAGCTGAAACTTGGTGGATATGTTCCTGGTAGAAAGGTCAATCAGTTATACACTAGGTGGCACTGCTATGGATTCCTGATTTTTAACGATTTTTTTCAATTCGGGCTCTTATCGGTCAATGCAGCTTTCCTATTGACTACTATGCAAGACAATGGGCATTAAATGCTAATTCGCATATTCGACTTCTTCTCCAAAAACCGTAATCCAGATTGACGTCATACTTGGTGGCAATGTACCTTGGGTGGGTTTCTACCAGGTTGTCCAAATGGTGACGTTCCAGTGATTTTTTTTTTCTTTTTTTGGGACAACTCTTAAAAAACTCTTTTCTACAACTGCTCACCCAATTGTTTTAATATGTCATAAGAACACTCCTAGGGGCTCCTACTTCTTAATTTGTTCACCAAATGGTGCTGCAATTTTTTAAAATATATTATGAATTTTTGTGTGTCAATGTATAAGCCACACCTGCTATAACACCACCCTGGGTCCTTGGTAGGCCATCGTGTTGGACTTTTGGCTAGGCGAGTGTGCCGAAGGTAGTGGGTTCGAATCCCATGGCCAGAAATCCAAAAATTTATCGTATTTTTCACTTGATAATACTCTATTGGTTTCGAAGTGCTGTGGGCCATTGCTCCGACTTCGAAATTATATTAGAGGTGTATTTTATAAATTGTCGGTCTGTGGAAGTGCCCTACCGTGTCAATGTATAAGCCACACCTGCTATAACACCACGCTGGATCCTTGGTCAACCTTTTTTGGGGTTGTCCCGATGGCCTAGAGGTCAGCGTGTTGGACTTTACATTTGGCTAGGCGAGTGTGCCGAAGGTAGTGGGTTCGAATCCCATACAGGTCGACATAAATTTATCGTATTTTTCATTTGATGCTTGTGGTTTCTTCTCCAGGTCCGTTAATCAGATTTAGTTCAAACTTTGTGGATATGTTCCTTGTGAAAGGGTCAAGCAAAGATCTTCACTAGGTAGCACTGCTGTGCATTCCTGATTTTTAACGATTTTTTTTCAATTTGGGTACTTATCGGTAAATGCACCTTTTCTACTGCTTACTATGCAAGTCTATGGGCATTCTAATGGTAATTTACATTTTGGAATTCTTTGAAGAAACTGTCAGTCAGATTCACTTTAAACTTGATGGCAATGTACCTTGGGTGGGTCTTTACCAAGTTTGTTCAAATGGTCACGATTCAGAGGTTTTTGGACATTTTATGACTTTTTTAAAAATCTTTTAAAAAGTTTTAATAGGAAAGTTTAACGTGGGGATTTCTTGCAATGGTTATAACTTAAATAATTTTGGCCAGATCTATGCCAAACTTGGCAGAGATGTACCTTTTATGAGTGCCTACTTTGTGCAACATACATGAATTTTACTTTTCACTATAACTTGAGAACAACTTGAACTGGAACCTCAATGTTGCACATGTTAGTGTTCTGTAAATGTCACACCTACTCAGAACATGGGTGACCTGGCTAAAACGATCAATATTTTATCACAAGCTTCAGGCTCAAGGGCCTCTTGTATAATAGAGCAAATCAGATAGTTTTCGGTTCTCAGGTTTGGTGCTATTGATAAACCCTCTTACTTCTTGCCCTATAGGTTTCAGACTTTCCTAATATATATACATATATATATATATATATATATATATATATATATTTCAAATTTCCGTACTATATTGTAACAAAGGATATTGGAACATGACAGTGTCTCAATGCTGCTGAAGATGAAGTGCCGTCACTTGTGTACGTTACCTCATGGGCGTGTAATTTACATGCAATACATGGCAAGTCATACATAGCAAGTCATTCATAGCAATACAGCAAACACATGGCATAACAACACATACCTTCAACGTTCATGCAGCGTAGAATGCAAGTAGCAGTAGAAGAAGCAATACAATATATGGCAAGCGGTGATAATATGAATGCAGGCAAAAGTACGGTTCATCCAACTTGGGAGTCTCAGCTTCGGGAAGACACCACGCCCTGTGCGCTGGGGTTTTATCCACACGTGCCGGCTCGTGACGTCGGCTGCTCCAGGCCGGAACCTCCTGTCAGTGTTGCAGTATTTTTCTGCCGGCACTACAAAGTATACCAGATGCCACCATAAATAAGTTGGGGTTTTTTTCTGGAAACCAGTAGCTCAAGTGTTTGGCATCTTGGAAACAGATCTCTTCATTTATTTTCATGGCAGTAGGCTAACATTTTGTATTGAAGGGTTGGTAAAACAGTGGAAACAGGGCCAAGGACACCTGTTGTGTGAAACACATGTACCAGATCCTATCCCTCTACATGTTTGCCTATATGTGTCAACCCCTTACTGGTCGTGAAAAACAATCAGCCCTGCACCGTATCAGGTCCATTCACCTTACCCACAACTGCAGTTTTCTTCATAGCGGACGTGTCTATCAGTGCAAACAAAGCGCATACCGATTCTGCTTTCAAGAGACCCTTCCACCGTGCTTACATATCCCTTCAATTAATTGCCTACGCGTATATCTGCTCATTACACATCTGCCTTTTGCTGTGGAGATCACTGTCTTTCTGGGCCAGACTGGCCATGTGCATGAAAGCCAACATGGCCATCTTTCTTAACCCTTTCAGTGCCACATTTTGGGCTGAGTCAACAGCTTTACTCGGCGCGCATTGGGCACATTATATATTTAACTCTCAAACGTTCAATTTCAAACTATTAAAAGTGAAAACGAATCACTTTCATCCGCCCAGATGTGAACAGTAGGCAAGAGGAAGAACAGAAGGTTCAAGAACTGCCTAAAAGGGGGCACTGCAGTCAGTGGAGGGCTAGAGTTGTGTATGCCCAGTACTTTGCGTTGTAATTTGCAACTTAATAACTTGAAAACTACTGCACGTAGAGACACCAAATTTCTGACAATAAATTAAGATGCATAACGTAATACCTCACAAAAATCATATAACCACAGCTACTAAAGTGACTGGTTTATGAAAGGTTGCTTTAACATACAAACTAATGAATATACACAGCTCTGGCCCTCTGAATGTTTGTGTATTCAGTTGTGTATTGGGGCGAAAACACACGTTAGAGCTAATTCTGACCTTTCCTATTAAGCATCTTGGGTAACTACAGTAGGTAGTCAACTACCTAGGACATACAAAAAATTCATGTCATTGTATTGCTATTGCTGTGAAATGCGTAATGTAAAGTGGGTAAGAACCGTACAGCTAAAAGAAGGATTACGTTTTATCGACCAAAAATGCCTTTCGACATGTCGTTGGCTGCTGAGTATCGTGACATGTCGACCGTTGCGAAAAACGATTCAGCTTCAAAGCAAAAACCATCATTTTCATCATGTGAGGTTCATGGTAAACACTATAATGACAACATGAGGCTTCTTTTCTTTGCTTGAGATGATAGTATGTCTGTATGAATGATTTAGAATGCTATAATCGTCATCTTCACCACCATCATTTCCTTTATCATAGCTGTTTTCGTAATCTAGCTCATACGCTTTACCTTTACCGGTGTCAACAGCAAGAAAACATGATTTGCAGGTCATGTTTCACGCAGTACCAAACAGAATGTTATCGTCACAAACGCAGTGACGTCATTTTACATAAAGTGTTGTTGGAGGAGATTTGTAACTATGCACGGTGGCTTTTGAATTAGCGTACCATATGCATCGTCTTTATTGCAGGAAAACGTCGATGAGTAAATATTTCCAGATGGTTCTTTATTTTCATAGCTTTTTAGTCTCAATTTTCCAAAAAGTGTGGCAAACATAGACTAGCTAAATTAAAGTATTCATAATCAGCCATCACTATAAAACCCTGCATATGAGTATTGAAGAGGGTAGCGCCACAAGGCAAAAGTCATTGTTTTCAGACATTAATATATTTGGTTCGGACTGTATTGTAACTACAGGTATATTTGTATTTCCTGTATTGCTCAAATAATATTATGTGACCCTCATTCGAACAGCAGTTGAAACAAGGCAAATGCACAAAGAATAAAATATGAATCTAGACATTTTCGCGCTTAACTTCATTTTTGCTGGTACTGCCGCAAAATTTGAATGCACAAAAAACAGTAGATTTGTGTTTTTATCATATTATAGCATTTAATTGCGCAAAAACTAGAAGGTGCGGATTTTTTCACTGATATGAAAAAATCACAATCGTGCTAAATTAGTCGGCGCAAAATTGTTTGAACCACCATAACTCAGCACATTACAAGTGTTACGGTTTGAGATAAGTGATATATCTAATTACCCTCCTAAAATTGCGGGGAAAATTAATCATGCGACCAATGCTGAGAGGCCGAAATACTCATAGAGAAAAAGATAGCTAAACCGTCTTGCATCAATAATGAAAGTTATAAATAAACAAAAGCTGTTCCATTTGTCCATTATGGCGACTGTTGCCTGCCTTTCAGAAAAATGTTGACTAAAATGTCCCCGACAATGTCAATAATTAAAACTAGAAAGAAAAATTTGCTGTTCAACAAAGCAGCAGTGGTGCTTTCCAAATTTGAATGATTGGGATTGAGTATTTGTCTACTTTGCATCAATCAAGATTTATAATTGTGCATTCACATAATTTGCATAAATTATAATGCTACAACTTTGGTTGCCAGTTAATTTGGTACACCAATAGCAAAAACCTATCAGTTAAAGCAAGAACCGCACCTCTATCTGTAATTTTTTTTTCACATATTCAAGATTTAATTTTTGCCTATTTGCATAATTAAAATGCTACAGCTTTAGTTCAAATTTCACTGGATCAGCCAACAGTACAAGTGTATAATTCAAAATAAGAATGAACACTGTCTATAACAGTTTTAAACATGTTTAAGATTTGGATTATGACTATTTACCTCATTTGCATAATTTAAAATGCTACAACTTTAGTTCATAGGTCATTGGAGCCGCCAATTGCAAAAACCTACGATCAAAAGTTATAATGACACCTCTAAAATATTCTTTGACATTGGCGTCAAGTTTTTCCGTATGAAAACGGCCCAATGCTACTTTCTAGTTGACACCCACTGTATTCGGGTACTTGCCCTTAAGCATTAACAATCCACCCGACTTCCATTGGTTTGGTTTAAACGTATTTTATTCAAAAAACAATCGGCCGACAGGCTCACCAGCCTATATTAGGGCCTCTTGTACATATATGACGATACAACAATGAAATTGCGAGCACCAGTACACAGATAGTTAAACATACAGGACCACAAGAAGATAAAGATAGGTGGGAATATAAATGACTTCCATTGATGTTTCAGCTAGGAAGTAGCTCTATCCGAATCATGCAACAAAAAATAGTCCGTCTACATTCACCACTTAGCTTTTGTGCATTTTGTACAACTTTGAACATCATAACATTTCCAAACAATATGCTCAATTTCATTGGTAGGTCAGTGACCTTGCCAAGCTCTGTGGAATTTTGAACAATAATGATAAAAAGCTGCGGCGATAATTATGGCGTGAAGAAAGAAAGAAAGAAAGAAAGAAAGAAAAAGAAAGAAAGAAAGAAAGAAAGAAAGAAAGAAAGAAAGAAAGAAAGAAAGAAAGAAAGAAAGAAAGAAAGAAAGAAAACAAGCAAGCAAGCAAGCAAGAAAGAAAGGAAGAAAGAAAGAAAAGAAATATTCTTGGCCAAACAAATGTTTTGGTTCGCACTCAGACTTTAAAAGCACCCCTAAGCCATTAAGGGGGTGGTACTATTAAAATTTATTTCCTAGCCGTAATGTGATGGGGGAAAAACAGTCAAGAGTATTTATTATGTTCTGCGGGGTGGTAGCAATGTAATGGAGACAAACAGGCAAAAATGTTTGACGGGGTGCTAGCGGGCATCTTTTGGAGTAAAGTAGATATTGATTCTTAAACGATCTTAGTTACGGGGTGGGAAAAGCATGTCGAATATAGATTTGGTATGTTTGCTCTCTTCTTGCCAAGTTAGAAGTATTAAGAGACTCGGTGTACTTATAAGAGTACGACTTAGTCTTAGATTTGAATATATGTAAAAATCATTCCAGCTTAATGGAGTCAGGAAGAAGGTATCTGCCGGCACATTTTCCTTAAATTTTACATGATGTATTTTTTCGGGTTGTCCATGAAGGCAAGTGGCGGGCAGGCAACAGTCTTTTGAACTAAAGCTGACACGTATGGTAGTGCTAGAATACAAGTTATTTTGACCTAAGCTATGTTTCTCTTGTACGGGCTTGTCTCCACGATAGCAACAATGCCTTTGTCTTGCCAGCCAATCGTGTTGATACATGTACTGAACTATGGCGTTCCAAATATTTTTGGATCGAAAGTGCCGAGTTCTGATACTGCTGAATCTTTTACACCGCTTGCAATACGCTGCTGAAAATTACAGCCTGAAACCGACGGCGACATCCTCCAGCACTGTATGGGATTTATATCCTTGTGGCTAAGATTGGAGCATAATCTTTCATTGATACTGCCATCAGAAACTGGTCCGTCACCTGTCGGTGGAAAACTCATTGCAGTAAAAAGAAACCGACAACCAGATCTTTGTCTAAGTAATCCGTCTAATGGTTATTACGTTCCAATGTTTTCATTTTATTAGCTGTAACCATACGAACTGTTTTCGGCGATGAAGAAATCTCCTTAAGGACCAGAATTTGGATTTCATATACATACATATATATTACATACATATATATTACATATATATGCAAAAGAACGAGCTCTATTTCGACTTACGGGGCCATATATAGTATACGGGAACGTCCATTTTATTTATGATAATCATACACGTTTAAAATTCCTAAGTACGCAGTCTCATGCTTTTTGCTGGAAAAGAACAGCCTGTCCGTATCAGGTAAATAAATAAATAACTATATGTGGTATAGTGTTTGTGACCAGTAGAAAAGTAATTTAAGTCACACTTTTCGCTACTGAGCATCTTTTTTTTTAATCCAACTTTTGTACTTTAGTCGATCAGAGGTATCGTAAAACATTCGGAAAAGTAGTAGATGTACAAAACATTTGGACACCCCCTTTCTCATCAAGCCCTGTGATTTCCAGCTTTTGGGGATAACTTATAAGGAAAGGAAACTTCCGAAACTAGCAGCTGTTTTGATTTACATGTAGGCAAATTAAGAAAATGTGACGAAAACGGCAGTTATGAACAGTATTTGCAGATACAACCGCTGCTTCATTTTGTTCTAACATTTATGTACAAGTAACTACAACTATAATATTGCTTAAACTACATTAGCCACTAAATGACGGCAATTTTAAATTAATGCAAATTATCTCTTTTTAAAGGGGAGTGCCGTTGACAATATTCACATACAAGTGTTTGCAACCAAACTTCGTGGTCAAATCTTTCTGTGGCAGCTTTTTACTCAGTCAGCAGCTTTCCTCGGCGTGCATATCCAATTGTGTCCAAATTAGCAATGGAATTGACCAGTTCATAGAACTCGGGTTTGTGCTGTTCACTTGGAGAAGTGTACCCTGCTTTGTTTAAATTTTGTGCTCGACCCCGCTGGCCGGATTACACGAGGAGGGATCATAAAGTAAAACACAGGATGTGTTTGGATTGAATGAAAAATCAAACTAACAGCAAACTAAAAATGCACGCTTCACCACTGATGTGACATTGTCGGTAAAAGGTTTGTTCAGCACAATCCATGCTGTAATCACTAGCGTTAGCTGTGGCATCCGTTGTAAACATGAAAACTGGGCAAAACTCGGCCACTTGTTGATTGGACAGTCAGGCCAACAATGGAATGTATAATTAATTACGGTCTGGAAAATTTCGGTACAACTCGGTATGAATAGGTCTACTGACAGTCTTGTTTTTCACCCAATTTTGCCAATATCTGCTTAACCGGCGCGTTATATGCATATGGCTGTAACAATCAATAAGGGCTGATGTAAAAAGAAAAGGCTACGTTACATGCAAATGCTTCTGACAATCAATATTGGCTGGTGTAAAGAGACAGGTACGTTGTATACATATTGCTTTAACAACCTATATTGGCTGGTGTGCAAAGAGGCAGATACGTTTTATGCATGTTCATGGCCCCAATAGTCAATAGTTAATACTGGCTTGTCTAAAAAGATAGGTACGTTATATGCATATGGTATGAATACACCATTGCGGTCAATCAGGTGCAGCTTACCGCACCAAATAGTTCTTGGTTGTCTTGTGCTGACACCTTTGGGGGCCATTTACCTGTAATTAACCCACTGTTTTAGCTAGACTATTACATGACCTTATCAGCCTGTTTGTGTTGTATGGTTTGACAGATGTTTTTTTCATGATGAGTTTTATAAACAGAGGGCAAATCACATATTCATACGCAGTGACGTAATGCTGGCAAGCCGTGCTCGGAACACGTGTTTCCTGGCTATGACAGGTAAACACTGGCATAACTTTTGATTCTATCTGTAGACTCGCTTTTTTATCTCGAATGTTTTCAATGAAAGGTGTCTGCACAACACCAACTGCATACTTTATTTTAAAAAGTGACGCAACAAAAGTTATACGCCTTTATGCTAATATGAGAATATACAGTAAATATAATGGTGGTTTCATCCCTGAAGGAAAACTGATGCTGACAGATGAAATTTTAAAATTTCACCTTCATGTCAAATTGATTTGCTCTAAATGTTGCCTTACCACTTATTTTTGTCAGATCAAACCATTTGAGATGGCTATCTTTATTTGTTTATGTAAATAAAACAATTAAATTGTGTCAATGGTTTACAATAGGGTACATTGCTGGATTTTCATGTATTAACCAAAACAACAATGATATTTGCATATTTTGGGGAAAAAATGAAGAAAGAGTGACTTTTAAATTGATATTCAGGTTAAATTCTCCACTTTAAAAGAAGATTGAATGGGGATGAATGATGTTTCAAAAGAAAATATGTTGAAATTGACTTTAATCTTTACATATTCAAAAACAGCTGAAAAAGCCCCCAACTACTTGATTAATGAAGATGGAAACTAGGAAGGATTACAAAGTGATCATGATGGCCTTGTAACCACTTGATGGTATAAATAAGACTGATATATTTGTGTACTAACAAGTGTGTATCATCAATAGTTAAAATTTTATTAGAGCAACAATGAGGCAGTTTGTACCACTCAGCAGCCATCATTTTTAAGGGGGGGGGGGTGGTATCCAGGTCAATGTAGGTTCACTGACCAGTTTTTTTTCTGGCAAGCTGTATTATTTTGTTACAAACAGATAATAATAATGTAACCCAAGTGATGAAAATTGAGATGAAATCAAATCTTTGAAGAAAAAATAATGAATTTTATTGCTTGGTGGGGTAAGATCAAAACACCAAAAATTGCATTGGGAATCCATTGTGATAGTGCATAGAAAAAGTGTTATATTTCCAAAAGTATACCAGTTAGATGAATTTTCTTTTCACAGTATTATACTTGTATGGGTCAGTATTTCATATGCATAATTAACATGAATATTAATTGTCATTTGCAAAATGAAGGTATGAATACACCATTGCGGCCAATCAGGTGCAGGCTAGTGTTAAAAAAGACAGGGATGTCATATACGTTTGACTTTAACAATCAATATTGGCTGTTCGAAAAGAGACAATCGTTTTGTACAAATGTATGGCCCTAGTCTTCAATACTAGTTAATGTAAAAAGACAGGCACGTTATATGCACGCGACTCTGATAAATACTGGCTATATTTATTGCACTTTATATCATTTACCCTGACTGTACAAAAATCATTAGACTTTGAAACGCTACATATATAATAAGTCTCTTCTAAACTGCTAAGCTTGAACCAAATATATATATATATATACATATAAATATATATATATATATATATATATATATATATATATATATATATATATATATATATATATATATATATATACATATATATATATCAAACCACAAGTGATATGGAGAGAATGTACCCCAATACCTATGGTGATGTGAGGGAAACTTCGTGAGCGATAATCGGGTGTTAGGTGAGTGATATTAGGATAAGCAGGTGTATTTATACTTTGCGGACTGACATTCATGTATGCTCTTCATAGGGGTATAGCGGGACCTGGGGATGTTACCCCAAAACAAAGCTATCCCTGAAACTGAAGGTAGCAAATGTACAGGTCAATTGGCCTTGAAAAATCACACTTATTTAATAATGGGCTTTTTAGTCATTTTCAGTTAAAGGTACCGCTGACCTGCTATGATACCAAGTGGCTTTGTTCTCGAGCGCCTTTTTGCGCGAGAGTTATCCTTCGCTTCGATCATGGGCAATGAGATTCAGAATGGCTCCTCGAGAATCACCCGAGAATTACCCTTTGTGCATGTGTGTTTGCTATTTTTACTTAAATATGCAATAGTTTGGAATGGAAAACCTTTTGCGCATGAGTATATTGATATTTTCACTAAAATATAGAACATATTGGAATGAAAAACACTTAAACATTTGCAGTTTCCTATTACCATTGCTAGTTCCCGCTGGAGGCGCGAATTATAAGCAATTGCTATCTGTGAAAAAGGTTGGAATGGCAGAGAGCTGTCACTGCACTGAATTAGCAAACACAAAATTGTGTGTCTCGAGCGCATCCTGCGCTTCGACTTGCACTGGTATAGTTCATAATTATGGCAAAAAATATGGAACGCACTGAGACGGAATAAACTTTTACTAAAGATGAAAAAGGAATTGGAATGGAAGTATGTTTCCAAACCAATTGCTATGCTCCTGTTAACTAAAAAATAAACGTGGTTCAAGATTCAAGATTATTAGTTATCCATGCATTCATTCGTAATCTACTATAAAATAGTCAGAATTTTACAGTGTCCCCATTCCATAAGTGGAAGTAAGGCAATTCTCAGCCCCAATACAGGCACAAAAAGGCTCAGGGTAATAAAAGGTGGTCGATTGCAGAATTACAGAGCTAGTAGGACACAGAAATAATAATGTCGAGATAAAACTGCTCTATCAATAAATGAACACACATAATGAACCAACATGTGTTTCCTGATATATACCGTTTCAGACTCAGACTATAACTTGACTATATTCGACCAGTAAAAGTGTACATATATGATAAACAGAAAATGTATGTTAATGGTCAGGGAGACTCCCACTAAGGCAAAAATTGCCGCCTTGGTGGAAGCCACCCTACAATAAAATTACAATGCCAGTAAGTCAAAGGTACTGATTATCATATAGTTACAATTATGGTAGGGCAGAGTGCATGATAACAGTGATAAGTATATAGCCTGGACTTACTTAGACTAGTTGTGTGATTCCAGGGTGACTAATGATAACCTGTTCTACAGATGTAACGGTTATGTATAGTACATGTGTCTTGACATTTGTCGAGCATCATTTTTGGCATAGGTCGCCATGCCATTAAAACTATAGCTACTTTTTGTTTTGATACAGGCAGAAATTTTATTTAATGTATTGGCTATGCCATATCTAAGACAGTTTTTGGCAAATGTGTGTTTATCCCTTAAAGTAAATAAAATTTGAGATCGTCTAGTAGTACATATTTGCCTGTTTGCATTCAATTGAAATGGAAATTTTGGCCAATTGTTAGGAAGTTTGCTATTTACAAAGTTGTGATGGAATTGTTGTTTGGAGATTGTAAATGTGTCTTTGACCTTAGGTAATTTGAGATTTTAATATAGTCAGTGTGTGCATTATATTGGATACATGTTAGGATACGTTTAATTGTTTCTGTAATGTTTCAATTCTATTTAACCTAAATCCCCAGACCAAGATGCCATAATTTATATGTGATAATGATAGGTCTTCAATTTAGCACTCATGGCCAATCAATGTTTAAGTTTGTTGAGAATGCCCAAACCTTAGGTAGTTTGTTTGTTAGTATGTCAATAAGAACAGTCCAGTTTAGTTGTTTATCTGTAGTTATACTCAAGAAGTAAAAAGAATCCCCCATGTCCCCAGGAATTGAGTTAATGGTAATGTTTGGCTTGCTGACTGTTTTATTTGGCTGATGAAAAATCACAAAACTTTAAACATATAGATTACAACGCCCATAATGGCAGCTGTTTGAATTTCGGTTAAGCCTTTATTTGTGGTTTCATATTTTCTTGGCGGTTTTTAACACCGAAAAAAACGCTTTTGTATTTAGTTTTGATGAGGAGCAATATCTCCACACGATTGACAAGGTAGACTACAAACTTTTTATCGACTTTTAAATTACGCTGCGTGACAACGCCTTCATCTGCATGTGTAAATATTACCATACGATGATGTATATCTGACGGTGATGTCTAATGACTGTAGTCTTAATAGTGAGAGTGATTTTTTTCTATTCATGTCTAATAACTTTATTCTTAATAGTGAGAGTGATTCTTCCTATTCATGTCTAATGACACTAGTCCTCATAGTGAGTGTGATTCTTCCTTTTCATGTCTAATGACTGTAGTCCTAATAGTGAGAGTGATTCTTCCTATTCATGTCTCATGACTGTAGTCCTAATAGTAAGTGATTCTTTCTAATCATGTCTAATGACTGTAGTCTTAATAGTGAAAGTGATTCTTTCTATTCATGTCTAATAACTTTATTCTTAATAGTGAGAGTGATTTTTACTATTCATGTCTAATGACACTAGTCCTCATAGTGAGAGTGATTCTTCCTTTTCATGTCTAATGACTGTAGTCCTAATAGTGAGAGTGATTCTTCCTATTCATGTCTCATGACTGTAGTCCTAATAGTAAGTGATTCTTTCTAATCATGTCTAATGACTGTAGTCTTAATAGTGAAAGTGATTCTTTCTATTCATGTCTAATGACTGTAGTCCTAATAGTAAGAGTGATTTTTTTTATTCATGTCTAATGACGGTAGTCGTAATAATGAGAGTGATTATTTTTATTCTATCCCGGACTCTTCCAACTCTTCTGCAGAATCAGAATAAGAAATTTTGCTTGCGTACATAGTTGATGTTCCTATAACTGACAAGACAAAGACAATGTCCGAAGAAAATCTTATACGTGACACAAACATGTGAGAAAAAAAAACAAGGAGGAACCAGTATGAACCTGAAGCTGATACTACTGTTAGCAGCGACAATGCTTTATCAGCACAAATCGGACTTGCCATCCTAGTACGGTTCTAAAAGATGCTATTTTACCTGCAGTTATCAGAACAATCAACGAACACTGATGAAAATATCAGAACTGAGTTGGCACCTGCTAAACTGCTTCACGTATATCGAGAAACAACTGTTGACAAACATGAAATCTACTGAACTCTATGGAGAAAGGACGAGTTAAGGCCGAAGTTCATCAAGATGTGCTCGCAACCGGTGAACATAACCATTTAATAATAATTGGGATAGAAGAGAAGAAACACAAAGACATTTTGCAAATTATACACGGGAGCTGGAGAAAAAACTTACACTTAGACATTGGTTTCATCAGCACTTTCACGGCCAGTGGGATAGGGCATAAACAGCCTAATAAAAGCAGATCTATTCTGGTCGACTAACCCACTGGGACAAACGCAAGCTATATATTCTCCGTACAAAACGCTCATATAAAGGATTGTTTAACACGTATATCAATGAGAATCTGCTCAAACAACAGTCCGAACTTTTTTTACGCGAGAAAGCAAAACAAGAAAAGTCCATCCAAACTGCATGGGCCCTGAATGGTTCAATCTTTACTAAGAGACTGAGTGAAATGAATGTTACGATAGTTTCACGAAAGGATCTTAAGAAAAATATCCCAAGCTTTGACCCTTCTAAAGACAATACCAGGAAATAACTGTGGTTTTGGTTTTGCCAGTCTCCGAATCTCAATTATATGTCCGACATACATGACATAGTTACCGCTACTAAGATGAACCCTTTTACAGCTCGTCAAAACCATCTACGCTACCGCTAAATAGTTTTATTGACTAAGCCGCAGTTGCGTACGTAATTTTCAAAATGGCAGTCATGCTGATATTTGCGAATGACAGTGTCCTCATAAACTCAACTTTAATATCAAATTCCTGTTATCATTCTGAAAATACTACATCATTTAGTGTCGGAAGTTTCACTCCCTGACATTCTCGCCAGGAACGGACAGAATAAGGTTTGACCGCACTCTATACATCTCGTATTCGTGCTAATACTAACACGTACACACCCTTACTGAAGCATGCCCTACCTTCATCCAAGTAGTCTACATTGGAAATTGGGATATTTGCAATTCAGCAAAGATTATGACACCACATGAACGTTAAATATAAATAGCATATTTTAACAGCTAAATGAACTGTGGAGTCTTCGGAATCATCTAACAGCTTGGAAATTGGGATATTTGTAATTTAGCAAAGATAACACCACCAAATGAACAATAAGTGTAACTAGCATATTCCAATTTGAACTGTGGAGTCTTCAAAACCCTCTACCAAGAAAGGTAAATAATTATTCCATAGTTCCTCAAAAGCACTGCAAGATCCAGCGAATCTTTGCATTGGCATGGCATGCTACAATAACTAATATTTGCATATTGGGAGCCTTTTTGAAAAAAACTCTAGAAGATCGAAAATATTAGCATCAGCTAGACAGGATTTTAGATCAAGGAGATGCTACTTCTTTAAAAACATGGCCAATGCGCTCGAGCTTTTGCATTTTTTAAAACACAAACTATTGTTACCTTTCCACTGGTAGTGCTGTGAACAAGGGCGCTGGAAAAGAGACACCTGTTTAAACGGGGTATATGGCAGTTTTACCCAGAAACAAATCTTTTGAGCCATTTTCATATTTACAATACCTGTGATGTGGGGACATATCCCTATTGAACAATGGCGACGGTATTTTCAGTCGCAAATGAAAAACGTACATGTATAATGAATTGTAGTTTCTTGTGTCAAAGTGGGTTATTGTCCAGTGTCATTGACCTGTAACAATTATGTACATATTGTATTTGCCTGTCTGTAATGCACATTTGGCCCCACAGAGGGCGTAGTCGTGTCAATAAAGACCTCTATGATCCGAGAGGGATTGAGCTCCAGCTGTTCTGTTCTATGTATAATGGGGACAACTTATATTCTTACTCGGTAAGTCAGTTTCCTGTTTCAGTCTTTTGTTAACATAGTATCCTTCCTACCAAAAGATGTTAAAGATATACGTCAGGTTAGCAGTGACTTTCACAAATTGATACATATTATCCTTCATTTATAATTGTAACAATAAAAGCAATCTTATTAATACCCCGAAAAATGGGGACATATGCATCAAAATGTAAATCATACATAGTCCATATGTCATCAGGGACGTGCAGGTCTCAATTCACCTCCCTACACACATAGAAGAATTATAATATAAACACAGTTGACTGCACCTGCATAAGGCAGATTATTGAATACGAGTATTCTAAAAACTAAGGTTATAATTTCAAAGTCTGAAAGTAAGGGCACCCCCAGGGATCTATGATGGGGCTGCTGCTGCTCTCAGTTTACATAAATGATATATAATGACGGGTTCATACATCATCAAACAGTTTTGAGATCATAACATCATACTAGAGATCATGTATGACCTTCTCATTTTTGCTGGACGTATCAATACTGATTTTGGCAGAATCTTGCCTTTGAGCAAACAATGCAAAGCTACTTTCAATATGACCAAATCTCTGACTGTCTTGTTTTCCGCAAAATGAAACAAGCCTCACCACCTGCCTTGGAGGTTGAGTGTTTTTACTATGGTCCACATTCATGAATATCAGAAAAACTATGTATGCCTACTTTCTACTTTTACTGTAGAGTGACCTCACTTACAAGTCTACCTTGTATCTATTTATCTTCGGCACAAGTGACAAAATGTGGGTTTTAAGTAGTTAAGCCTATATGGTTTGGAAAAAACCAAAGTCTGAAGTTAGTGAAGAATATTTCAAAGGTTGACAAAACTGGTTAAAAATGCCTGTTGTCTTTTATGGGTAAGTGCCTGTCTCAAGTCAGGAGCGAAATTTGTTTCTTTACATTGTTATTGGAAGGTGAATGTTGATATTTTAGTAACTCTACAATCTCTTTGCAGTCATTGTTGGGTTGAAATTTATAAGTATGAGTAAAGTTTCTCATAACTGTTTGTTGATTGGTGACATTATAATTCCTGAAGGTATTTATCATACTCATGTGGGAATAACTCTCTCCTACCTTTGACAATGGAATGTTCATATTACAGAAATCACAGAAAAAGCAAGGAAACGTTTGGTTTTATTCGTTAGAACTGAAATACAAGTTATATCGTAATAATCACATTAGATTTTATAAAGATATGATACGTCTAGGCCTTAGAACATGGATGCCTTATATACTGGATAACTGCTCGATGGGTCCTTCTAATTCACCTAAAATAATTATTCAGTATGAAGCATCTCTTTTTTTTTTTTTTTTTTTTTTTTTTTGTGGAGCTCTTAAACATAAGCTACGTCATTATCAACTCAAAGTATGTCGCTAGTTAACATTGGCCAAAAGACGCCAATATATGAAGCTGATTTTGTTTTACAAAGGGACTAACAGGCTGACCCCTGTTTATCTATATGTTGCATATGATGCCAATTATAATCCCTGCTAGGAACCCGGGCAGTGTGAGAAAAACGTGGTTAACGTCCAACCTTTTCTTTTATTTGCTCTACAATGGAGCTTTAGAATGATGCTCTTACTAAATTTAAATAAAGTGTGAAACGTCCCCGTTTATCTGTTCATCTTGTTTGTGGTCACTATTTTCGTGGCTATAGATTCCCCAACTTTATGTAGGCTCAGCTTGTTTTGTTTTGTTTTTTTCTCTCGACTAAATTCCCTTCGGCATGGACTAAATGTCTTTCAGTCTGCAGTATTTTAATGTTTAATCCCAATGACAGCAGACACTCTTTCAATTTTGAACGCCTCTGTGTTCTTGTCTTCGAGACTTTCTATTGAAAACGGTTTGAAATACACTGGCACGAGCACCGAGAGGAAATCCATATTCAGTTGTCCAAGTAGCAGGCGATACCTCGTAGCAGGTGATACCTTGAAGCAGGTGATACCTTGCTCAATTAGTCTTTACAGGGTAATTATAATCTTTTCCCTTGAAAACTTACATAGAGCTGTTGCTGTCAAGATCCCATTACAGGTTCTGCATGATTTTCATTTCAAACAGCTTCTTTTATATTTACATTTGGACAGGAGATGTCAACTCGTATTATTTGTAACTTCAATTATTTATTGCTATCATTTAGCAACATCATTCTGTATCACCATACTTTTCACTCTAATGTACTATAATTTGTGTCTTGTACATAATATTTTTATCTCTTTGAATCTGGAGAGCCAGTCTGTCTAAAATATTGATATACTTTTCACAGTATAAAGAAATACGCGTGAAATAAGAGATACAGACTGACATATAGAAAGAAGACATAGACAAACCACTGTGAGTGAGGGCACGTGGGCCCACACAGTAGACTAGTGTGCTCTTTGATGCGCAGCACACCTCAAAGCCAGGCTCTGAGCCTGGCCTGCACACCGCACACCAAAAAAAAAAAAACAAACACCACGAGTTTTTTTCTGTAGGCCCAGATAACGTAACAATCCTTGGTTTCTATGTATCTTATTTTATAGCCAAACGAATACACAATAAAAGATTGCAAAATGGTGTTTATTCATGTTGACAAACTGTTCAGCAATACTTTGTAGGGAAAGTAGTGATGGAGTAATATGGACATATCATTACGCGCTGCAACGGGACACGTGCAGACGGCGTTTTGCCAATAAAGGGGTCCATTACAGATAAGGAAGAGTTTATTTGCTACTAGCAGATGGTAGATGGCTGATTTGAATATGTCCGATGTGATCTGTGAAAGGAGATCACATATGTGTTTGTAGGGGCTGCAGGTGCAAATAGAAGTACAAACGTGATACTGCATGGAAAACTTTCTGTGATAAGGAAAATTTACCACATCGATCAGCAAACTGCTGTCACTTTTTACAATATAATAATTCAAAACAGCACTGCATTTTTCATGATTTGAAAAAAAAAAAACATAGGTAACTAATCCTTGATGACAAAAGGTACTTTTTTTTGCAGATGCTTCTGGGGATTTTATGCTCATTATCAATTCCATCATATACTGAGTTACTTAAACGATACTTGTGTGTGTAAAAATATACATATGCACGTATACCTTGACCTACTTGGGAGGGTGGACTTAGAGATTTATCCCAACTGTTATGTATATTCTACTGATAAAGTTTGAACTAACAGAGAGACGAAAATCTTTTCGTTTAAGCATTATGGACGGTGGGTCAGTGTAGCCATTGTATCTTTTATGTGATCAAATTCGCATCACTTTTGGAAGATTTTGAACCATATATGTATATATATGTACATAAACCTCCAACAAAAATTCATAACTAAAATGGAGTGATGGTAAGTTATTATAAATTTAATCTTGGTTTTAGGGATTTTTTCACCTACATAAGAATTAATTTGTATTTTAAAAGTTTCTATGAACTAGAACATACCATTTTAGGTGCCCATCAATCGTTATGTCTAAAAAAACAAAAATATCGACATGATTCTATGGATGGTAATTCATTCTAAATTAAATCCTTTTGAATATTGTTTGTTATCCAGATGAAATAAAACTGAACGTTTGGTTACGTTTGTTTTCATTTAGTCAATAGGTGATTTTGGCAAGCTTGTGGTTATTACACAACATTTAGTGTTGATTTCGAGAGAACTTACAAAAAGAGTTGAATCGTCTGCATTCTAGCATATGTAGCATTACTGATATATTGAATGAGCAAGACAAGAAATCCCTTTTATACCATCATAGCTAAGCTTAGCTAGAAGAATTCAGTGATCAAACGTGAGAATCAAACGCTTTGACAGGTGTAAAACAGTATATATAATTTGTTTTTTATTCATTTGTATCACCGCTTTATCCATGCGTTGTATGACAGCACCTTCTGGAAACCATGCTAGCTATTATGACTTAACTTTTAAAGATTTCATATATATATATTTATATATATATATATATATATATATATATATATATATATATTCGGTTAAAATTTGTCAAATACTTTGGAAGCAGGAAGCACCAACATTTGCGCATAACATATAATTTTTTTTTATTAATGATATTTAGTGCATAGGAACATACATGACGCGCATTGTCCGTTGTTTCAGATCACGCATTGGCAGCACCCAAGGTTCCACGCCTACTTCCCGGCTGGGAACTCCTACCCATCCATACTAGGAGACATGCTGTCGGACGCTATCGGCTGCGTAGGATTCTCCTGGGTACGTAAACCTTTGCTTTGTATTTTCTGGTCTGGAGTGGTCCATGGTGCTTTTACATGTGATCAGCATGTCAAAATCAACTATTTTCTTAGCACATTGAATAGCCAGCGTTTATCCAATGGTACGATAACCCATAACAATTGCTCTATTTTATAAATTAAACAGTCGAGAGCAATCAATGGCACCACTTACTTGCAAACAATTTGGCGAGATATTGGAAGAATGATCCAAGTGAGCATATACGGCATAATCAGTACTTACCGACCCTCATAGCTTGAAAAGTATTGATGCAAAATTTTGACCTGTTTTCTTTTTCGAAGGTTAAGGGTCTAAGATTCCATACATGATAGTTCTAACTTTGGGATCTAATTGATTAGTAATTAGGTCTATGCATATTTGTGACAAGCATGTGAAATGTCAGATTCCCAAACAACTGTCTGGTCTCAAAACATGTTTATAATTTGTTCACCGAAATAATGCGTTGCAATGGAAATAACCCAATAGTCACACACGCAGTTGTGCATTCCGGCGCAGAAACCTGTCATTTTGACTACCAAGTTAACCCTATGGTTAATTGAGAAGGGCACAACTTCCTTAATACAGCTATTGGTATACGTTGTGTCCATTCTAATGATAGCAGTAGTAAACCAGACTCGTCATTCATCGAAGTATGCGAATGACTATGGATTTTATAGGCATATCCGAAAAAAGTACGACTGCAACCCCAGGTTTATCTATCTATCTATCTATCTATCTATCTATCTATCTATCTATCTATCTATCTATCTATCTATCTATCTATCTATCTATCTATCTATCTATCTATCTATCTATCTATCTATCTATCTATCTATCTATCTATCTATCTATCTATCTATCTATCTATCTATCTATCTATCTATCTATCTATCTATATATATATATATATATATATATATATATATATAAAAACCAGACTGGTCATTCATCGAAGTATGCGTATGATTTTTATAGGCATATCCGAAAAAAGTACGACTGCAACCCCAGGTTTATATATATATTATATATATATATATATATATATATATATATATATATATATATATATATATATATATATATATATATAATATATATATATATATATATATATATATATATATAATATATATATATATATATATATATATATATATATATATATATATATATATATATATATATATATATATATATATATATAAACGTATTTATTTAAACTGGATAGCCTACCGGTACATAAAATACTAAATGACAGGCTCTCCAGACAGAGAGACACACAATAATATATACAATACACACGGGACAATACAATCAATAGTTCAGAGTTCATATGTACCAACATCAAAAAGGTTTAAGCAAAATTCACATTCAATCAGAACACAAAACGCCTGGTATCAATTATAAATTTATGGACGGCGTCGAAAAGTTCATTATTAAGGCTGGCAGAGAGATCCTTATTTCCAAGCACGAGAGAACACAAGAGTATGTCACTGGCTAGATGCACAATCAAGCTAGGGTTTACTGCAGGAGGCATGATACAACAAGCCGTTCTTAATAGAGATCTTCTGGGTATAACATAGAGAGGACATTCTGGAAAGAAGTGAAGTGTGCTCTCGTGGGAATATGAACATGTGCACGCTAAAGAAGGAATAATATTGAATCTATGAAGTTTGAATGTAATCGAGATAAACCCAAACGTAACCGTGTGTGGATGATGTTCGGAAATCTCTTGCCATGTGCGTAATGAGCCGGTACATGATCTACAGACAACAACGTACTTTTTAAGCCAGCTTTAAATTGAGAAAGTGTAGCAGACTGCCTTATATCGCCCGAAAGGTCATACCATAGTTTAATAGAGGAAGGTAAGAAGGAACTTCCAAAACGAGCAGTGTGATGCTTGAATTGTTTAAGGCTGCGGCAATTTCTTAACTGGATAGTAATCCGGCCATCATTGGTTAGGATCAAGTCCGAAAGATAAGCAGGAGTGAGACCATTGACCATTTTATAAAAAAAGTAATAATTTATAATAATGCCTTCTATAGGCTAGCGTTGGCCAGCCTAGTTCCTTCAGTAAAAGATGACTGGGCGTGCGCTTTAAAGCTCCAAGACATATATATATATATATATATATATATATATATATATATATATATATATATATATATATATATATATCTGTTGATACCTGGGTACATCATAATGCTTTTGGCGTCGAGGGCACAGGATCATGTCTGTTAACACGAGGCATATGAACCTTAGCGGCTTCTCCCGTGCTCTTATGGAGAACCCTTGATGGAACCCAGCACAAAGAAAAACGTAGCCAACGTGTCAAAATAGTGGACGTTGTCGCCGATTCCCCCGGGAAAGTGTTGGTGAAGTAAAGAAGGGTTGCTGAAAGTATGGCTTGAGCTTACGTCAAAGTTTGACTAAGAGTCTTTATAGCCGGGACATAACAGGTTAATCTGTCCGTAAGGAATCCATAAATAATGTTCAAGACTGCGTAAATGTACATGTTAAAGTGAATGGAAGCAACCAGATCGACGACAGCTAAACATGATACAGGTTATTAAAGGCAATCTATGTCTTTTGAATTCTTTACAAAACTATTTTTCTGATCATCCGGGCATATCAAGCAGGTACACACATCGGCTGAATGTTGTGGAGGCGCCGCTCAGTAAGCGCCAATCAACTCACACAATTTGTTTTATACGAGACTCTGTTTCTCTTTTTTTTTCCGAAGGTCCAATTTCAAAAGTCCGAAAACATCCACTGAATAGGATATTGATCCATCGATTGTGTACGGCACATTGCTTTGAGTGCCCTCCTTACACGTCATGTACAGGCCGTGTACAGGTACTCAAGACAAATTGGTGGCGAAGCTCAAGTGTCGCATGAGGAAGCGAAGCGCAAAACGTCTTAATTACACAGCAGCAACTCGCGTTATATTTGCCTAATTCCCTACATCACATGTCCGTTTCTATTAATTTATCACTTACACTCTTCGCAATGGAATGGGAGTAGTTTGTGCTGTATATTGGTTCATTGTTGGTCATTTAATGGAGACGAGCACATGGGTGTTTAACTGAACTGCTCGAGTGTCCCTCTATCAATCCTTGAGATGCAATAGGCTGGCTTGCCACTCACATCTGCCACGTGCTTCTCATCAAAAAACTACCGTAGAAAGCTGTATTCTTAAATACATAATTTCTGATGAATTCACCATTCCTATTGCTTGTAGTCATAAACTTTGTTTTCGTTTATATCAACACATGGGTGTGGCTCTTACCTATGCGTGTATTAGTTTAATTCTATACATAGCCGTAGGTGTCATCTGTGTGTTTCCGCTTAAATCTGCCCATGACTTTTACTTTTGTGTGTTTTAGTTTATACCTATACATAGTGGTAGGTGTTATGTATGTGTGTTTTAGTTTATATCTGTACTTAGCCCCATGCATTTATACATGGATGTTACCTATTGTATTTTGTCTTTTTGTCCAGGACCACCTCCTAGTAGTCATTAGGGTATTCCGCAGTCCGACCTATTAATTCTCCTTAAACTAACCTGTCACTGTCTAACCTATACGTATGGAAGCACTATTGTACATATTGCGCACATTGCGTTCTCTTGTAGAATTTGGACATAGGCTGTATTAGCCCAAATAATTTAAAGGATCTTCAGCGGGTAACTACTCAGAATATGTTTCGGAGCCTGTACCCGAACATGTCTCTCTGAGTAGCGGCTCCTTGTCTAGGCTAAATATTCAGCAAAGACAACCCACATAATAATGAATAAATATGAACGTGGCAAATGATGAACTAGCTAAATATGTGAAGTTTTGCTTATAAATGCAGAGCTTTATTATGAATGAAAAATACCTATCAAACCAAACACAAGTACTACATCTGTAGTACACGTTCAGATAAGAGCAATTTGACTTAACCTTGAACCAGTATGTACCCTTTCTAGTGAGATAGTCAGTTGTTGACAGCGTTACGTGAAACAACATATGAAACAAAAAGCCTCTCGCTTAAATGGTTACATGGGTATTGTCCTCACAGGTCATCCGAATATAAATACAATTTCTTTTGGTGAGCCTTTGGAAAAGCTGAATAACACCCTCTCTCACACACGGATCAGCTTTTTGGCTATACGATTCAAAGGTAATGAAGCAGTCACAAAGTCTATTCAGGATTCGGCAGCCCGTGCAATTTTAAGAATAAAGAGCACTCCCGCAATGCTTGAAATTTTAGGGGGACCTCGGCTGGCTGCCCCTCAACGTGATCATGAACACAAACACATGTGAAGTACTATCATAAACTATAATACATATTACCATATTCATATACTTAATACATATTTCCTGAAACAAGACTTTGGAAGAAGGTTTTAATAATATGGAGAACATTTATGTACAGGACGACAGAGTATCTTGGCCTAGCTCTAGAGAAATTCATAATACTTTAAGATAAGATAAGATAAGATAAGCTTTGTTTCAAACTGAAACAGTCCTTATAAGACATTACATAAGATACATAAATATGGGCATATAAGATAAGTTTTATTTGAAACTGAAACAGTCCGTATAAGACATTACATAAGAAACACAAATGATATAATATATGCATGTGTTATAAAGAGTAAGTTAATATATATAGGAAAACACATATGTAAAATGGAGTTCAAAATCGATATCAAGGCCACAGACTACAGTTATAAATCCTTCTATTTTTCATATTAGCATTTTTCAGTCTAAAAAATCAGCATTTTGGTATTTTGAAATTCCGTGAACGGCATTTAACAGATAAAAATGTCAGAAAAATATGGACGGATTTTTGTCATACAATTCCCAGCTCGTTAATTTGTGATAATTGAAATACGAAACAACACCTGGATGTCAGCTTTATACAGGTGTATGAACGGTGCTCTTGCCAGGGTCACATCATTGTCCTTCCCCACCATAAAGTTCCCACCTGGCCTGGAAGACAGTGCACTTATATGACCACCAATGAAGGAACTCTGTGATGCAGCAAACCTGACTTAGCTAACTTTATTTAAACAGAAGCTACGGCATGCTGAAAACACAGTATTTTCACAATTACGGACTATCTCCGTTGGGATGCGCAACCAGCCAATCACAACTGTGGTGTGTAACCTCAAAGGTCAGCACACTTAATATAAAGGCTGACGCGAGCGTTGGTGGGTCACAGGGCCCCTTCAAACATCTGAGTACATCAATTAATTGGTTTTTTTTTTTTGTTTACCACACAATGAAGTGCAGTTTCAGTGGAATGAAACTCGACGAATGCTGACTGTTCATCGGTTATGAGATTATACTGGTTGAAGTAATTAAACAATTTCAATTGGATATGTTTATCAATAATGCGGCTTATGGGACATAACATAGAGATGGGCCTATTTTTCGAAATTTTGTGTTTGGAGCCTTCGTCCTTAAAGATCGGTGAGACACGGGCCAGTTTCCAGTCAGGAGGAACAATATGTCAAGGGATAAGTCCTCCACAGAGGACAAAGAGTCAAAATTTGCGATGCCACCAGTTCTTGGAAATCCACTTTCAAGGGCGTCCCCCAGGGCTCCATTCTTGGACCAGCAATTTTTAATATTTTCATGAATGATGTTTTCTGTTCTGTTCAAGATGGGACCGTTTTTAATTATGCTGACGACAATACCATCCTGGTCAAAGCTAAGACTAAACAAGGCTTCAGCCAATAAGATAGTTTTAAACAGTTTATCACTCATTACATGGTGTGAAAAAAATCAAATGGAGGCTAATCCTTCAAAGTTTCAGTGTATGATTTCTAATGAAGATACCTCATCTGAAATACATATTAGAGGAACTACTATTACAAGCGAACAAAGTGTCACACTGCTGGGTGTTCAACTTGCCAATAGACTAAACCTCCCTCATCCCATCTCTGTAATTACTAAATCAGCTTCTAGACAATTGAACTGTCTGCTACGCCTCGGCCATTTTCTAGTTATTAATAATTTGGCACTTCTGTGGAGCTTCAATCTCTGTCAAATTTGGAAAAAAAAATCAATTCAGAACTCTGAAGTTTCTGTTTGATCGGCACGATCTAGATTATAGCACTATCCTAAAGATGGCAAATCTTCCTACTTTTGAATTGTCCAGAATGAAAAATCTAGCTACTGAAGATTATAAAGCTGTCCAGGGCAGCAACCCTGAATACATAAACAGTGTCTTCAAGCCCAATACTCATGGATATTCTCTGAGAGCAAAAAATACTTTCAGAACATGAGTCTGTCACACGACCAAAGGGGGTCTTTATTAACTCGCTCCCCAATGAGTTCAGAACAGCCAAAGACTTTCCTACTTTTGAAAGGCTACTCAGACACTGGGATGGATTTTCCTGTAAATGCTCCTTCTGTAGACAATAATCCAATTTATTACTTGCACCCTATTTCTACCATTGTTTTATGCTGTGGCAAGTCTTTTTTGAAGATAAAAAGCAAGTTCAGCGGGGTGCCAACAGTGTTCCAAATGGAAAGCTTAGGGACTTTCCAAGCAAACGTTGCCATTAAAGCAATATATGGTGGCTGTGCTCACAAGCCTGTTAGTCATGCGGGCAAACGCGATGACCTACTCTTGGGTGAATGCTCCAGTTGGTTGACGTCATATCCGTGAACTTATTTGCTCTATTTCCAACTCGCCATCGCTGACAACTTTAGATAATGATTTGCAGTGACATACAAAGAACGTGTCACCAAATCCTTTACATATATGAAGTGTTGTTAAAATGATATTATGGTCCATCAGACAATAAAGGATGCTGACTATAGGTGGCATCACTGCTACATCAGTTGCTTCGTGGAATTGAGGTACCGCTTTCTTCCCTATAACTGGAAAGTCGTGCTGCAGAAGGATACTTTTAACTGCAGCTTATGGTTGTTGATTGCAGGCAGCAAGTCCGGCTTGTACAGAGCTAGAGACGGTTGTTTTGGACTGGCTTGGTAAGTATCACTTAGCAGTGTCGTAAAATGCAATTAAAGTGAGATTAAACAAAAGCAAATCATAAAGGTAAAAATAATCCATACAAAATTCAAACTAAACCAAAAGAAAACAAAGATCTCTTGATACTTGTAATTATTTCCGATACTGTATGTATATGTAGGTGTTAATGTGAAAAGAGTACGTGCATGTGAAATAAAACCTGTAGTGTCATCTCAGGGCATGCGTCACTAATGTGTTTTATTGAGTAGTATTATAAACAAACTATTAATGGACGAGATGCGAGATATCGCATTTCCAAAAGCTCCAACCTAGGAGAGTACCAGAGAGGGAGAATCCCCCTCCCAGAGAGTCGCCCAGAGGGAGACCACGAGGTCGCAACGCGACCGAGCGGGTGGGCTGGCTGGGAAATTTTTTCAAATTTCAAGTAAAAATGGTGCTTTCTGATGAATTCTGGGGAGTTAAATCTTAAAAAATAACAATAACTGCCAAGCTTGTATATAGCAAAGTGCCACACACACACACACACACACACACATATATATATATATATATATATATATATATATATATATATATATATATATATATATATATATATATATATATTAACTGAACCCCCTCAGTGGGCGGGAGGTCGGGATAATTTTCAATTTCTCCTGAAAAGCGGGAGAGTTGGAGCCTCTGCATTTCTCTTATGATTGAAGCACCATATCGAAACTTAGATCGGCTATTTGCATCCCTTAACACTCGAACATCCAGTCAAAACTGAACTTAAGCATCTAATAATTTTTTCATGGCAATTAACTCCATAAGAGGTTTGTAGGCAACCCTGTTTCCCCATTCTCTAATAATATACTGTGGAATCTGTCTTAAGGGCTACCCAAAAAATGGTTCTTTCTGACGAGTGGTCCCTTAAGGCAGGTAAAATTAAACTAAAATGCTAATTGGAATGCTGAGATTGGTCCTTTAGCACAGGTGGTCCTTTAACAGAGGTGGGCTAAAAGTCAGGTTCTGTTGTATGTTTAAACCAATTACTCAATTAGCAGAACACCTTCCGAGGCCAAGGACACCATGGATGTCATCTATGCCATTATTAGCTAAGCTAGTCTTTTTACCGTCTGTCAAGAGTCCATGGCAGTGTATGCATTCTACATGGGCGCTTTATGATTGTATTTCAGCAGTACGTGCTATGATAACTATATCGATCTCTCAATGAAGATTAAGTTGAGGAACTTGGTTTCCTGTTGCATTTCGCATATAAAATAGAAAAAAATATATAAAAAGTGGCAGAAAAAGCAAAACTGTAAAAACTGCATTTTGAAAACGAATCGTAAATTGCATCTGGACAAAAAATCTCATCTTGAACTTTGATTGGGAGTCACAATTTCAATGTAGAAGTTCATTCAGGTTCTGAATGTATATTTTTAGACATTATGCTGTGTCCTCGTCGCGCAGTAATCGGCACCGTATCATTAAGGAATGACTCAATGGGAAAATTGTTTTCAAGCACGTGTCAAGGAAAGTAAGATGGACTTAACGATTAATCGAATGTTGTTAGTTACGAATAATGCGAGGAGGCAGAGTGCAGATTTTATCAGTGGCGGCTCTGAATGTACATTTATTATTAATAGAATGTTGTTAGTTACGTAAAATGCGAGGAGGCAGAGTGTAGGTTTTATCAGTGGCGATGCGGAATGTACACTTACTATTAATAGAATGTTGTTAGTTACGAAGAATGCAAGGAGACATAGTGCAGGTTTCATCAGCGGCGGTTCTGAATGTACATTTATTATTAATAGAATGTTGTAAGTTACGTGCAATGCGAGGAGGCAGAGTGTAGGTTTTATCAGTGGCGATGCTGAATGTACATTTATCATTAATAGAATGTTGCCAGTTACGAATAATGCAAGGAGGCAGAGTGTAGGTTTTATCAGTGGCGGTTCTGAATGTACATTTATTATCAATAGAATGTTGTTAGCTACGAATAATGCAAGGAGGCAGAGTGCAGGTTTTATCAGTGGCAGTTCTGAATATACATTTATTATTAATAGAATGTTGTTAGTTACGAATAATGCAAGGAGGTAGATTGCAGGTTTTATCAGTGGCGGTTCTGAATGTACATTTATTATTAATAGAATGTTGTTAAGTACAAATAATGCAAGGAGGCAGAGTGTAGGTTTTATCAGTGGCGGTTCTGAATGTACATTTATTATCAATCGAATGTTGTTAGTTACGAATAATGCGAAGAGGCAGAGTGCAGGTTTTATCAGTGGTGGTTCTGAATGTACATTTATTATTGATAGAATGTTGTTAGTTATGTATAATACGAGGAGGCAGAGGGTAGGTTTTATCATTGGCGGTTCTGAATGTACATTTATTATTAATAGAATGTTATTAGTTACGTATAATGCGAGGAGGCAGAGTGTAGGTTTTATCAGTGGCGGTTCTGAATGTATATTTATTATTAATAGGATGTTGTTAGTTACGTATAATGCGAGGAGGCAGAGTGTAGGTTTTATCAGTGGCGGTACTGAATGTATATTTATTATTAATAGGATGTTGTTAGTCACGTGTAATGCGAGGAGGCAGAGTGTAGGTTTTATCAGTGGCGGTTCTGAATGTACATTAATTATTAATAGAATGTTGTTAGTCACGTGTAATGCGAGGAGGCAGAGCGTAGGTTTTGTCAGTGGCAGTAGCCACTTCCTCTTGACAAGTCAGAATTGACACTTACTTTCATATGAAGCATTATTGTCCAACGTACCACTACCGTGGAAACTTGGAAGTGCGTGTGAATTTATCAGAATAATTATGTTTTCCAGAAAAAGTGGTGTTTCAAATTATCTATTTTCCAGTGTGGGTATTACAGAGTTGTGATAGCTGTGAATGCAGCTACCCAATTTTTATGGAGGTTAATTGGTGTCTTATTGTACACAAATAATCTGACATCAGTGTTTGTTTTTCAGCTAAAATGATCAACCTTCCCGCAGCTTTCCTGCACGCTAATGGGGAGGGCGGCGGAGTCATACAGGTAAAGTTCGAAGTGTTCTTGCACGCTTATGGGCAGGGCCATGGAGCCATACAGATAAAGTTTGCAGTATTCTCGCACACTAATGGGGAGGGCCATGAAGCCATATAGATAAAGTTTGCAGTATTCTGGCACGCTAATGGGGAGGGCCATGGAGCCATACAGATAAAGTTTGCAGTATTCTTGCACGCTGATGGGGAGGGCCATGGAGCCATACAGATAATGTTTGCAGTATTCTCGCATGCTAATGGGGAGGGCCGCGGAGCCATACAGATAAAGTTTGCAGTTTTCTGGCACGCTAATGGGGAGGGCCATGGAGCCATACAGATAAAGTTTGCAGTATTCTTGCACGCTGATGGGGAGGGCCATGGAGCCATACAGATAATGTTTGCAGTATTCTCGCATGCTAATGGGGAGGGCTGCGGAGCCATACAGATAAAGTTTGCAGTTTTCTGGCACGCTAATGGGGAAGGCCATGGAGCCATACAGATAAAGTTTGCAGTATTCTTGCACGCTAATGGGGAGGGCCGCGGAGCAATGCAATTAAAGTTTGCTGCCTTATTACAGGCAAATGGGGAGGGCGGTAGTTATACAGGTACAGTTTACAGCCCTGTTGCACTCTATTGGGGATGGTGGCAGAGCCATATAGTAAAGTTTACAGCCCTCTTACACACTCATGGCGAGACAGCAGCATCATACAGGTATGAATGTGAATTTTGTAGAATATTGTATCATATGCTATTGTAAACTGCATTTTGTATCACGTGATTTCTAATGTAACTTTTTGTTTTATCACCCGTCAAATGTTTACTTGTTATGTCAGGTGTGGTGTAGCATGACCCCAAGTAAGAGCAGCTTATGCTGATTGGGCTAAATAAATAAATAAAGTTTACAAGTTGGTTTTTATAAATGATAACTTCCACAGAGATTCCTTTAGAAATATTCCCTTTTTCTGTTATAGAAGGAATCATGGGTCAAAATAGTGCAATTGTCAGTAGATTTTTATGTTTTTTCTTAGTTCATCGCAACTTCCTTCATCCCTCCGTCCAATCATTGTAGGCGGGGAGTCTGTGGTCCTGTGGCAGAGAACAATATTGGATAAAATGAAAATCTTTCAAAAGGACTCGTTTTAATTTAATGAAGAAGCCCCCGGGGTGACGGGTATGGTCCAACACAAACACTCCCTTTTTGTGGCTCTTGTCACTCTCGAATACCCCACCACTTTTTTCAAACCTTCCATCCATAAGGCTCCCTGTTTTAAATACCACACCAAAAAAAAAGCCCACACTTTGTTATCCATCTCAATAACTGTTATTTTCCCCTTTTTGTGTGTGCTTTTCTATGCCATTTTCTGGCCGATTTCAACTTCCTTGTCAGCCAGCTTGTCAGTACAAGGCCTCCATAGACTCCCCTCTACCATCTGTCAATACAAGGCTCCGAAAGACTCCCCCTACCATTTGTCAATACAAGGCTCCCAAAGACTTCCCCCTACCATTTGTCAATACAAGGCTCCCAAAGACTCCCCCCTACCATTTGTCAATACAAGGCTCCCAAAGACTTCCCCTACCATTTGTCAATACAAGGCTCCCAAAGACTTCCCCCTACCATCTGTCAATACAAGGCTCCTAAACGACTTCCCCTACCATTTGTCAATACAAGGCTCTCAAAGACTTCCCCCTACCATTTGTCAATACAAGGCTCCCAAAAGACTTCCCCTACCATTTGTCAATACAAGGCTCCAAATGCCTTCCCCCTACTATTTGTCAATACAAGGCTCCCAAACACTTCCCCCTATCATTTGTTAATACAAGGCTCCCAAAGACTTACCGCTACCATTTGTCAATACAAGGCTCCCAAAGACTTTCTCCTACCATTTGTCAATACAAGGCTCCCAAAGACTTCCCACTACCATTTGTCAATACAAGGCTCCCAATGACTTCCCCCTACCATTTGTCAATACCAGCACCCAATGACCCCATTTTGCTTTGATTCCGCTCCCACTGGGTCTGGATTTTATACTCTCAGTGGACCTTTCCCATAATAAATTGTGGTTAGTGCCCCTCATCCTAAATTGTGAGTAGTGCCCCCAAGCCTAGCTTGACTGGCTAGCTGTTGATGCTGAAGGCCTTTTCCGTCACATACACTGAAAAAAATCGTTTTCTGCTAATTTTTCATGCACTGAATTATCTATGGATATTTATATTACACACCTTTGACTTTTCCCAGATATATATATATATATATATATATATATATATATATATATATATATATATATATATATATATATACCATCTCCATTGAAGTATATGACAAAAAGCAAGTGATGGCAATAGCCAATAGTTCGCAGTGAATAGCAAATCCACAGTAAAGTGTTAAGATATCAGTGATGGACTGTTACCTACATGATCTGTCAACAAGCCATAAAGGCGGTATTTGCTGTTTGTAATATGGTCGGTCAACAGATCGTGAAGCTGATATCTGGTTGTTCTGTTTATCGCAGGGCTCTGCAAGCGAATGCATACTTGTTACCTTGCTGGCGGCCAGGTTTGCGGCAATTAGGAACCTGAAACAAAAGTACCCTTACGCTGAGGAGGGAATTCTACTGTCCAAATGTGTCGCCTACTGCTCCAAACTGGTAAGAATTATGCAATTTACATTACAGGTACGGCGAAAGGAGGATACCATCGAGTACATTTGAGTGAAGTAATGCCCTTGCACTATCTTAAATTCGCATTTGAGAATTTTAGATTAACATAAAAACCAAGAGTTTAAGAGCCTTGAAAAGGAGCTTGGAATACCGCTGCAATGGTAAAAACCTTCGAATATGCTATTGCATTTTGCGGATATTGTATATTTTCATAACCAGGAACAGAACTAATGCCTACGCTTTACGTCTTTAAAATAATATCCCATGGGAAGCACGATTCATTTTTGAAGTTTAATGGACGTATATTATGCAATAATTACACAGTACAGCTTATTTTCCTCTGCAGTAGATAATGATTATTTATGCAGCACTTTGCTTGTGACCCTATTCCAGTCATTTACAACAAATGATTGAGATCTTCTCTTTAAGAAATATCATCACATATCACTTCAGGGCGCGGCAGCACCGGAATAAATTCTTTTAGTGAAGCGAGAATGAGGCCCAAAGCATGAACATATAAAATACACACCGTGCAAACTGAGCAACATAAAACAATTAGTTTTTATTGGCAAAATAATGTTCATTTGCATCTCTATTGTAAGTCCATCATATTTTGTGGATACAACTATAAAGGGTTCACCGATATATTTATGCACAAAATAGCACCCTAATCTCCACTTGGCCAATTTGCATTATGAGCAAGCAGTGAATGGATGTGAATGGATGTGGTGGATGTGGAGATGAATGTGGTAGTTGATGTGGATGTGGTGCTGGATGTGGTGACAGTGGTGGTTGTGGAGATGGATGTGGTAGTTGGTGTGGATGTGGTGGCAGTTGTGATTGTCAAGATGGATGTGGTTGCAGTGGTGGTTGTGGAGGTGGAGATGGAGATGGTGGTGGGTATGGATGTGGTGGAGGTGGTGGCGAATGTGGATGTGATGGTGGATCTGGAGGCGGAGGTGGTGGTGGATGTGGCACGAAGCACGAAGATACAATTGCTGGGACAATGAGGGGAACATAATTCTTAAGGTATCCGTGGCAGACATTTTGAAAAGGAAGGCCACAAATTTCGCATTAAAATTATTGAACGCTTAGTTCCAGTTTAGGGTCAAACAATCACAGATTTCACCATAAGGAGCGAAGAAAGAGGACTTTTTTGGCAGAAAGAACTCGGTACCATTTGGCCATTTGGCCTAAATGATAGAATTAAAGGTGTTGGAAATGTTTCAAAGAAATGCTCAAAAACTGGGAATTCCTCCCAATCAATACACACGCCCGCCCCAACAGAAGCAATATACACTGTAAACATCAAAAAAATCGTTTTATAGTAATGTCACTGTCGACCTCATTAAGGATACTGATGGCAGAACTGATGTCCTTCACCTTTTACGCTCTTTACTTTACTTTATACCTCTTAATCTTCTCTCTACATGACAGTCAGATATTTCAGCTTTATACATTACAAAAGAGATTATAAAACCTATATTCTCATTGTGACTGATACATGTAATCATCGACTTTTTAAGCCTGTTTCCACTATTAATGATAGTAAGAAACGAACTTTCATTAAAATGCTATACAAAAACAGAGGAATCGACTTGATTAATCTTTCTAATATTCTTCACAACGAAAAGGTTCAATCATTTATCCCACCCCATTTGGACACAAGTCTTCCCATTAATCTTATAAATATACAAAAACAATTTCCTCTGTTTTTAATCATGTGAAGACAGTGTCAGAATTTAAGGTTGATTGGTTTCGTCATAATGGATATCCCTTTGAATGTGGTCATTCCCCATTTTTTTTTTGGGAGGGAAGGGTATTTTCGTGACTCGTGATCCTATCTTTTTATTTTCCGTGATCTGTGAAACAATAACATTAATTTTCGGGATTCGGGATTAAACTATTGCTCGTGAATCGTGAATATGCATATAAGCTCAATAATTTTTCCTGTGAACTGTGAAAACATTATTTTTTCTGTGAACTGTGATCAAGACCCCCCCCTTGCCCCCCCCCCCCTCATTTTTATCAACTCATCATGGTCATGGCGTAACAGGCCATCTTTCCATTATTCCCAATGAAGCACTTAGAGATTTAATTTCAAAAGGTCCTAGATTTAGAGAGAAGAACAAATATAATGGAAAAAGGATAAACAAATAGTAATGGAACCTTTATTATGGAGAATTATGCTAAAACATGGTCCAAAAATGAAAAATGTGAAAGAAAATCGTTTCAGTTTTATCTGAGTGGATTAATGAGGATAGCACAATTGAGAAACTAAAGAAAAAACTAAACAACCACCTGTTGCTGTCCTTCATAAGTCGGATGTTAAAGCATGTTTACATGATTTTCATGAGAATTATGTTTTTGCTCCAGCTGACATGGCTCCCAATAATGTTATCATAGTTTGTAAACAGTTCTATCTTGATGTAATTGTCAAAGAATGAGGGTTAGTCGACTCTACCGTTAACTCTTTTACCTATGAAAAAGCTGACTATTCTGTTGAACATTTAGTGAACGGTCACTTTAAATATTTCGAAAAGTTCAATTTAACTTTCAATGACAAATTCCGTAACTTACCAAGGATTTTTGCAATTCCGAAATTACATAAAAACCCATATAAATTCCGTTTTATTGCTGGATCTAAGTTCTGTTCTACTAAAGAATTATCAGTTCTGTTAGCTAAAGGATTAAAAAATGTACAGGAATTTTGGTGAAATTACTGTAAGAGAATTGAATCAACGTTGGGAGTTAACAGGAATTGGATATTAAAGAATTCTGTAAGTTTACGTAACACTTTACAAACAACTAATGTTCACCTTACAGGCATAGATCATCTTGTTTTTGTTTTTGTTTTTTTTTTTTTTACTCTCTATACCACAATACCTCATGCAGATCTGAAGCGTAACATTCAAACAGTGGTTTTTAAAGTTTTTGAGAAAAATTAATTTCAGAAAATTATAATTGGTCATAAACATGCTTTCTTTGGTGATTATGGGATAATGATGGTCAACATGCATTTGACTATGATGAGTTTATAAGACTGTTTGAATATTTGATAGATAATATTTACATACGTTTTGGCGATTGTGTCTTCAGACAGGTCATAGGAATTCCCATGGGTACAAATTTTGCACCACTTTCGGCAAATCTCTATTTACTTTATCACGAGTATAATTTTCTAATGAAAGTGGCAAAAGTTAAAAATTACTTTACTAAATAATTTAGTTTAACTTTCAGAAATATAGATGATTTACTGATCGTCAGTAACAAATATTTAAAGGAATACATTACAATCCTAGTGATCTGAAACGAAAAGAAACTACTGATTTGAACACAACATGCTCATTTTTAGATCTACTCTTATTCAATGATAATGGTGTATTCAAATCAAGAATGTATGATAAAAGAAATGATTTCAATTTTGATATAGTGAATTATCCATATATAAGAAGTAATATTCCTATTAATCCTGCTTATGTTATGTCTCAAGGCTAATTGATTTCGCAAGAAACTGTACTGACTTTAAAAATTTTGCTGACAGACATAAATCACTTTTAGCAGACTTATTAAACAAGGTTTTTCTAAAATAAGATTGAAAAAGGTTTTTTCCTTAACTTTAAAGATAAATAAAAATACGTACTACAGAAATATCATATTGATTTCAATGAACGTATTAATAAGGTATTAACTGAGTGTCAGTAACACATAGAAATATGTTTTGGTGTGGTAATATTGAGGCTGAGATTGTTTCACCTTGAGTTTGATCAAACTTTCGATACTGGAACAATAAAATTCGTCATATTACAATAAAGATAAAATGTAATAATGACCATCTAAGTTCTCAGGCAGGCATCATGTTGAAAGATACAGGCTTTCTGTTTTGTCATCCTTTTGGATATATTGACAAAATTTAAAGAGTAATCCCTAAGCTGATGTAAGTCTTATTTTTATAACGAATTTTAGACCTATTATGCTGTATTTTCAATTGAGAAAGGAACTTAGAAGAACTTAACCGTGTTTCTTAATAAATATTATGTCATTATCAAATTTGGTTGTGTTGTGTCCACATGGAGACCTTGTTTTGGTGTTTACATAAAATTTTGGAAGTAAATGTTTCCTATACTGCAATTTTTGACCACTCAGGGATTGGTTGCATTCTGTTGACAGGGGTTGTGCAACGGCTCAAATCTATTCCACTTATTGAAATCAAATTACAACAGTGAAGACTTGAACGTCTGCTTATGGCTCCTGTTTGGTCTATTTGGGCTGGTACATAACTCATGTTAGGAGTGTACCTGACACCTTCCTATTTAAATCTATGCTAAATGCAAATTTTGACATGTGGCATCATGTATGATTGCAATTCTAATATAAAGTTAGTAGTCTGACTTAAAATTCTTAATTATCCTGTAATTGTTTGGATGATGTCTATGAACTATGGTCATGTAATTACCTTTTACAACTGCACATTAAAATTATTGGCCAAATTTGTTTTAGGCCTACTTTAAATTAATGTGCGTGTTTTGCAAAGTGGGAGTATAGGGATCCCTTAAAACTGGTTTAAACTGGTGTCAATATGTTGGTAACCTGTTCCAAGTCAGGCACAAGATACCCTCATTCATTTAAATTTCGTAATTGTTGGTCATGGATCCTTTCAACGATGAACATTTGCATGTCTTACTATTTCGATAATGATACTGTGTGTGACAAGGTTGAGCTGGTATTGGGTTTGGTCTCATCACTATCATTGAAAACTGATGTCTGCTTCTCTTTTCATGGAACTATTATGTACTTTGCTAACATTTTGAACATTCAGGCATTTTCTGCATACATTTCAGAGCAGTAAGTGTTCCAAACGTAGTGGGACCTTTTTTTTTTAATGGTCTGATGAATATAGTTTGTTATGGTGGGAATCATGTCAGGTTGGCTCAAAGTGTTTGATGTGCAGCTGATACATGGTTACTTTCAATAAATGGGTAAATTTATACAAATTCTCTCTCTCTCTCTCTCTCTCTCTCTCTCTCTCTCTCTCTCTCTCTCTCTCTCTCTCTCTCTCTCTCTCTCTCTCTCTCTCTCTCTCTCTCTCTCTCTCTCTCTCTCTCTTTCCCTAGTATAAATAATTGGCATCTAAGTCAGCTGACTGGCAAGTTGACCTATGTCTAATTGTCAATGAATAAATATAAAACTGTCACTTGGAAGACAGCTGCACTTTCAGTTACTTTTAGGGATTTCAGCATGATTTCTCACTTTCTTTTCGTAAAACCTAATTCTTTCTCTGATATATGTGGTAGACTTTTACAATAATTAGGACTGTTATACATTTTGAACTTTATAGAGCCATGAAGTAGATGTACATTATGCTTAGCCGACTTGCAGATAACTTACAATGGCATACTACATTTTTTAATTCTAAATTATTACCTTAATAAATGACTTATATGCCGTGGGATTCTATGCTTTCTTGAACATTTAAATTTCCTTCAAAAATACTTCTGAAAAACCATGGTTGAAACTTGACCGCTATGCTTACAATTTTTGGCTACTGTAATGCAATTTGACTACTGTTCTTGCAATTTTTGACTGCTGTTTTGCGTTTTGAGACCTGATGTCACTTGTTTCGGGCTGATGTTCGCCATTTGAACGATTGTACTGGCCAATTCTGACATCGTATTAAATTTTGACCACTATATTTGCACATTCAAAAACTTTTCCTCTGGAAATACTCTTAGTTTATCTTCTTTAAAACAACATCATGCTTTTAGCTATATGTTTAAAACACATAGAATTCTATAATTATGTTGTTGGATTCTTGTTCATGGTCATTGTAGGCCTGGGGGGCCTTTTTGATGGATCGATTTTGTTGTTAGTGTCACTTTGCGGACTTGTATGGAGGATGATCATTGTTGAGACGGTGGTTGCAACTAGCACTTATTAATGCTGAATTTGAATGATATTTTCAACAAATTTGGTACCTGTGCTTGCAAATTCTCTGCTGAGCTGCAGATTTTGGTCCCTTTTCATGAATTGTACGGTCCTATATGCACATGAATAATGCACCTGTTCAAGTCAATTTACTGAAATAGGCCTATATTTTTTTAACATTTTTTTTTTTTTTTTTTTTTTTTTTGCATTCTTGCCATGTTAAAACAATTCATGGCTTTTTTGACCCTCCGGACCTTTAGAGTTACATTTTGGACACTTTTGGGTACAGAAAAACTATAAATTTATGTGATTCAGCTAAACATATCAAGAAACATTATCTTTGGTGGGAATTGACTGGGATTTGTGTCATTAGGACTATGGTTTGGATGTGGTAATGACACTGTCTAATTTGGTTAAGGGAAAGCACGTGCAGTTATTCCTTCATTTGTCAAACAAGTCTAGATTTGCGCTAGATAAGTCGACCTGGGTCAGATTAACCTCTGTGTGCCCCAATATGTCCGGTATCATACTGTACTGTCATCTATTTTTTATTATTTTTTATGATCTGGGGGTTAAGGGGTCAATGTCATTGGTGTCATGTCGCACATTATACTACTTGAGCACCTGAAGCTTCCGTGGAATGCACTAAATTGGGCAGGTAGAAAGCATATTATAACATCCAGAGGTCTCCACCGGTCCAATCCTTTTTTGCAAGACTTGTAAATTAAAAAAGGTTTGGCAACATGTCTTCGGGTAGGACAATATAGCTTAACACTGCCCTTGACCGGATAGCCTCCCAAACATAATATACCTGTTCATACCGAGTTTTACCGAACTTTGTAATAAATTATACTTTCCATTGTTGGCCTGATTGTCCAATCAGCAAGTAGCGAAGTCGGGCCCACGCCGTCATATGTTGATACCGGATGCCACGGCTAACGCTAGTGATTAGAGCACGGATTGTGCTTAACCACGGCACAGGCGTATGAAAATATTCTGAGTGCGAGAGCACTGATGCTGCTGGAAAACTTTCTGAAGTCACCTTTTATCATACCGCCGAAAAAGAGTACCATTTGACTGTCCATTTAGGATCAAGTTGTGCCCTGCTCTTGCAAACATCATGCAGCGTTCTTGCATTAAATTCAACATTCAGTGTACTTGTCCTCTTTCCAGGGAAAATGAAAGAGTAAGCGTGGTGTGGGACGTCGCTTTGTCGATGTGTCAACGTTCATGCAGCCAGTGGCTTCAGTCTAAAGAAGTTGTCCAGGTTGGCTATCAGGTGCAACGGCTTTGTTGCGGTTGTATTGGCACACCAGCTATTACGTTTCCATTTTCACCTTGCCGGTCATGAAAACGGAAGATAAATAAACCAAGTAGCTGTACAAAGCGGGCGTGGGCGATAGTAATGTAAGTGTGTTGTGCACCGTATGTTTGAAAACACAAACTTCATTCAACATGGAGAATAACAGATAAGGAACACATACATGTATGATTTTACCATATTCAAGCCAGGAATATGTACTTTATTCACATGTATACGGAGTGGTATGAATAACATTGGTCTTGGGATACTGGCCTTGTGGTATTACTAGACAAGCAGCATCGGTGCTCTCACACTCAGAATATTTTCATACGCCTGTGTGGTGAACAGTGCAAATCTTGTACCTAAAATGTCACATCAGTGGTTAAAAGTGCATTTATAGTTTGCTGATGGTTTGATTTTTCGTTAAATCCACGCACATCCTGTGTTTTACTTTTTGTTCCTTCCACATGTCATCCGGCCAGCCTGATCGAGCACAAAATGTAAATAAAGCAGTGAGCGCTTCCCGAAGTGAACCGAATAAACCCGAGTCCTATGAACTGGTCTGTTGCCATTCCAAAAGGCGCTGCCTGGTCAAGGCTTGCACCTTGAGCATTGCCATTGTGTTAATTCCCCATCTTCACCGGCTCCCCCCCCCCCCCCCGCCACGTCCATTGTTTCGGTTTAACTATTTCATTGTATGCAAATGACAGGTTGTATAGAAAAGTAACTAACTGACAAAGGGACTTAAGAAAGTTCTATTTATCCATGTGTCTGTCTCAATGTGAATTCTAAAGTAGTTTGTTAAAACAAATACCATTTGATGCTGATGAACTCATGTTCTGCTTCAAGCTTTCTGCCTGATACAATGTCGAAGTGTTTCTCTGTAGGACAGAATGCGTGAGTAGAAAAACGCAACATACCCTTGTCTGTTACAGGCACATTCGTGTGTAGAGAAGGCAGGGATGATAGGTCTGGTGAAAATGAGAGAATTAGATATAGACGAAAATTATTCCGTGCGAGGTCACACATTGGCAAAGGCTATAGAGGTAAGTACATGTAGATAATCTTAACACCAAATAAGACTAAACTGAGTGTCTAAGTTAACCACGTATACGTAGAAACTTAGCGTGATAGTTGGACGTCCAGTGTGTAGATGTGTCAAGATTTTTATTCATTAAGTTTTCAGTAAAATGATGGTGATATGATCTCGACTGTGTTCCGGGACCTCCCATATACCCTCTTATCAGGCTTCCACTGGAAATCAAGTGCAGCTTACGTTTTCCTTAAACGTAAGGAATGATGGAATCAAACATTAAAGTTTTATAAAAATTTATTCAAGGCATTTGACCACAATCAACTTGCATCAAAATTGTTATGGGGGAGGGAAATTTTCAAGCGTATCATGAAAGCCCGTGGTGCAATGATGGATAGCCATATCCGAGGCAGAAATTCTACAAGATAGTTTTTTCAATAAGCCCAGTAACTCAGGACATGAACAAAGCAAGATTACTGATCCAACCTGGCCACATTGCACAGTGGTTTAATAATTCCATTGATCGTACATCTTCTGATCATCCAAGTGGATGATCACCCTGTTCCTTTACGTAATAACGATCCCCTTGTACTGATCTGATGATATATGCTTCATTTTACCAGGAGGACCGAAAGCAAGGATTGACCCCGTTTTATGTAAGCAATAGCTTCTAATCTATGCTTTCAAAGACTGAATCTTTTTCTAGTATATTTATAGTAGCAGAAGTTAACGTCGAAGCAATGTGAATAAAGAGTGATAATTTTATGTTTTGTTTGGAGGCCACTAAGACATAACTTTTATAATATCAAAATTACAACCATGCCACCTGCATCTCAGTCCTATTATTTTGTATAGATTAATTATAGACGAAAGGATCATTCGTGGAAAATATTGACTAACCAACTTAAAATCCATTATTTGCATTCACGAAATATTAGAATGGAATTTTATTCGCAGTTAAGATGGTACGTCCACTGCAACTCGTCATTCATGAAAGGAATGATGAGTTAGAGCAATGGAGTGACGTCACCAATGGATTTTAAAAGCAAAGAGTGCGTGACATCATAATTTTTTGCACATGGCCTGGTCACAGATTTGTAATGACAATGAATTTTAAAATGACTACTGTACGTCTTAGTGTTTCTCTATTTTTGTTTCAAAAATAACTTTCTGCAGGCAATACTGTAGTTCTGGATTTTTTTTTTTAATTTTGTGTTTAATTTCGCGCAAGCACATTTTGCCTTAAATTACAGAATTTTGTGCATTTTAAGTTCGCGCAATCCAATGCCATACAGTGCAGTGAAATACAATGCCACTTATTTTAGCGCATTTTAATTTCGCGCTTTGGGTGATAGCGCGCCATGAAATCGAGCGCCAAAATTTCTAGAACTAAAGTATGTTGGCTTCTATGAAACTGTTCATTTCTCTGACTACCAGGTTTGTGCTACGCTTGGGACAACTGCGGTTTGCTCCTTTGATTCCCTGAACGAGATAGGGCCCCTATGTGACAAAGAGGGGCTATGGCTACACGTGGATGCCGCGTATGCGGGAAGTGCACTCATCTGCCCGGAGTTCCAGCATATATTGAAGGGCATCGAGGTCAGTTAGCAAAATTACAAGCAAGTTATTTCACTTACATAGGCAAGCTCAGAATTAGCTCTAGGGTGTGTATTCACCCCAACACACCACTGAATACACAGATATTTGGAGGGCCAGAGCTGTGTATTCCCATTAATTTGTATGTTAAAGCAACCTTAAATAAACTGGCCACTTATGTACTGTCGTTATATGATTTTTGTGAGGTATTCAGTTTTGCATCTAAACTCACTGTCTGAAATTTGGTGTTTCTATGTGCAGTAGTTTTTAAGTTATTAAAGACGTTCGGTACACTGGTCAAAAGAATTTAGAAATCTCTGGTTTTTGGTGTGAACCAAGATATTGGCATTTGAAACAAAATGCCAGCAAAAATGGCATGTCACGGTGCTACTTTTGTCGCTAGGTGGCGCTACATGTAAGGACTACAGAAAATTGATAGCAAACATTATATATGTGGGTAAAAGTAAAGAATATAAATTAAGGATGCAAAAATATGCATAAAATAGCTCAATATGAGTGTATGCAATGTGTATCAAGCCTTTTAATAGCAAATATGTAGACAAAACATGCTGGAATGTGACTTTAAATTCATCTCGTCTTGCAAAAATGTATAAGTGCTCACATTATTTTTTAAATTTGAAATAGAAACAATATTTGCAAATCCCTGAAAAATTGTAGGGGGTTTCCAAAATATGCACTGATTTCATTGATTAACAAAAAAAGATATCATACGGTGCTATTTTTTCCGCAATTGTACAAAGAATCCATACATGTTGACTTAATTTGTTCTAAGTTCATAGGTACAAGGTATCCATTCATTGTCTAACTTCGATACCATATCAATATACATGTATGCAGGTTAAATAAACGGCAGTACGTCGTTAATTTTATATTCCAGTCATCATATATACTTTCATAGTTTTACTGAGAAGAGGCAAACATTTTAAGATTCTGTCCATAGTGCAATACAGCAATGTGGAAAAAGAGGTAAAAATAAGAATATCAAAATTATAGTTGCCTTAATACATTGTCGAATGGTAACACAGGCAGCACATTATCAAATATGCCTGTGCCACCTTTTCACGCTGGGGTATTACTGTGGTTCTCCCCCCTGACGCTGGGGTATTACTGTGGTTCTCCCCCCCCCCCCCCCCCAGTTGGGACAGCGTTTATCGTACCACATTCACAAGAAATGTAAAGTACACTGGCCAAGCCATGTCGTTTTTCTGATTCTGTATTTTTAGGGACAATGTTTTTTTTTTACATTCCTCGCATACAAGATTATTGTCTGGTACACTTAGTTCCACTATTCTACGACCTTCGTCCCAGTTATAACTGTCAGTTTTTGCATGTGCATGTGGCATTTTGGGGGTGGGGGGTGGGCGTGGCACTTTCGACGGTGGCTTGGTGAGCGTTCGCTGATTGTGTACATGCGTTTTGGTCTACCACTGCCGTGTTTCGACGTATTCTGCCTTGTTTTAAAGCATTTAGTCCTTTGTTTTGGCATTTGTTAACAAACCGCCCATTCTTTTTCCTTTTCACTCTTCGTAAACAATCCATATTTCTCAAACGGAACTGTGCAAAATTGGAAAAGCGAACAGCAGCTGGTGCAGGTATCGACAAATACCAGCTCTAACTGTAAAGAGGCATTGGACCATAATTTATGGCATAAATGGTTGCACATATCGCGGTGTCCCGAACGTCTTTAAGTTGCAAACTGCAATGTAAAGTAATGGGAATACACTACCCTGGCCCTCCACTGACTGCAGTGCCCTCTTTTAGGAAGTTCTTGAACCTTCTGTTTTTGCGCTTGCATATTGAATATGCTGTGTACTTTGGTAGACATATACCGGCCGGTTTTGCTTATTTTTCATATCTGAGCGAAGTTGCAACGTCACAATATAATATCACCACTGGCAAAACTACAGTTCTGCAATGTAGCTTGAAAGAAAACTCTGATCCAGTCTGCAACTTTGCGAACACCATAAATGCTATTTGTCATGATGTAATTTTTGTGAGCAATTTTGATTATCTGTTGCTAAATTTAGACATATTTTCACTTTTTAAACTGGAAAGATGGTAAATCTCCGAATGAATACCTCTGGCGAAAAAGATAGGAAAGGTAGGAAAGGCAAAATACAACACTTGTGTCCTGTGGGACCATTGCAGGATAATGTGGAAAGAAACAAACAGAACGAGACAGATAGTGGGACGTTACCGCGCGGGGCAAATTTGCACACAAGAGAACCATAAGGCATAAAACAGTACAAGACAGATAGTGAGGCGTTACAGCACAGGGCAAATGTACACATAATAGAACTACAAAAAAGAACAAGACAGGTCGTGGAACCTTACTGCACCGGGCAAATTTACACATAAAAGAACCATAAAACAGAACAAGATATATATTGGGAAATATTTTAGCAGTTCTTTTCCGATTGTTACGTTCCAACACATACAACAAGAGGCCTGTGTGAACAGCCCATGCTCAGCTGATCTTGACAATCATCTCACTTGCAGATCTATGAACTTGGGAAAGATAAAGGTCACCCATGTTCTGAGTAAGTGTGACCTTTATAGAAGAGCACTAAGATGTGCAACATCAAGGTTCAAGTAGTTCTCAAGTTATAATGAAGAGTAAAATTCATGTATGTTGCACTGTGACCCCACAAACGAGGTCAAGGTCAATTATGTACTGCCTAAGCATGACCTTAATACAGAAACACTAACGTGTGCAGCATCACGGTACTAACTCAAAACAGATCTCAAGTTACAGAGTAAACAGTAAATTTTGTGTCAGTTGTCCTGTGAAATAGCATTAGAATGCCCATTAACTTACATAGCAATCAATAGGAAAGCTGCATTGACCGATAAGTACCTGAATTGAAAATCCTTAAAAAATCAGGAATCCAAAGCAGTGACACCTAGTAAACAACTTTGTTTGACCCTTCCACAAAAACATATCCATCACATTTCAGCTTAATCTGAGTGACGGTTCTGAGAACAAGTGAAACATAGCAAATCCATACAAAAAATTCATAAGCCAAAAAAAAAACAAGAACAAAAAATGGAAAAAAAAAAACGATAACAGGAGCAAAATTAAAACTAGAAAAGAAGATTTGCTTGAAAAAATATCTGTCTGTGTGCCTCCAAAAGTTGTAAATATTAAATGCTATAACTTTTCTCCGGTACTTCACATTCCATTTAGCTTATGACCTTTAGAGGTCACATATAAATTATAAAAATGTGCAATGTTACAATACCTACAACTTAAGGCTAACATGAACCAAATCAGATGATGATTGACCAAGTTATGGTTGATGAAACTTCCAAAGGGCTGAATGACCTTGACCTTTGATCTCTAGAGGCTACATGTTAATAACAAAATGTGCAGTCTTGCAATACCTACAGTTGGGTCCAGCATGGTTAGAATTGGATGGAAATTGGCTGAGTTATGACTGGATGAAAATTTCAAAGGTCTTAATGACCTTGACCTTTGACCTTAAGAGGTCACATGTAAATTACAAAAATGTGCATTGTTAAAATAGCTACAATTTGAGCCTAATATGATCAAAATTGGATTAAAAAAATGACTAATTTCTGGCTAGATGGAATTTCATATGTAAAAATGACCTTGACCTTTAAACTTTAGAAATTACAATTAAATTAAGAAATGTGAAGTGTTATAAAAGCTACAATTAGAGTCCAACATGATCAGAATTGGATACAAATTGACTGACTTATGGCTTGATGAAAAATTCAAATGTCAAATTGACAATAACCTTTAACCTTTACAGGTAACATGTAAATTAGGAAAAGCTGTAGTGTTACAGCTGCTACAAGTTGAGCCCAACATGATCAAAAAAAGATAAAAAAAATGACCGAGTTTTGCTTAGAAAAAAATGTCAAAGGTCCAAATGACATTGATCTTTGACCTTTAGACGTCACATGTAAAATACAAAAATATGCATGTTACAATGGCTGCAATATGAGCCCAACATGATTAAAATTGGATAAAACTTGACGGAGTTATGACCGGATGAAAGTTGAAAAGGTCTAAATGACCTTGACCTTTGACCTTGAGAGGTCACATGTAAATTCCAAAAGTGTGCAGTGTTACAAACATATTAATTGAAGTTGGATTGGTTACCTGTATCTACAAGAGTTTTGAAGATATTCAAGATTTAAATTTTCAAATGGCCCTAATTTGCATAACTTTCAAAACCATTGCGCATCTTTACAAAAACTCAAGACTTCATGTGTGGAAGTATAATCATGCCAAGTTTTGAGTTTCTACGTGTAATACTTTTCAAATGAAATGTCAGATAGATAGATAGATAGATAGATAGATAGATAGATAGATAGATAGATAGATAGATAGATAGATAGATAGATAGATAGATAGATAGATAGATAGATAGATAGATAGATAGAGAGAGAGAGAGAGAGAGAAAGAAAGAAAGAAAGAAAGAAAGAAAGAAAGAAAGAAAGAAAAACAATATATCTGTATTGGCACATTGACATAAATAACTGCATGAAGACGCTTTATATGGATAGCGTAAGGGAGAAAGCAAACATACAGTGCCAAGCGTCTTTTAAACATTGACCACAGGAACACACAAGAGAACTTTTGCTTTCAAATTTATTGACATGATGACACCAACCTATGACGTTCAACTGACACCAACCCGTTCAAATAAACATGGAAAGTTGAAGGTATGTGTTTCCTGAATTTTGCCAAGATTGGTGTTTTATCAGACAACAAGAACTGCTTATTAACTTAGATTTGAATTGCAAAGGTGCAAAAAAAGTATTCCAAATGTCACGGAATTATGGCGTCCACAATTTTGTCGCTGATGGAAGGAAAGCTATGTGAGGAAAATCTGTAACATTAGATGCCCTGCTACACTTCCATAACATCTATATCCTGAAATCCCTTGGCCACGTTCTTCACTTTCTGTATCCAGTACTGTCATTGTTTGTCTCTATGATACAAATATAGAAGCATTGAACAGTGTTTCTTTTAGTTTTTGCACCAAAATTAGTTCACCATGCATTTTTTCCTCAGAGCTCATGTGTTTTACTTGAGACTTGTGAACTCATTCTGGTAACGATGTATCTGATACATACTGTAAATCTAGGCAGTACGCTTTTTGGACAACGTAGCAACACGTTGCGAAATCATTGCACGCAAGAACAGTCCAGTCTTGCATATCTGCGCTTCAGGGTATCCCCAAAATTAATAAATGGAATACTCCAGCATTGAATATGTACGTTTAATATCAGCATCACTACCATAATAGTTTAGGGAAAATGGTTGGGCCTCAACGAAAAGAGAAACTCGTACCCCGTTTTTTTTTTGTTTTTGTTTTTTTACTCCAGACACATAAAGTGCAAGAGGGTATTGTCGTCCCCTGCGTCGTCCGTCCGTCTGTATACAAATTGAGAGGACCGCTTTAAAACCATCAGTTGCCTTTTGTGGGTGACTGCCTGTCTCAAGTCAGGAATAAAATTTGTTTCTTCACATTGGTATTAGAAGATGAATGTTGACGCTTTAGTAACTCTGGAATCTCGTTGCTGTCATTGTTGGGTTTGATATTTATGAATATGGGTCATGTTTTTCTACATAAGTGTATCAAACTAGAGACGTTCGTCTATAGAACTTCAATTGTATAGTGGCGGTCTTGTAGAAGTCTGCTTCTTGCATTTGATACTCTATGACAGTGATTCAAACACTTAACTGATTAATTATGTAATGTTCCAGATTCATAGATTTTACAAAAATGATACAGGCCTACTTTCTACTTTTGCTACAAACTCAGCTGACGAACTAGTCAGAAGAACCCAAAAAGTGATAGGCCTACCAGTTCTCTTTTTATTTTTGGCAGAAGTGATAAAATTTGGATTTTGAGTGGTTAGGCCTATACATATTGGAAACACTATAGTCTGTATTTAATGAAGAATATTTCAATGGTTGATAGTACCGGTTTGTATCTGTGAGGAACGATGAACGGCTTGACATGTTGACTTCCCCGTACAGATACGAAGAAAGTGCCACGATGAAGCAAGAAAACGATGCGCTTGCGCCGATTTTTTTTTTTTTTTTTTTTTTTTTTTTGCGTAGTCCCGCATTTTCGAGTGACTTCAATTACTGAAACTTAAGTGCATTAAAATTTCTATGAGAATATAAGGGTATACATTTATTCTATGTTTGAGGTGAGTTGTTATTTTCTAGAGTGAAATTCAAAAGTAGTAACTCACTGTAGATCACATGACCTAAACATTGTTACAACGTAATTGTGACATCTATGCATCAGTGACGTAATGCATTAACGTATGGACCAATGAAACGTGTGCGAGGGATGTTTGACTATAACGTCACACGTGACGTGGACGAACGTAAACAAACACGGTACACCAATGTGCGTTGAAAGTAGAGCTGGGGCATATTTTTGCGACGAATACTCAATTAAACATAAAATAAACAAAACGTTACATGGCTGGAGAGCGAGTTACATTTTTGCCTCCCGAGGGATTGTTGTTGGTGAGGTAGCTCATGATTTGCGCGACCAACAGCGATCCCTGAGAGAGAAAAATAAAGCCTCAGCCATGTAAGATTCTCAATTTCCCCCATAGTTAACATGTGGAAACACAATCGTTCCCAACACATGTGTGGAACGATTTTACGACCGAAATTTATACGAGAGACAATCCTATTGTTGTTGTTTTGTCAGTAAGTTAATCAGATTACGTAAGACAGAAAACAGTAATTGAAAGTTCTTTCTTGAGTGACGTACCTTAGCAACACACTGTTGAAAGTGAGCAAAATAGATTCGAAGCGACTGCTGCAAGCACGCTAAAACAAGTAAGTTTTTGACAAAACCATATGTATTAACGCTGTGTGGGAGAAAAAAATCCACATGGCCATGTCATGGGGAATGGATTTCGACAGCACACGTTTCAAACCGTTCACTGCTAGCCTTTGGCGATTTTAAAACTCGTTCAGTCTAAATTCATAATCTGTGTACGTTTGTTACGATGTTGGAACATAATGAATGGTCCCTTATGGCAGAAAACAATTCCAGAAAACTGCCATGTTGGACTTTTATAACGTCTTCATACCACAGCTCAGTCTAACATTTAATATTTCAGACTGTCTTACTCTCCTGTTGGACTATAATAGCGCTTCATACCACAGCTCAGTCTAGCATTTAATATTGCAGACTGTCTTACTCTCCTGTTGGATTATAATAGCGCTTCATACCACAGCTCAGTCTAGCATTTAATATTGCAGACTGCCGTACTGTCCTGTTGGACTATAATAGCGTCTTCCACAGCTCACTCTAACATTTAATATTTCAGACTGTCTTACTCTCCTGTTGGACTATAATAGCGCTTCATACCACAGCTCAGTCTAGCATTTAATATTGCAGACTGTCGTACTCTCCTGTTGGATTATAATAGCGCTTCATACCACAGCTCAGTCTAGCATTTAATATTGCAGACTGCCGTACTGTCCTGTTGGACTATAATAGTGTCTTCCACAGCTCACTCTAACATTTAATATTGCAGACTGTCTTACTCTCCTGTTGGACTAAAATAACGCTTCATACCACAGCTCAGTCTAGCATTTAATATTGCAGACTGCCGTACTGTCCTGTTGGACTATAATAGTGTCTTCCACAGCTCACTCTAACATTTAATATTGCAGACTGTCTTACTCTCCTGTTGGACTATAATAGCGCTTCATACCACAGCTCAGTCTAGCATTTAATATTGCAGACTGCCGTACTGTCCTGTTGGACTATAATAGTGTCTTCCACAGCTCACTCTAACATTTAATATTGCAGACTGTCTTACTCTCCTGTTGGACTATAATAGCGCTTCATACCACAGCTCAGTCTAGCATTTAATATTGCAGACTGCCATACTGTCCTGTTGGACTATAATAGTGTCTTCCACAGCTCACTCTAACATTTAATATTGCAGACTGTCTTACTCTCCTGTTGGACTAAAATAACGCTTCATACCACAGCTCAGTCTAGCATTTAATATTGCAGACTGCCGTACTGTCCTGTTGGACTATAATAGTGTCTTCCACAGCTCACTCTAACATTTAATATTGCAGACTGTCTTACTCTCCTGTTGGACTAAAATAACGCTTCATACCACAGCTCAGTCTAGCATTTAATATTGCAGACTGCCGTACTGTCCTGTTGGACTATAATAGTGTCTTCCACAGCTCACTCTAACATTTAATATTGCAGACTGTCTTACTCTCCTGTTGGACTAAAATAACGCTTCATACCACAGCTCAGTCTAGCATTTAATATTGCAGACTGCCGTACTGTCCTGTTGGACTATAATAGTGTCTTCCACAGCTCACTCTAACATTTAATATTGCAGACTGTCTTACTCTCCTGTTGGACTATAATAGCGCTTCATACCACAGCTCAGTCTAGCATTTAATATTGCAGACTGCCGTACTGTCCTGTTGGACTATAATAGTGTCTTCCACAGCTCACTCTAACATTTAATATTGCAGACTGTCTTACTCTCCTGTTGGACTAAAATAACGCTTCATACCACAGCTCAGTCTAGCATTTAATATTGCAGACTGCCGTACTGTCCTGTTGGACTATAATAGTGTCTTCCACAGCTCACTCTAACATTTAATATTGCAGACTGTCTTACTCTCCTGTTGGACTATAATAGCGCTTCATACCACAGCTCAGTCTAGCATTTAATATTGCAGACTGCCGTACTGTCCTGTTGGACTATAATAGTGTCTTCCACAGCTCAGTCTAACATTTAATATTGCAGACTGTCTTACTCTCCTGTTGGAATAAAATAACGCTTCATACCACAGCTCAGTCTAGCATTTAATATTGCAGACTGCCGTACTGTCCTGTTGGACTATAATAGTGTCTTCCACAGCTCAGTCTAAGATTAAACATTGCAGACTGTCGTACTGTTGGACTATGATAGTGTCTGCATACCACAGCCCACCCTAGTATTCCATATTGGTTCACTATGGTATATTGTGGCTAAATTATATACACTGATGCCCATTGACTATTTTTCATGTCAGGGTATTACCATTAGTAAACCTTAAGATTTCAAATATTTTAGCTTATTTGTGTTACATAAATGTTTAAAACATAACTGTAGTAAGCTCTCAGGTATATAATAGATTCCTCCTGAGCACCACCGAATTCACATTTTTTTTATTTTGTTTCATCTTCTTTGTTTTATATTCTTTATTTTAACAGTATGCCAGTTCATTCAACTTTAATCCCAACAAATGGATGCTTGTCAACTTTGATTGCTCAACAATGTGGTATGTATTATAACTCATTTGGTGCTAAAGTTTGACTGAGTCAAAAACTTTCCTAGACACGGCTTAAAGGCAATGTAAAGCACGCCAATAAAACTTCATCACGAATTTTCTAAGAAATGGTCAGTTCTTTTTTAAATTTGTGTAAAAATGAAGAGTCTACCACGTTAATCAAATTTGAAAAAATCAGAGATTTTACATTAGTTTTTGCACCACCATCGTGAAGAAACAGATGCAGTTATAAAAGATCCCTGATACGTTGTTGTAGATACATATAGTGATATCATTATACCACAAATTTGACGATTTTTTCTTGAATATTTTTCAAGAATATTTATAACTTAAAAAAAAAACATTACGCTCAAAACGCTTGTCTTTATGCAACAACTGTGAAAGTAGAGTTCTATCTTTCATGCAGAGAAATTTTCCAACAACTCGTGGTCAATTAGGTATATCGGTTTATTATGTAAGAAGGAATATTTCTGTGATATTTTGCGCAGAAGTGAAGTTACTTGGCAACTAATGTCAGCTTCGTCCCATCAATAACTCTGGCTTCACGAAACTTTCCACACTTCGAGCTTGATGAAATAAGTGCTTAATCCCCAAAAGTTTCTGCTATATCCCATCGTCCTTTGTAATTTTACCAGGGTCAAAGACCGAGACGCCCTGGCAATGGCCTTGACCGTTGACCCACTCTATCTTCAGCATAATCATTCAGGTAGGCACCTGTGTATGCTTTGTAATTTTATCTTATTGAAGAGAGTTTCCAGGAACAGGTCTCCAAATAATAGGAATAATATCGCCTCGTAATAAATAGTAAAAGCTTCGGAATCAAAATTGTATGATATGGTCAATAGAACGATTATATTTTTTTCAAATATGATCACAGCTCATAGAATATCACATGTTTAACCCAAATTAAGCTTTGCCCGTGCTAATCTCTTTCTGTAACACGTTTTGACCCCGCCAAAAGTTTTCTTTGGCCAATGAAAGTTGTTGACCTGAGCCATTCTTATGGTTTCTGCTCTTTTATGGTAACTGTATGTTTCTTGGTACTTGATGAAAAATCGGTTAACGAAGAATATGAATCTGGTATGGTCTTGTCAATTTGACAGCACATCGACTTTTCCGAAATTGGCAGTGAAAAGGTTAATAAACAAACGTAGAATCAAGAGTTACACGGAAGATCAGCATCAAATAATTGATTTGTCTTATGCAGCAAGTGTTGAAGTTATTCATCCAAGTGAAAAGATAGACCATGTGTTATGTAGTATTAACAAGATAGATAATATATATTGTGCAACGCTGAGTTTGTATGTATTATGTGAAACACCTTGCGGAGTCTGTGACAAGTGGTTTTTCCTATTTGTAGATAAAGCCATTGATTTTCGGGTAAGTTTATTATTCTTCCGTTCACAGGCGTTCCTGCCATGCACAGTATTTTTAAATTTTGATTTTCGCATATATTCTTGACAAGTACCAGTGAATTTGAAAATGAAGCTGGAGATGGGGACTGTTTGGAATACGAGAAAACCTCAAGAAACACTACCGTTATTGTGGCACACCAACATTATCTGCCTCATTGAAATTAACCCTTTTACCCTTGAATTAAGACTGAGTCAACAGCTTTCCTTGGCATGGGTTGGGCACTAAGTGCCCAACCCATGCCAAGGAAAGCTGTTGACCTTGGGTATGTGGTCTTGATAAGTCTCATGTACATTTCTCAGTCAAATTGTTTTTCATAACTGTTGAAATTAGTTGAAAAAACTGAAGCAGACGACATTTGACCACCAGCCTTTTTTAGCCGGTTTTGGCCGGTTTAAGGGGAAAGGGTTAATGGGCTGCTTTATTCGGAACTTGCCAACATAAGCACACAATGTCTTTTCTTGCATAAACTTTCAATATAAATACAAACGAAAACTATTGTACGTCCGGTCAACAGGTATTAGCAACTACACTTCGAAATTCACCAGACAGGATGAAATCCCGCAACCAATGCGACAGATTTGTACGCGTTCACTGTTTAAAAAAAAATCTGGGGCAATATATATCAAAACATGTAAGCAAAGAAAGAAATAAGTTTGGTGAGAAAAGGAAAATGTGACAAAACGTTGTGTAAACATGAGAGTAAGTGGACTCCGAAAAAGCGATGCATGGGAGGTCTGTGTCATCGTTATAGATAAGTTAATAAATTCATTCGTGGAGGATATTCTTCACATGACAGATCGTACATAACTTCAGAATAATGTAACCAGAGCTGTATGCCTGTCAAACTCACAATTTTCACGTTTGTGTCTCCACCATCATGAAAACTACAAAAAAAAATCTGACTTATTCAGAAAAAATATACAGGTAGAGGTTTAAGGTGACGATCTCCCTCAGATTCTTTTATACCAATGCTTATACAGGACATTCATATTAACTGCGGTACTGCTTAGGCCCGTGTCATTCCACAAGGAAGTACTTGTAAGCAAAGGCTTGTGTCAAACATGGAAGAATACATTGCTCTTGCCAAACAATCCACAGTATTGCTCTTGTAAAAATATCAACTTGCATAGTTTAAATGTTTAAAATTGATCATGTTTTTATTATTCTTCCCACAGTGTCATGTGACGCTCGTGGATATCTGCTGAGACGCGCCTTCATCATGGAGGCTGACTGTCAGGTTGCTTGTCTACAGGGTCAGAAATTTTATCGGCAAATAAATGGGCATTATAGTATAAGAAATCTAACGTTTTTGCTTTTCTTACTGTTCAAATCCCCCAGTTGAATAATATACAGGTAAAGGCTTCGAGCATGCAACTGTATTCTCCTTTCCATGAAGAGAAAACTCATTATTTTTTGCTTAATTATCAATGAAACCAGTACATGTATCATGCAAATTCTCCTGATTGACAGCACTGGCAGATCCCACTGAGTAGGCGCTTCCGCTCCCTCAAGCTGTGGTTTGTCATCCGCTCGTACGGGCAGGAAGGATTGCAGAAGTATATACGAGAGGTCAGTGGACAATTTGAAAGCACAGTATTGGGTACACAGACAGATTTCCAAACTGCTTAGTTTTTATTTCAAACGCTGATTTCTCTTTAAGTGGTGCTCTTTTGTTTTGACTTTATGGCAGTGTGTCGTCTTAAGATTTAAAAAGAATTCGTACCATGCATAATACAACCAGAGCAGATTGCTTTAATGTGATATAATATGCTGCCTAGGCTCCAGATTGTCATACTATAAGATGTGGTGCCAAGGTAACAGAAGTTATACATTAGGGAGTCAATCCACTGTATGTATCTAAATGTACATAAATGCAGAGCATGTAATACCAAATCCCAATTTGCTTATTTTCGTGAATTTGCAATCATAATTTCTAAACGTTGGGCTTTCTTCACGAACAGTCGAGCAGGCTATGTGACACAAAACGGGGTATTTGTTCAATTTTTGTTATGTATTATATATACCTTTTATCTATCTATCTATCTATCTATCTATCTATCTATCTATCTATCTATCTATCTATCTATCTATCTATCTATCTATCTATCTATCTATCTATCTATCTATCTATCTATCTATCTATCTATCTATCTATCTATCTATCTATCTATCTATCTGTCTGTGTGTCTGTCTGTCTGTCTATCTATCTATCTATCTATCTATCTATCTGTGTGTATACTAGTTTAACCATCAGTCCTCATCCATTATTAAATTTATATTACGAGAGTAAAAAAAGAATGAAGAAAACACAAAAACAAGACGTGAATCAGCCAGAGCAAATGGGTTTTATACATGCTCCACTTTTTACGTGACATAAAGCGGGTATTTTTTCCAATTTTTGTGAGGTATATTATGTACGTGTTATCAATCAATCAATCAATCAATCTTTCAATCTATCTATCCATTATATATATATATATATATATATATATATATATATATATATATATATATTCTATTTGTGTCTTTTTGTCCAAAACCACTTCCTAGTAGTCATTACCCTATTCCGCAGTCCGAACTCTTTACTCTCCATAAGCTATCCTGTCCCTGTCTAACTTCTATACATAGAATAACTATAGTCCATATTGCACACGTTCCTATGTAAAATTTTGAAATAGGCTGCATTAGCCCAAATAAATTAAAAGGTCTTCAGCAGGTAACTACTCAACATGTTTCGGAGCCTTTTACCCGTACATGTCTCTCTGAGTAGCGGCTCCTTGTCTAAGCTAAATATTCAGCAAAGACAACCCACATAATACTGAATAAATATGAACGTGGCAAGTGATGAATTAGTTAAATACGTGAAGTTTTGCTTATAAATGCAGAGCTTCATATCAAAGAAGAATACCTGTCAAACAAACCATAATTACCAAATCTGCACAGTACAGGTTCAGATAAGTACAATTTGACTTACCCCTGAACCAATATGTACCCTTTCTAGCTGGACAGCTTATCCTATTTAAACCATTCGCCAATATTTAACTGAAGTGGAAACAAGCTGGGGCATTATATTCAGTCCCAGTGACTGTAAAATAAATAGTTGCAGCTAGACCAACTGTATAAACCAAGGGAAATCATAACAAGGACTGCAACAATGTACATCCTGCACCAGAGATGTAAAACAAACTCCATGATGACACCTACTCCTCAAACAATTAAGCTCTATTTAACTCCCAACCTTGAGTCAATGTGTCAACTTAATGTGCCAGGTTTGTGACATTTGAGAAAATACTGTCAATTTTGAGTAATCTTTTTAATATTGAGTAAACGTGCATTTAGGCATATCAGAAAAGAATGAAAGTCAATAGCATTTATGCCAAAAACATCCTATCAAAACAATTTTTCTTAACAGGATTTTTAGTACAATTAGGCAAACAGGTAACTGTCGTAGGCCGCTTCTTGCTACCTGTAGCCCCTGAGGGTTTACCTAACAGAAAACATGTAAGCCTAAAATGTATTATTGTGAATATTAAAACAGAAAGATGCCAAAAGATAAAGTTAGTAGCAAAACAGACAAGTACCTAACAGAAAACATGTAAGCCTAAAATGTATTATTGTGAATATTAAAACAGAAAGATGCCAAAAGATATAGTTAGTAGCAAAACAGACAAGTCTGAAAACTGTAAATTATTGTGGCCAAACTTTCTAATAATCTTTGGATATTAACAGTAGAATTATAGGGCAACTCAGGAAAAAGATGAAAGTTTTTTGTATTTATGTCAAGAGAATGCAATGAAAATATTAACCAGATATCAAGTACAATTAGCCAAGCTTGTAACTGTCGTAGACCGCTTCTTGCTTCCTGTAGCCCCTGGGGGTTTACCTAACAGAAAACAAGCTAGTCTAAAATGTCTGAAAGTAGAACATTTAAACATAATGATGTCAAAAGATAAAATTAAGTAGCAAAACAGGCAAGTCTAATATCTCTAAAATTATTGAAGCCAAACTTTCTAACCATCTCGGGATATTTACAGCAAAATATCTAGAAATATTTGATCAAAAGTGCACCTTTGAATCCTCTTGACTCAAGTTTATTGTAAATGAATTTGGTTCTTGATGCAAAGTCCTGAAATTTAGAACAAATACGACCAAATCTCAAAATCTGTGACAAAAATGTATTATATCCAATAGTATCCGAAATATTACTATCCTGGAAAGGATAATTAACTACTTCAAAGTTAAACTCATCTATTTTGTGATACACTTTAATACTTAACCTGTATTAGTGACATGAATATCCAAGTCTAAAAACACATCTCTGGAACCATCTGAATTGTCACCCTCCAAAGGGATATCTTTTGAGTAAATTTCTTTAGCAATTTCACTGAATTTTTTTACATTTACACAAGTAATGTCATCAATATATCTTGCGTTGTTTGATAATTTTGTAGCCATTTGAAAGTCCTTTTTCATCAATCTATCCATATACTTAAATTCAAGCCAGGCTAAATACAAATCTGCCAGTAAAGGGGAGCAGTTGCTACCCATTGGAATGCCTTTTATTTGTTGAAAAACCAATGGTCTGCATTGAACAAAAGTATTATCCAAAAGAATGTTATAGCATCTATCAAAGTTTCAACAGTGTAAGATTTAATGTGACTTTTTGAATATTTATTGTGTGACCAATATGCTTTCTTTGTATATGAATTGATATTAATGTATGGTTTACCATTATGTTTAAACATTTTGCTAATTAATTCTGAAAGAGAACTTTTGACTTCATCTATGGGTAGATTTGTGTACAGTGTAGAAAAATCAAACCATTTGATATTTTTTACTTTTACATCTTTGATTTTAGATACAAAATCGGAAGAATTGCTAATACTCCAAAAACAATTTATTTCAGAGTTTCTAGAAATTGCATTACAGTATTTACGAAAATGATTCCTAATTGCAGTCAAGTACAATGTTACTTCTTTTGATAATTGTTTTGTTGTACATTTTGCAACACCCTTTTAAATCTAGATTTAAAAGGGTTTCTATGTAATTTGGGTATCCAGAACCAAAGTGGAATAGAGGAGTCCTCTTCAGAAATTTGATATTAAAATTCCTTTTCATCTCATCTTTATGTGTATCTATCAAATTATCAATGGATTGTTTGTGTAATTTATAAACGTCATTTCCTCTTATGTCTGAAATATTGTTTATACCAAGTTCTATTTTCAAAATATCCAGATAATATTTTTGCAGATGATCCTAAAATTGTTCCCTGCCTTATCTATGTTAGTGACTACAAATCTTTCTTGTAGTTCTATGACTGCTTTTGAAACTTCAGGCTATTTTAGATTAACCGTATTGAAATTCTTAATGTGGGATTTGTAACGATAAATTCTATTTCTAAAGACTCGTTTCAAGTTTCATAGCCATCCTTCAAATTTTTGAAGTTCATTTTTTTTCTTTCTTTGCCCATTTTATACAGTCGGAATCAAATGCATCACATGTATCCTGAAAAATATTATATATATATATATATATATATACCAGTTTAGGTAAAAAACAAAACAAAACAAAAACATGATAAAAGACATAAATCAACCAGTACAAATGTTTCAAAACATTCTTTAATTTCTTTCCATGACAGGATACTTTGTAGCTTGCCATCCGTGGCTGGGCAAAGTCCCCTGTAAGTGATGTTGGTCACGTAAAGGCTTTGCAATTGCTGCAAGCAATGGGGATAATTGTGGCGATAAAAACGGTATTTTTCTATATCACACTGACACAAAATGCTATAGGGAGAATTGCAGGCATACGAACCATTCCCCCCTAGAGTAGGTATTGGCATGCGTGTGAAACTGAGGAAAAAACTTTAAAATGCCACGTGTCTCACAGGCAGGCTGTAGCACAAACAGGCTGTAACATGCAGAACTGTATGATTATTTTGCTGAGATAACTCTAGTAGCAAAACATGCCGTCCATGTAGACAGCCAACTGCACGTTTTTTGGTGTGTTCTGGTGGTGGGGAATAGAATACCGAGAGGAATACCAGAGCACGTTGAGCCGATTTTGGAGCTGAAGTGAAAGAAAAACCGAACATTATTCATACGTGCTATGAATGTTTCGTGTTAATAATTCACATAAGTAAGAATACAACAGTATGTGGAATTAATACTAGTTGAGCTTACTTAGACTCCTTCAGCAGCAGGCAACACAGATGGCGCTCTGTCATTTGTACGGGTGTTTCTAGCTGTCAGCTTAGTTGCCGGACGAGCTGATGACACAAAGTTAAGCTAACGTGCCGATGTTTGGAGAGCGAAACGGCTCGCCGTTATCCCGACTGACCTGTGCCCATCACTAGGGTGGTCACAACTACAGGTCTTGGACCAGTAACCTAGGCCTAATGCATTTACATGTTAAAATAGCGACATTCGCTGGCTTATTTCTCCTATTTCAAACTTAAAACTACAACTTCCTTTGCATTCTACTTCCAAGTTTATACCGGTAGCAGCAAGTTAAAACCAAGAAAATGGGGGGGGGGGGGGTCATGTGATTAGATGTATGCACCTAAAGGAAGTAAAGTTATATAATAAAAAACAAGGTATTTACAATTAGCGGTTAGTTTTATTGAAGGTGAAACTAATATGTTTGTAAGAAGAGAATTATCAAGGAAATATTTGTCAAATGACAAAATTAATACATATTTATATATACTTCAATACTTGTATGAACAAATCGATTTGATCAAATGATTGAATATTTAATCAATCGATCAGATCATCAGATATGAGAGGGAAAACCAATTTAGTCGGTTTAAGGTTGCTTGATCATATGATTAAATACTGTCTGTCCATATGATCAAATCGATTTGATCATATGAACAAATGCACATGTTCACATAATCAATGCGATTTGTTCATATGGTTTAATTTATTTCACCATATGACTAAATGAAGAATATTTGATCATATGATCAAATACAGAATGTGTGTGTTTATATATATATATATATATATATATATATATATATATATATATATATATATATATATATATATATATATATATATATATATATATATATATATATATATATAATCTTCCACAAAGCATCATATTTTACATGAAAGGAACCACTGTGGCACTTGTATATGTAAAACTGTGTGTCCAATGAATTCAGATCATTCATTATTTTTCCTGTAGCACGTGCGACTAGCAAAAAAGTTCGAGGAGCTGGTGCGCAATGATGCCCGCTTTGAAGTCTTAGGCAAAGTTGTCATGGGCCTAGTGTGCTTCCGCTTGAAGGTTGGTGACGTCACTCAATATATAAAATCTTAGGTATATTGTAGTCGTAAAGGTGGAAAGTGCGATTATTGTGCGAAATGTTCAGAAAACATGCTTTAATTTCTAGGAAGAAGCGATTTTTACTCTCAGAAGGAGTCAGAACTTGCACATTATTTTCTTTCCTAGATTAACACCACAGAAATGTGACTTCAAAATCCAGGATAACATTCACATTTTTCAACATGTAGCTTATCTAGTTCTGCTTTAAAGTCTCACAGTAGGCATGGAGCTGGTTGTGTACAATTTATGCATTGCGTTTCACAGCTGCTCTTGGTGCGCTCAAAATATTATACAAGGTGTGTATGTTCCAAAAGTAGACATTTGGAAAGATCATTAGAAGAACTAGAACAGAATACAAAACTTGATAAAAGTGGGCACTTGAATTTGTTATGCTGCTGTTATTTATATCACACATTCAGTTTGAAATAGGTTTGTTCCGGGAACTTTACGATGTTGCCATCTGAGAAAAGATGCAAGGCAGGATACTGCCCTTCAATTTTTTAAATATTTTGTTGTCCCATATTTTCGCTGTATCTGAGTGAGGTCTTTTTCATAAAAATAGGCATTTGCGAATTTATAAGCTTACCTCAAGAATGTGAATTATTTTCATTTCATAAAGACGTTCTCTGAGTAAGATTCTCCAAGAAACCAACCGGGCAAAAATTGTTTCACAAATTAAAAAAAAAATGTTCAAAATTAATGCCTAACCCGAATCACAGAAAAATATATCGTGCGTAGGACGGCATATTCTTCCCTCTGCTTTTACCGCCATTTGAAATTTTCTTGTTAGCTTCAGAATATACACTATAGACAAGATATGCATTGATGGGTATGCTGTAAAGTATAATACCCGCAGCACTTGAAATACAAAACATGAAAACGAGTCTGATACTCGTTGTGAGTATATGACCTACAGCAATGAAAAGCAACAATTTCCTGTGGATTTCTTCTTCGGAAACCAACAATGAAACCAAAACACAGGGCTGGAGAGTGTTGGCGGTTAAAATACTGAACGACGGGTACCAGTGTTGTGAAAATTAACGCTGGTCACCCTGGAAGGCAGCAACTCCAATTTTACAGCGTACACCGTATACGTGAAGAAACCTGATCAATGCCAGTCATGCGCCTTCAAAATGATTAAGTACTTAGCAGTGGTATTTGAAAATATTATATGTATTTTGATGTTAATTTCGCAGAAAATGCATAGTGTAAAATGCAAACAAAGTATCGATGTGCTGTAGTCTTAAGTGTTGATATGAGAATTCATAATTGAAACGTAAATGCACGCAAAGGGTAGTTAGTACCCACCTTTTCTTTAAAATATTGTTTACATTATATGTCATATGACTGTAACGTGAATGTTCCCATTAATCCCCGCAAGCACTAACCAGCCATTCGCAATCATTCCCTTTTCACAGCTAACTTTCATAGGAGACTTATGATGTAACTGTTTTACGTTATAGGGCTTACAATGTTACTTTTCCACATTTGTAGGGCCACAATTTCAAAACACAGACATTGCTGAGAGCTATCAACATGTCTGGCAAGATCCACATGGTACCCGCGCTTTTAAATGACTTTTACGTCATTCGTTTTGCCATTTGTGCCCAGAATGCAGACGATGACGACATCGTGCATGCCTGGAACGTTGTATCACAAATGGCGACAACAGTGATGGCTGCTTGTGAAAATAACAAAGAAAATGAAGTTGAGATTGAAATTGAAGATCTTGATGCGGATAGTGAAGTAGTCGACGAGAACTCTGAGGCCATCACCAAGGATGACGACGAGGTATTCTTGTACGATGACAATATTCCTTCCATCCCTACCCGCTATGATCCAGGTAAGAATAGCCCTACGCCATACAGAAGGAGAAACCAACTCCTGAAGATGATCTCTGACCCCAAATGTTACCATCCTAGAGTGCTGAAGGCTTTATGCCAAAATAACAAGCGACATACAAGTGAATCATCCAAGTATGTTCCCTCTGATGGGTTCTATTATGGCACTCCTGTATAAGAGACAAGACACTAGAGTCTCTCTCAACAAAGCAAGTGAGCTCTAAGAATCCTCAACAACATAATATAGTATTTTGATCCTTATACAGGGTCTCTAGTATACAAAAAAGAAATGAACGCCGGATATAGGAGATTAGATTTAGCGTACAAAATTGACCAAGAAGTTAGAAAAGTGGAGGCAACACTATAAGTGTACATCAAGACCACACAGATGGGTGCAATTTTGTGCAGTCTTAAAACTGATTAGGATTCCCATTCAACCTACAGGAAGAAAACTACGTGCTGAAAGGGACTTTAATGCAGAAAGAAGAGATCTCATGTGAAGGAACCATTACGTTGTGACAGTTTTTATTTGCGACGATGGATTTTTTTAAAACAATGTACATGTATACTCACCAGAGCACCAGTCAGTGTGTTGCTAGGCCCACGCGATTTCCACGCAAAAGGAGCGATTTTCTCGTACTAAGTACAATTAAGTCCTTTTTATTACTTCAAATGCATGCTTTTATATATATATATATATATATATATATATATATATATATATATATATATATATATATATATATATATATATATATATATAAAAGCAACATGATAGATAATTATTCATAGCGAGTTAAATTACAAACAGTCCCGATGTCTAATAATTGTGTTTTTTGGAAAGATTATGGCCGCGTGTTGTACAAGGATGGCATGGTCATATTTAATGAATCCTGAACAGTGGAAAATGAATTTATCAAAAAACGATAGGTTGCATCCCAAAATTTGTCTGAAAAAGCTTTACTGAAGAAAATAGTCATTATAACTGGCACACTGGTCAGTCTAACATATTTTATTAGGTTAGATACCCTCCAAACAAATTCACTTCATTCACATGATGGCCCATTGACTAGTACTGTTTCTTAATTGCAAGGATCATTTGAATTTGCCGTTCTAGGGGAAAAGATTCTGTGTGGTTTTCACTTAGTTTGAATGCTCCAAGAAAGGCCTAAAACACGAAATTTGGAGACCGTTCATTCCTGTAATAGCAGATAAGAAAATGCATCACTGAGTTGGACCTTGCATGTTTGAAAAGATCCAGCCCGTTGTGTTATTGGACAGTGTGCCAGTATCACGGGCCCCTTCCTTTTTTCAGTAATCGTTCTCTGCTAATTTTTGTGGAAACAACCCTTCTACTTGATGGATTCATTTCTGTACAGTTGTTCAGGTCGATGAAAATGGTCGAAATAAATGAAAAAATGAAACAAAGAACATGCCAGACCGTACACACTATTTGTACACTAACAGTAGTTATCCTGATACAAAGACTATATCAGATAAAATGATGCTCTAGCCCGTATATTTTCTCTGTCTGTTTTTCAAAATTAAACTCCGTGAGGATTATAGCGTAAATTAAGAAACTAAAGCATCTCCATCGGATTAAAAGTATACATGTGGATTTGACACTCCCACTGTGTATATTTTGTACTCTTGTGAAATGTCAACATTTTGAGGACCTCTGAATCTTTGACAAAATAAGTAGTCACTCAACATGACCACTGTTGTTGTTTTACGCCACACACTTATCTATGTGGTTGCCTTAATTTTATCCAGTACTGTATATATATAGTCACTCAACATGACCACTGTTGTTGTGTTACGCCACACACTTATCTATGTGGTTGCCTTAATTTTATCCAGTACTGTATATATATATATATATATATATATATATATATATATATATATATATATATATATATATATATATATATAGTTTTTGTACGTGTTTAACACTCTACCACTCGTGCACGAACGACATGGCTGGGTGATCATTCCCTTTCGTATTTTTAGACTTGCCTGTTTTGCTACTTAAATTTTATCTTTTGGCATCATTTTGTATTAATATTCACTTTCAGGTATTTTAGGCTTACATGTTATCTGTGAGGTTAATATGGTGTAGTATGTCCATTGTTGCAGTACTTGTTACGATTTCCCTTGGTTGTACAGGTGGTCTAGCTGCAGCTGTTTATTTTGCAATCACTGGGACTGAATACAGGGCCCCAGTTTGTTTCTACTTCAGTTATACACTGACAAGTGGTTTAACGAGGATAAATTATCCAGCCAGAAAGGGTACATACTTTTTAAGGGGTAAGTCAAATTGTTCTGATCTGAACCTGTACCATACAAATTGAGTAATAATGTGTTTGACAGGTTTTATACTTTCATAATGAAGCTCTGCATTTATAAGCAAAACTTCACATATTTAGCTAATTCATCATTTGCCACGTTCATATTTATTCATTATTATGTGAGTTGTCTTTGCTGAATATTTAGCTTAGATAAGGAACCGCTACTCAGAGAGACATGTACGAGTATAGGCTCCGAAAAATGTTCTGAGTAGTTACCCGCTGAAAACCTTTTAATTTGTTTGGGCAAATGCAGCCTATGTCAAAATTCTGCAAAAGAACTTGTGCAATATGTACAATAGTACTTACATATGTGTATAGATTAGACGGTGACAGGTTACCTTACGAAGAGTAAAGAGTTCGAAATGCGGAATAGGATAATGACTGCCAGGAAGTTGTTCTGGACAAAAAGACACAAATACAAAACTATATATTTTCTGGTTATACAGATGCCTGAAGAGGGAATCCACACATATCATAATAAAAATATATATATTAAAGTCACTGGAGTAGCAAAAAAAGTATATTTGAGGAATTCCTTTTTCTTTTTTTTCTTTTTTTTTTTTTGAGTAAGATACAATTTACATGCAAACTAAAGCTTAAATGGTGGCTTTGACGAGAATGCCTAAACATGCTGCGTCAATGACAAGATTTCAATTGATGTCAGCTGTGCACTGAAAAGCCAACATTCGCGCACTTAGGGTTCGAGTGTTGGTTACTGTGGTGAACGCTATTTCAGATAAACAGGTTTGCATTGCAATACTTCAGCAATTTTAAGAACTGGGCCGCACATTTTAAATTGGTGGTTCAGGACTAAAAATTATAGCCTGTAGAAGTCAGCAGTCAACAGTTGTCAAACAATATAAAACCTCGTCATTTTGTGTCAAATATATAAATCTCCCACAGGCGGCGTCCACATATATTACTCATGATGTTTTGTTACCATTGCAATCTTGTCGACTTATCACTATTATTAGTTTGAACTATTAATTGCTGTTATTATTGAGCAAGACCACCAAACTGTACAACTGAATTGTCGTCTACAATGAACACTTCAGTATGTTTTGTACATAATGCGCGGGTGTCTTCAGAACCAGTCTTGGCAGTGCCATGATGCACTATTTGGTACACCAGAACACAGAAATATGTTCACACAAAGTAATTACGTTTTGGGGCCGGGATATCTAATAATAGGCTGTGCTGTAGATGGTCAAAAGTATGCGCCAGGGAGGACAGGTTGCCCTCAAAGCAACAAAGCCACACAAATCACTATTCAAAGCGACTTTGTTATTTTTTTTCAAAAAATCCTTTTTTATTGCTGTTTCGTTTCAAAAGCAATGTAATGAAGTTAACGACTGGGGACAAGCTATCAGTTACCTTCAGCTATGTTAATTGATGTCATGAGACGCCTGTCTTTCACAAATATTCAAAAAAATCAGTATCCCTGGATTTTGTCTATTCACTGATTCAGCGGTTCCTGTATACAGATACAGAAGCGCAAAAAGAGAAAAGAGCCACAGTTTGTAGCTTGGACTGTCGATAATGCACTTTACTACTTTCTACACTAGGTGGCGCTATCGTGTATTCATATATTTATGAATATATATCATATATTCATAAATCTGCAGTTTGGGGTTGGAGAATACACGAGCTATTTTTTCTGCTCCCAGTAAAACTTTGTTTCATAAATAAAGCTTTTTTCTATTTCAAATACCCATTTGAAGAATTTAGGCCAAAGAGATGTATGCCATGTACAGGTAGCTAGTACGAAATCAACCAGAAATATATGTTACAGGCCTTCATGTTTTTTAAATTCGTTTTACACAAATATGTTATCACTCTTCATCAGCTTTACTTGGGCCCAATTGGAATTTGAAACCTGTTGATTAATTGAGTCTTAGGGCTTACATATCAGGAAAACGTACCAACCCTGCTCCCACACCCTCACCCTGCCCCCCCCCCCCCCCCCCCCCCCCACGCCAATATTTGATCGACAAGTCGTTCGTGTGCGAGCGGGTAATGGAGATTTTACATGCATTGTGTCATTAAAACAAACCAGAATGTCAGCCCTGCTTATCATAATTGAACAAAAAGTCGGTGTTTCATTCCACCCTGTCTTGACAAAGACAACGCTAAAGGTGGAGAGATTCGGTGAAGAAACTGGAGTGCATGGAGCCCCATGAAAGAGTAGTGCAGTTATAAGATCTAAATGTTACAGTACATCCCAGCACGACACATAGTATCCTTGGACCTCAAGATACCACAAGCCACCGGGAACACGGCCGGTCATAAGAAAAAAAGAGAAAGAAAGAAATAAAGAGAGAGAGAGAGAGAGAGAGAGAGAGAGAGAGAGAGAGAGAGAGAGAGAGAGAGAGAGAGAAAGGAAAGGAAGGAAGGAAGGAAGGAAGGAAGGAAGGAACCTTTCCTTTTCCCACCCTTTCCTTATCTGTCTCATTCTTTGTACCTCATTCTTTTAGTTTCTTCTTTCATTTTTCCTTTCTTTCTACCTCTGCTCCTCCCTCCCTCATTCCCTTCCTTTCAACCTTTTCCTTACTGTCTTTCCAATATAAAATGTCATGTGGTTTTCCTTGGTGCAATTTGATACTTTGTGGCGTCCTGGGATGGCCTCTGTGGCACCATGCCCATGTGGGAAGAAACCCCCAACACTGGTTACTCAATCCAGTTGTTTAGAATTCCCCTAATAAAGCAAAAGAAATCTGCATGTCCAGGCTGAATATGTAAGGTTGCAATGCGTAATAAGCTGTGTGTGTGTGTGTGTGTGTCAACATATTATATGATCTAGATTAAAGTCCGTATCAATGATCAGTATTTCCTTCATCCATTCATTCCAGCGACTGAGGAATATACAGGTATGTGTTTTTTTTAAGATCTTGTATAAGACTATTTTGAATATTTTGGTGCACGATTGGGAGACATAATGGACCTTCATTGGCGTACAAGTGGAAAATTTTTGCATAGTTCTTCTACCATGATCAAGGTCATAATTATCACATTTAGAGACCGTGAAAAGTGACCTTTTACACTTGCAGAGCCTCACTTACTCACTGAAGGAGTTGGGTTTATTTCTGGGAAATAAGGACAGAGAGGAGAATGGTTTTTTTTTTCTGTATCATGCACCAGTTCGAAACCTTGCAGGGATTGATACCACCTGCCAGGAGCTTGGGCCTCAACCTTGACCTGGCTATTGATATAACACCCAGGTCAAAGGCGAGGGTGCTGTGCCAGTAGCAAGGTAAAGCTTCATACACAAGCTCCGAGTTGAAGCTTGTAATCACTTTTCTATTATGTTAAATCTTTTAATAGGCCTATCAAGGAGACTATAGTCCCACTATAGCCTCCTTGGGCATATCTAATGGAACTAAATGCAGATGATGTCTGCTGAAGATCAGGTGGGACCTGCATGGCATAGCACTTTCCAAAGGGTGTTAAGAAACTATTACAGCCTGTCATACTGGATACCTTTGGGTCAGTCTTCAGTTACAATGTAACAGCATGACAGAAAGACTTGTACAGCCTCACTCGCAATTTCCTATATTATAAATGGTATCAAGCAAAGCTTGCTTAATCACTTTTTGGCTCCGTTGACCTTTTAGTCATGCCATCTATTACCCTTCCGTCTATAAGCCACATTTTTACTTCTCAAAATCCACTGGCTGGAACCTCTTCAATATCAGTGGTGATATACCTGAGGTTATCTCCGTGTTTCAATTTAGTGTTTGTGTTTATTTTTGTCATTCATGGCACAAAAGTATATCTGGAGGCACCGAGTTCTTAATCTGCTCATGCGAGTGACCTGGACATATTTCTCAAGATGATATGGTAATTTTGGTTACCCTTACAAAAACGAAATGCTGGGATCCTGCTGGATATTGCTGGGCATGATGGAAAATGCTGGAGAAAACATCCGTCATAATCCAGCATTTTGTGCCAAGCATCCAGCATTTTTCCAGCCAGTTCCAACACCATTTCGCTGGATTCTGTTGGGATTTAAACAAATCCAGCAAAAATGTGAGTTTTGTAGGGTTCAGGTGGGGTTTGGTGTTTAGTGTGACCCCAAGAAAGGCATGATTTCATCTTTTACGTTTTACATTGTACATTACATACATCGTGACTGTACCTCTACCATACTGAGTTGCATTGGTTCATGTCAATAAAGATAATCATACTGTGTATTAATCCAGTAACGTTAAGACATGAAAGTTCATGAGTTAATAAGAGTGTACTCACAAGCCATTTCCATTATGATAGCCTTGTGAACTATCCCCGACCATTGCAGTGTTTGCACATCCACCTCTGCCCCAATATTTTTTCTCCCATTGAAGGCTGGTGAATATTTGTGTGGGTTTAACCACTGCCAATGTTTGATCCGACCACAAGGGAAAGACTACTAGATATTTAAATTTGTTGCCTTGCCCCATGCTTTGTGGAATTCTGCACTCGTTCAACACAGCACAACAGCACGCAGTCTTCATAATCCGCAAATTCAGTTAAACAAAAATTCCCACCTTACAAACCTTTGAGAACGAGGCTATCTGATGATCGAATATTTTGTATCTTCATTCAATATTTTGATCAGTATAAGTCAAATGAATTTTCCAAAAATCTGGCACAGGTAATTAAATATCCAGTTATAAGATATATACATAAGATTGCATGCTAAAATAAAACTTTGGGGGCTAATTAATAATGCTATAACATCGAGATTATATTTGGAACGAGGGTAGACGCACTTGTTCCTCCTTTATCGCCCATGCCGCCTTCCTTCCATAGAAATCTTGACCATTGAATATCTTACCAAGAGCGAGATCTTTTTTAATTGTACTCTAGCAGGTCCAGCAAAAAAAAAAAACACACAACACCAAAACGTAATCATTTGCTGGGTTGAGAAATGTGAAAAATCTAGCAGACCCACACTGTGATAACACTTAAGAATTTGCTGGACTATAAATTGTGCCAGTAAATTTCAGCAAAATCTTAACCAAAATCCAGCATGCCCATCGAAAACTAGGCAGTAACAAAATTAACAAAATTAACATTGTGCTGGATTCTGCAGGGCTGTCAAAGACTCAAGTTTTGGACTCAGTCAACAGCTCTCCTTGGCTGCTTTGATGGGCCCCAAACAGCACTGAGGAAAGCTGTTGACTATGGCCAGTATGTTCTGTAGAACTATAGGCATGCTGGTACTTGAATGAAATGTCTTTTTAAAAGTAATATGAAGCTAGCATCCTTTTTTGAGAGCAATGTTTTCTTAAGTGATTCGACTTAAGTCGCTGTTGGCATTAAAAGAGTTAAAGCATTTTTAAAGTAGAATCATACAAAAAGCTGTAAAGATATCTTTGTTGATATGGCACATGAAGAGGACTCTGTGTAAGGGGGGGGGGGGATTAGACTGCACATGGGTGACTTTTGCCCAACTGCCAACGCTACTTTTGACAAGTCAGTATTTTGGTAAAACACCAAGGAATATTTAAGCTTGGAATGTTGTTTTACATGCTAAATGATCCTGCAAATGTGGCTATCAGGAGAATCTATATTGATAAGCTTGATTCAATTCCTTAGGTCGCAGCATTACACATGATTGTGCAGTTGTAAAATAGCTCGCCAAGCCTCGGCTGAGCGTTAGCTATCTCAGCCTTGTAGCATAGCAGAGGGCTTCATTTCCCACGTGTAGATGTTTATTTTGCTCTCCTATACATCTGCAAAGTATAGATCAAAATTAGCACCTGTCGGCACTTCTGACTTGTCACCCATAACTGAATTCTCCAAGGCAACTGACTACTCTGGCTGAGGGGGCTATATTTATACCTTCCAAAATTCCTCTCTCATTAACAGTGTTTACTTATTATATTATCATTACATATATGATGTGTCAACCCATTTCCAGCAATTATCTTAACAATGCGTGAGAAGATGACTCACATTTGTACAGTAGCACTTCATAGTGGGTGTCCTCCACATTCCTCCACCAACAAGTAGGTAGTAAAGTATATGCCACCATCTCTGCCATGGAGAGTGATTGGTATAGACTTGGCCTGTTTTGCAATCCATGTAAATGATATGGGTCTATACTTTATAGTGGTTGTCATCAGCGATATATATAGTACTTACTGCTTACTAATTTTGCTCCACAGAAAATGACCTCTTATGGGTCAAACACTGAGTTCAGTAAGTTCAACTATGATTTCGCATTTCAGATAAAGATTTTTGCCTCACAAATGACAACAACGATCTCTGAGACATGCTGAATCCAAATATTACACTCTCTGTGAATAAAGTATTTCACTGCAGCATATGTTACACTATTTGTTGTAATGCATAGGGACATGTCATAAACCCTTAACCCTTTCTTCCTCAAACCGGCCAAAACCGGCTGGTGGTCAAATGTCGTCTGCTTCAGTGTTTTCAACTAATTTCAACAGTCATGAAAAACATTTTGACTGAGAACTGTACATGAGACTTATCAAGATCACATGCCCCAGGTCAACAGCTTTTTGTCAAAAGCTGTTGACTCAGTCTTAATTCAAGGAGGACAGGGTTAATTCTACTCATCACATTGAGGTCGGATGAATAAAGCTAATTTACAAGTGAGCGTAAATCCCATCGCAAGTAATGATAACAATACAGGACGTGCATAAACAATAACGTACAAGCATATTCAACTGTCATAAGTTGATAATGGTTTGCCATTGAGTGTGATCTATATTATAAATGTACATTCGGTTATATCTTGCATGTTTTGACTCTTAGGATCAAAAGGCTAAACTTTACATCTTGTTACTGATGGTCCACTGAAAATCGTTGCATATGAGTTGACTTGACCTTGTTCCAAAATCACAGGGTAACTTCAATCAAACTAAATTAAGTTTTCTTTCAACTGACCATCCTGTGGAAGGAAAGGCATGCATCTCAGTTCATCTTTAGTTGCAGTGACTCCTAAGCCCAAAATACGCAAGGTCAGTATTTTACCGTCGTCACAAAGACCAAGACAATTCTTGCACAATCATTCATGCAAGCAATTATAAGTGTATATAGACATGCTGAGCATACAAGTGTATAGATTCCTCCTCTTGCCCCTAACCAATTTATGCTCAGAGAAATAATGAATCAACAATGTTCCTTGACATGGTTTGGGCAGGTCACGGGTAGCTGTTGACCTAGGACTGGTTATACTGAAGGGTATCTTAACAATTATCATTCAACATGGTTAGAATTATAATTTATTTTATTATTACGCACGCAAGTTGTCTAACTTTGCATCATTTTGGACAGAATAAATGCAAAAACCAGCCCTTTTATCGACCGATTTCAACGAAAAACACATCGATGGACTAGCACGGTTCTGATTCAAACGATGAGACTGGTTGCGCATGCATTAAACTCTCCGGTTTGGAACTTGGTACAAAAGCACACCCGATGTAAGCCTGATGTAAGTAACCCGATACAACCGAACGCGGAAACATAGATGGAACAACAATCGGACTGAGCAGGGGGGATTAACTTGAGCGGTGCTACTGAACACGCTGTGTAGTCCTCGCGCCCAGTTGACCACTAAAGGGATTCGCGCTCCCGTTGGCAGTCCATCTATAGCACATCCCTGTTTAAAGCTATTTTGACTACACCAAAACAATGCCACAGATTGTAATGAAACTTGTTGAAAGTGTACCTTTTGGAAGGGTTTAACTAAAGTGTTCACAAGTTGGTGATATGCTGGATCCCTGATTTTAACAATATTTTTTCAGTAACTGTTCAGATACTTGATGGTAAATACAGGCATTCCCATACTATACAAGTCAATGAGGATTGCAATAATTCGTACTTCGGACTTTTCCAAGACCATATGCCAGATTCCCTTCAAACCTGGTAGGGACCTCACTGTGGGATCTCTTCCCGATTTGCTCAATTGGTTACACCTGAGCAATTGTTACTTTTTTATGATTTCATTATGTTTTTTAAATTTTGTGCGCTAAAGATTCTTTCGGCTTTTCTGTGCCATTTCAATTGTGACAGAATGGCACAAATGCACCTTGTGAAAGGGTGAAATATAGCTCTTCGCTAGGAAGTAATACTCTGCATTCCAGATTTGTAATGAATTTCTCAGTTTAGATACACATCAGGTTAATGCACACCTTCCTGTTGATTATTATACAAGTCAATAGGTATTGTGAATGATGATTTACACTCTTGACTTCCTCTTCAACACCGTTTGTCAGATTCCCTTCAAACTTAGTGGAGATGTACCTTAGGTAAATGTCCAGAATTTTCTCTGTATGGTCATGTTCCAGCTAGTCTTGAATTGTTTATGAGTACAGATAATTGTTGACCTATTAAACAGATTTCATTTTGGGACTTTCAACTGAATACACAACTATTCCTCATGCCGATTTGAAAGAATGTATCAAGTCTCATATATAAAATGTATGACAAAAACAACCTTCAAAGAATGGCCATAACTTATAAAGGTGCATACTTTGGCAGGATATGAGGGATGCCAGTCTGCATTTGAATATGATTAGTTCGTTGAGTTGAACATTTTGATTGATATCATATATGTCAATTTTGGAGATTCCATCTTTAGACAGACAATTGTTGTTCTAATGGGTACCAATTGTGCACCTATTTGGCCAATTTATGTTTATTTGTTTATTTCACTTCGCGTATAATTTCTGGTAAAGCTGTCAAAAGAAAAGAAACTTCATCATAAATGTTTTGAGGTGACATTTAGCAATATTGGTGATCTATTAAGCAACAATAATAAACACTTAAGAGAATACATTTCAGAAATATACCACGATGATTTGGAATTAAAAGAAGCTAAGGAAAAGTAATTTTCCACTTGGCCTAGCTTGTGGTGTCTATGTGTCAAGGTTAATTGCCTTTGCTAGAGTATGCACTGATTTTAACAACTTTGACTCACATCATTTACTTTTATTTTCAAAACGTATGTAACAGGGATATTCAAAACTTAAATTAAAGTAATCGTTGTTTTTAAAGTTTATAGGAGCCATTACTTTAGATGCCAATTTCAAGTTAGTGCCCTGTAATGTGTTCCTCTCGGTGGCCACCCTGCTCACAGCTGTAAAGGGAGATGCTTACTAGCTGCCCCTGGATGTGGTGGGTGCAGGGCTGTTCAGTCAAGGAATTGTGCCCCCCCCCCCCGGGAGGGCGGACAATATGGCCAAAAAGAAGCTGCAAAAGTCTCTGGATGAGGCTTTGCTGTGGAATGCCAATTCAGCAAAGGGATTGGCTTCCTCCCAGCCGCACGCAATGGCTATGTGTGGCCCACAGCAGCAGCAGCAGCAGTTGGAGAGACTGGGGAACAAACCGGTAAATGAAGGTAGCCAGCCTTCAAAGTCGGGCTTTGCTGGTCCCAAGGATGGCCAGAACTCGGCACGCCACCCCTGGGGGTATGCATCTATCTTCTGGTGCCTCTATGCTCCCACAGGACTGTGATCCTTGTCCACTTTGTGTAACGGAATCATACTCCTTTTGAGATTCAAAAATTCAGCAAAAGCTTAAATTATGTTCAATCAATTTGATGAATGCAAGAGGAGCAGAAAATTGCACTTTTTACCGCAGCTTCAATTGTTATCTATAAATTGTTCTTATTTTGGTTGTATATATGCCGAGTCTCAAACACAGGCTATCTATAGATTGTATCATTTTTTGTAAATACATTGAGCCTTAAACACATTTTGTTCTTATGTTAACATAATTCATGCCAGTGAGAGACAAGAAATTTAATGTAAGTTTAACAACCAAGAATAACATGCCTCATGTGTGTCAACTATTTCAAACAGTCGAAAGGTGCAAATATACAGTAATGTATTTGCTTATTTAGGGCTTGCCACAGCAGGTGTTTTAATGTAAATTCAACAACCAAGTATAACGTGTGTCCTGTGTGTCAACTTAGTTCAAACAGTCTAAAGGTGCAAATATATGTTTTGTTTAGGGCTTGCCACAAGTTGTTAGGTAAACATTGCCATAATCTTTGCATTATTAAGTTGCTTTTCACAGACTTTTCAGTTTGTTAGCTTTCACGAGATGTACACTTCACCACACGTAATATCTGAATCCGGGGTTGTCTGAAACAATTTTGAAAGTCATTGTAAACCTAACATATGTTCAAAACTTCGAAAAGTTTGGTTACAGGGATATATAAAGGAACCCGCGATACACACCATCAACCGATAAGAGTAAATTGTTAACCTGAGCGGTGCAACTGTCACAATCACTGCAAGGACGGGTGTGTCCAAGAAACGTTAACAAGTTGCAGGCAACCATATGTTTGATTGGCAGTTTTCAGTGGCAATAGAACAATCACGTGAGTATGTGCAGCTGGAAAGGGTAGAGTAAATCAGTACAATGCTCAGCTCAATGAACAACGTGGCCATGGACTCAAAGAAGTGGAATTGTAACAAGGAAAATGAAGGAATATGATAGGAGTATCCTTACCACATTGCTTTACAGAATTATCTATCAATGGACAACGTGGCCATGGACTCAAAGAAGTGGAATTGTAACAAGGAAAATGAAGGAATATGATAGGAGTATCCTTACCACATTGCTTTACAGAATTATCTATCAATGGACAACGTGGCCATGGACTCAAAGAAGTGGAATTGTAACAAGGAAAATGAAGGAATATGATAGGAGTATCCTTACCACATTGCTTTACAGAATTATCTATCAATGGACAACGTGGCCATGGACTCAAAGAAGTGGAATTGTAACAAGGAAAATGAAGGAATATGATAGGAGTATCCTTACCACATTGCTTTACAGAATTATCTATCAATGGACAACGTGGCCATGGACTCAAAGAAGTGGAATTGTAACAAGGAAAATGAAGGAATATGATAGCAGTATCCTTACCACATTGCTTTACAGAATTATCTATCAATGAACAACGTGGCCATGGACTCAAAGAAGTGGAATTGTAACAAGGAAAATGAAGGAATATGATAGCAGTATCCTTACCACATTGCTTTACAGAATTATCTATCAATGGACAACGTGGCCATGGACTCAAAGAAGTGGAATTGTAACAAGGAAAATGAAGGAATATGATAGGAGTGTCCTTACCACACTGTTTTACAGAATTATCTATCAATGGACAACGTGGCCATGGACTCAAAGAAGTGGAATTGTAACAAGGAAAATGAAGGAATATGATAGGAGTATCCTTACCGCATTGTTTTACAGAATTATCTATCAGCAAGACCTGTATAAAAATCAAATACCCTCAGGGGTGGCTAACAGCCATTGTTATGATAACGTTTAATGTTGCTTACTAAAACCTTTTTACTAAACTTCATTGAACAGCATGGAATATGATTACGCCTTATACACTAATATGGGTACCAAATCCCCTGTTGACAAGCTCATGTATTTATACTGCAACCTAGATGTTGGGCAAATCACGTATGTTCTGGGAGATGTTTCCAAATTTTGGTGCAACTCTGTCTGAAGCTTGTTTGCCATATTATCTTATCTAAAGTGAGGGTGCAAGTGGAAAGAGTCCTTACCGCTTTGACTGTGCACGGTGGATTTCTCCCAGTCCTTTGCTTTCCTCCACCACACAAGTAGGTATGAAAGTATAAGCCAACATCTGTGCCAAGGAGAGCAATTAATATAGGCCTGGCCTGTTTCGCAATCCATGTAAAAGAAATGGGTCTATACTTTTTTAAGCGAGGGTATTTCAAAAATAATTGCTAAGCAGTATCTTGAACCTTTAGTTTTAGAGGGTACTTCAAATATTCGTCTTTCACCATTTGGAATTTTGAATATCTCCATCGCCATTTGCCTCGTCATCTGAGCTGAAGTGAACAGATGTCAGCTTTGCTTAATATTCGTGCTTTTACAATATCTGTAAAAATGATAAGGCTCAATGAAGTGCTTGAAGCGTCACATTTGTGGCACCACAGTACATCCATACACGTTGACAAAACTTACACTCTGGCATAATAAATGCCTGATTTATTGTGTTTTTGCAGGTAAAGGTCAGGTGAGTGACGATGTATCTGAAAACACTGATGTGATATTACACTTTTCTGTTCCTATTGAGAAATAGGAACAGAAACGTTCTGCATTTAGTCAATATAAAACCAAGACGTTTCACGTGGTTCTCATACGGAAAGTGTATCTTGGGGATACCGAAGTCATCTCTCATGTCCTGTGTTTTCTTGCCAACATGAAGCTCCTGAAGTTTGTCTGTTTCCATGCAATTTGCTTTAAACCAATCTGCTAAAGCCTCACCTTCAGTCTTCAGAGCAACCATCGATGCACCAAAAGTGTCAGCAATGTGTGATGTCAAATGCAAATTGCCACGTTTTGTCCCTTTTTGAAAATTAAAAACTGTCATTTATAAATATATTACGATGAAAAGGCCCCTAAAATGGAGACATGAGGCATGCCTTGAAATACTTTAAGGCACACACTAGTATACATGTAGTTTAACGGGACAACACACTGTTTCGTTTCCTACAGATACTCGCCTTCGGATCTACTAAGTTCCCACATTTCCCTCCTAATGTTTCTGCTCAATTACACAAAATTTAGATATTTGATACATAGAATTACGAGAAACGACCAGAAACTGATTTGTCCAGCATGATCAAGTGTTAAGTTCCGTAAACCAGGTGGGCGTGGCTTATTGGAATGTGGGCGGGACACATGTGTTATGGTCCCATAACACACAAAGCTCATGTGTTATGGTCTCATAACACACGAGGCTGTCCCCTATACTTGCAATGCTAAAAGTTGAATTGAATGTAAATATTGTTGTATGTAACTACAGGCATGCTGGTACTTGAATGAAAGTTATTTTTTACAAGGAACATGGACCTTGCACCCTTATTATAATTCATACCACTTACTTACATGTAGTTCGACTTTAGTCACAGTTGGCACTGAAAGAGTTAACATTGTGGTGGGGGACACCTGACCTTGAAGTAGGTAAAACCTGCTGAAACAATGAATATACAGGGCCACGGGTTTCCTCTTCTTACTCACAAAGATGCCCAACATATACCCTCAGCTTTTCTTACTCATCCATAGACAAACGAGAAATCAAAATGTGCCTTTATTTGGTCCCAAAAGGAACAGGTCACCCTGGAGCACTGGTGCTGGCAAATTGTGCTGTGCGTCAAGATGTATAGTGGCACAAGTGCTGTGACTAACAATATAGATCAGGTATCCATTGTCCCCAGCAGACAGAGCGCCATGTCATATAAGTAATTGCTTGTTTGGCACTTTGCGATTACATGGAGTTATCTGCTTGCATAGCCCCTTTGGTTTGTCAATTCTTTGGGTTATCTACCATTGCTTCTCTTAAGTGGCAGAAAGTTGCATTTGATGCGCATCCAGTCCTTTTACTAAATTTGCGATGCCACACATCAAGATTGAAAACTGAGTGGGATCCATTTTCTCAATTCCGAGATTTACAATTTGTAGCTAAAAATTTCACACATATCTACACTCAGTACCATATAACCGTAGTGCTCTTAACCTCACTCTTGTCAGTTGGACTCTTCGCAAAGTATGCTGCTTCGCGTCACCCAGCAATATTGATGCATCCGTGCATGCACTGAGTCAAATATATGATTAACACAGAGAGAAATACTTTATTGCATAAACCCGCCCTCTGGCGGGTATGGCAAGAACTACAAAAACTCAGAACCTGGCTACAATGTAATGTCGCATACAGTGAAACCTCATTAAAACGACACTAAGATAACCGACATATTCATTAAAATGACACAAGTTTTGACTGGCAAAAGTACATTTTCTTTGTTGTTTGATTCATTTATCTGACATATATAATTATCTGACACATTTCTAAGGGAACAGATGGTGTCATTATAGCGAGTTTGCCCTATATTACATTGGCCTGACCATGGAGGAATAAATCTAGTTTATTCCTCCATGGCCTGACCAAGTGAAAATGTGCAAACCTTGCACAGTTTGCCACATCACTATAAATGCCCACAGTGTTGAAAATTGACATGTTTGTAGGCTTCCATCACAACCAAAAGGTACTTAGTAAGGTGTGCACAAGGATTCAGCCATCCAAATTGTTTATGATTTTATGATGATAAAGATGAAAGCGCGAGTAAAGGTCAAGGTTTACTGCTGCAGCAACAAGTGCATTACTGAAAGTATTGATGGACAATCACACTAATAACATTAAACAGGCTGCAGCCAAAAAAATCCATGACCGAAATTACACAATTCAATCCATGTGTGTCACTGAAATTTCACTAGGTCAACGGTCGAATGGCCACGATGCAGGCAAATTCAATGAGAGTCTTTCAATTAACGTGTTTTTTCAAAATGCACCAAGTTCAAGCCATATAAAATAAATGTCACTCTTGCCTGTAGAACAAAACGATGTCACTTTCCACCTGCCAAATATGACCCACTTGTTGAGCAGTTCAACATGAAAGGTAGCCCTTGTTCCTTTGCCAGTGTCTGCCACTTGAACTTTTGCCACCAACTGCCACATTCTTTCTGCCTGACCACCAGCACACAGAGTCTGCAATTCAAATCCTGGCACTCTTGCCACATAAAACAACTACAACCTCTTTCCATATAAAGTGGAGGCTTGACCTATGCAGAAGACAATCTCTCTAAGTTCTTGGCGACTATGTGTCCTACCAACTACGCCGGCCCTCACTCTCACCCTCACTCTCACACCAAAGACATGTTTCTAACTTAAATTTAAACTAAAGGATCTTTTTACTTTTCAATGGGCATACTCTTAACGGCAATTTTTATACAGTTTTAAACTAGTTCAAGTCAGCCTGGGTTACGCACCACCCCTGCAGGACGTTGTCTGATTCTTTGAGTGCCAAGCGCGAATAAAGTCGATCTACTTAGGTCAAACTAGTCTGAATTATAATAAGGATGCCAGATTTGTATTCCTCGTAAAAAGGTCTTTCATTCAAGTACCAGCATGCCTATAGTTCCAGAGAGAATATCCCATGACGTGAAATCTTATCTTATCTTATCTTATCTCATCTCATCTCATCTCATCTCATCTCATCTTATCTTATCTTATCTTATCTCGGCGTGCATTGCGTCCAATGCGTGCCGAGAAAAGCTATTGACTCGGTAATAAAATTTGGCACTGTTTGAGTCAAGTTCGCTTTCTCACAGACCAAACGTCACATTCTAGAAGCCAGTTGGCCTGTACGTGGATTGCAAAGCTTATCACAGGGACTTCACCTTTATTGATTGATCATTGTTAGAGGCTGAACTACACAGGATAATACATAACAGGCAAAAAACAAAATACATCATTATCAAGGATCAGGAAAAAGCTTTGTAGCGATGAAATCATAAATGGGGGAGAACTGGTATTTATGTGCTGCATGATATAGCTAATGCAGCACTCTGATAAAGCAAGTCTTCATCGTGCTTTTTATACTGACTGTAAATATATTTCAATTCTGCTTCCTTGTTGGTTTAAACTTCATTGAAATACTTGAAAAGTGTGGATTTTTGAGTCATCTCCAGGAAATTCATTAATATTTCGCTTCTATATTTCATATTAATTGATCAATCTCCCGTGATTTTACTTTTTATATCCCGGATTTTAAGTTTGGTAGGTTGGCAACACTAAATAAGCTTTATCTGTGCTGAGTGCCACTGAGTCAGCCATATTGCTGAGCTGTGTTTATCTTCTACCTATCTATTCTCACAACCTGCGATAAAAAGCAGTATTGTTTTACTGCTGACAGCAACTGTATGACTTCTTTTACGAACACACACACACTTGGTTCCTTATTGATCCTGTTTTGAACTGATTTCTGATTTCAAAACTGCTTACACAAACATATCTTCCGTGATTCTCTATCACTTATTAACCCATATCTTGAACTGATCTCTGTCACAATATTTTCCTTTACCACTGCTAATAGCAGCAATAACATTGTGGAGTTTCTTTATCATTCTTATTGAATTCATAACGGCAGACAAGGTCATTACATGATGGAGGATGCGTATTCTCTACCTCTTGTACCACAACTCCAGCCACTTAAATTTTCTTGCACAAAATGGGATATTAAATTGTGTGTTTACATGTACATGGTAGTCCCAGAAGAAATACACTGATACCCAGTATGACACAACAATTAAGGCAATATGATGTATGTACTTTTCAATTGTACACAATCTGCCGCTTCCGCAGGCTTTGGTGTGCTTTGCAATGGCTATATATATTATGACAGCTGGCACTTAAGCTTATCAATCCAGTAGTTTGATTTTATTAACAAGAAATATAGGTCTAATATCTGATAAAATCGTATTACCAGGCAAACATCACATGTTATTGCGCTATGACGTCACACAGAGTAATAGAGCTCAGAACAGGTGTTTGTTAGCTTGACACATAAACGGGATGGGGGGGAGGGGTTCCCCGTACTGGCGTACTAGGGCTCTTTATTTACCGTACTGGCGTACTGGAAGCCCTCTTATTTTACGTACTTCGTACTATCCAAAATTTTGAAAGATTTTATTTTCCTTACTACGTACTCTACAAAAATTATTACCTGTACCAGCGTACTGACCCCCCCCCCCTTACACCCCTTCATAAACGTATACCTTTCCAAAATGTTTGTTTCCAGTTTATTTCACCAGCATTGATTCGAATACAAGTTGTCCTCTAGCATGGCAACCAGATTTTTTTATATACCCTTAATCATGATAAACAAGTCTTCATGCTAATATCAAAATGCTTAGCATGACAATAGTGTAAGCCATTCATTGTTCTCGCTCAGATTTACAGTATGCAGGTCTGGTCAGACTAGGTCAGGTCAGGCCAGGCCCTCTATGATGGCCAGCCTGTCCCATATTTCAAAACAAAAAAACAAAAAAAAAAGGATATTATCTCAATCACCACATCAACTTTCAATAAATATACATGTATTTGAATCTTCAAAAAACAACATTATTATCCACAAAAACACACTCACTCCATCTGCCAGCCTGACAAACAACTCAACAATGCTCATAGTCATTACTAGGTCGTCCTGTACCACCTGGGCTATTCAACTGGGACGGAGTCAACACAGAAAAATAGTTACTGGTATAAGGTTTTGTCTTTGTAATTAGCTAATCTGGTCGCAATGTCTTATTTTTAAACAAGACATTTTTTTCAGTGTGGCGCGGGATTTTCATGAGATAAATCCAAGATTTTTATTTTCTTCTTATCTACTTTTATGTTGCGGCAAGTTTATGAAACGTGAGCTATGTTAATAAGCAATCACGAAATATTGCACTAGTGTTGACCTTTATGGGTAAATGTTTGATTCAAGTGAGCATTGAAATTTATTTTTTCATATTGATATTGGAAGATGAATGTTGATGTTTTGGTAATTCTTAAATCTCTGTCATTTGTAGTATTTAACTTTGCTCTCATTGTTGCATTGAAATTTTGAATATGGGTAATATTTCTCTAAAGTATTTGATCAAACAAATGTGCATACTAGTATAGAAATATATTTTATATGTATCCTAACATGTATATATACATAGAGAGAGAAAGAAAGAAAGAGAGAAAGAGAGAGAAAGAAAGAAAGAAAGAAAGAAAGAAAGAAAAAAAGAAAGAAAGAAAGAAAGAAAGAAAGAAAGAAAGAAAGAAAGAAAGAAAGAAAGAAAGAAAGAAAGAAAGAAAGAAAGAAAGAAAGAAACCCTGGGCAGAGGAAGTGGTTGTCAGGATAACCGAAGACAAACAAAAGGATGTGTCTGATTGCGTGCCTGAATGATAGACAATAAAGGCATTGGACTATGCATACTTGAAATGGTCATTTGGGTGACGGCACATTGCCTAACTTCAACAATGCATCGTCGAGATTTCGTTGACACAATGTACCAAGGCGTTAAGTTCCTGTTGGCTGGTCGTTGACAGGAAGCTGGGTGTATATGAGTAATGGATGACATTTTAAAAAGCTAGCATTGTGAATGACTCCTTCTTGTGGGATACGTATATCAATGTAAAACTTTCTTGTTGTGCAGTCTGTCAACGAGTTTCCACTGTATTCTTTTAGAACAACCAACTACACTTTTTGAAACCAAGCGCCTGAAGAGAGAAGAAGAGAATGGTGGTAAGGCACAGTGGAAAGCCTGAATGCAGGCAAACAGATCGACCTGGAACATTGGCGCATATGATAATACTGTCTCAAAGGGACTATGCCTCATCACAAACCTTCCTGTTTCATTGTAACACAACATAAGGGGGCGGTCATTATTTACCAGAGGGGAGGGGCTCGGGAGATGGGGGGGGGCGGATCACAACATTTCTCTACCCAATTAGGGGGGGGGCACAAATTCACACATGCTCCTAATGAGGGGTTACAAAATGACTGACATGGTAGGGGGGTTATAAAATTTTGAATCAGTTTACAGCAAAGTCATACAACAATAACCAGTATAAGGTATAAGGCGGGCGGTGGGGGTGTCACAAAATTCTGCAGACTTGCTGAGGGGGTGGGGGGTCGCCGCAAATTCTTGTTTTTTTTGGGGGGGGGACAAAAACTATGATGATACGCCACCCCAATACCCCCCCCCGCCGGTAAATAATGACCGCCCCCTAATGCTGACAACCTTTTTGGGGTCAGGTCAAATATAATTTTCCTCATTCCTATAACACGTCCAGAATAGGCGTCCCTGTTTCCTAATCCATATGGT